>JAGFNQ010002344.1:180557-223641 GCA_024364735.1 Boesenbergia rotunda
AGAACCTGAACCTGAAGTGGAGCATGTACTTGACCAGGAGGAGGCCATGGATACATCTACTCTTGTAGAATCTCCAGGTATTCTTCAGCGCGATCAGGTAAATATTCCTCCTATTTCTTTGGAAAAATCAATAGAGGTACCTCACTCTGATTTTATTATCTGTGATGAATTTCTTGATATATCCTGTGTAGAATTTGATTGTGAAAAATCCATAGAGGTACCTAGTGTTGAATTTGTTGAAAGTGAAGCATGTTGTGATACATATCATGAAAATGCTGTTTGTGAAAAATTCTTAGAGGCGCCTAAAATTGATTTTGTTGAATGTGGTGGATTACTTGATACATCTTTTGTAGATATGGATTGTGAAAAATTTTTAGAAGTGCCTAAAATTGATTTTATTGGTTGTGATGAATCTCTTGATATATCTTATGCTGAAATTGATGGTGAAAAACTAATAGAGGTACCAAAAAACGATTTCATTGGTTGTAATGCATTGCTTGATACATCCTTGATGGAAAATAATTGTGAAAATTCAATTGAAATATCCAAAATAGATTTCATTGGTGGTGGTAAGTTTCTTGATATACCTTTGGTGGATATTAATTGTGAAAAATTCATTGAAGTACCAAAAATTGATGTTATTGGATGTGATACATTTTTGGATACATTCTATGTAGAGGTGGTATATATTTCACTTTTTTCTTACCCTGCACACATGAGAGAGGTATTACATGGTTTTGCAGGGTCCAGAAGACTTCTAGAGTGGGTGCTCCATCTGAACAGACTCCAACCTCCTGGAAGGACTTCCAAAAGGCATCAAGAAGGAGGAGATGATCTTACTTTAATTCGAAGCACTCCACCTTTTAAATGGCTCTTGTACCTAGATCGCCTTCAGCCACCTGAACATTTTGCTGTAAAGTCTAAGTGTGGGGGAGTAATGCACCATAAAATTGAACAAATGAAGGAAACTCTCTCAGCTACCCATACTCCTCCACTGCCACGATGGAGGTTATTTCTTGATAGACTCCGACCACCAAAAATAAAGGGGAGTTTGTTCTTCCTTGCATCTTCCTTCATTTTTATGTTTTCTAGAAGTAGAATTTTCTTTTAAAAAGAGTTCTTGCTAATAAATGCGTGAGTAGAGTAGAATGGATGAATAAATAGACATTGTAAATACCATGTTATTTCTTTTGGTAAATTTTCTTAATGAGTAGGAATAAATGTATCCCTCTAGGTTGTTTTCATGTCATTTTAGAGTCTCTTGAAAATAAATTAAATTTGGTTGTTAAAATTTAGGGTTTGAGCTCATGGATGAAATCTTGGATGCTTGAGTACTACTTAGCTATGGATTCTTAATTGATGACTTGAGATGAATCATTTGTACCTAGTGAGAATTAGCCTTATTTTTGTGACACACATATGTGATTGTACTCTAGAACTTGCTTAGGTTCTTTCAAAACCATATTTCAATGATTGGATCACATCTATAGAGGCTAATCAATTTGTTTTCCTGTCCATAGCAATTTTTGGCAATAATCAAGTTTATTCTATTTTCTTTTCCATACTTCCTACTCTTAACCATACTTTTCTACGAACTTATTTGTTTGGGATGTTTCTTGATGTTACTTTGCCTGAGACGGATAAAAGATCAAGTGTGGGGGAGGTGGTTAGTGTTTTGGAATTATTTATATCAAAGATGCATCTCATGTCAAGCTCATTTCAAAAAAAAAAACAATGCAAGAAATAAAGATGCATTTCATTTGTATCAAGGTTGTACTTTACTTCATCTCTGCTGTTGAAGAACTTTTGTGCCAAAGTGGAAGGGAAATGGCCAAGCAAAGTATCAAGAATGGAATTCAAACAGAAATCAATGAGAAAAAAAATACTGCAAGTCCAAGTTCAAAGTGGCACGCAAATGAAACCTGATGTGCCAAAGTGAAGGAGAAAAAAATTTCTGTGAAGCTATTTTTGGTCAGAAATGTTTTGGACTGCAGCTGTACTTTGCTAGGAAAAATAGTAACACTTTGTATCAAGATGAACTGCAGCTGTACAAGGCAGCTACTCTGAATTGCAGCTGAACAAATCAAGTTAATTTTGGATTGCAGCTGTATAGATCAGCATTTGTTGGATTGTAACTAATCTGAAACTAATGCAACGGGCTGCTGACAAGGATTAAGAACAAAACCACTCGACCATTATCTGAAATTCTGGAGAGCATGCAAGGTTGAGAATGTAAGCTGAAAATGCAGCTAGATAAAAAAATCAGTAGAAATGCTATGAAGGCAATTTTGTACCAACTTACAATCGAAATTGGGTTTCCGAGGCTATGAATCAAGGCATCAAGTATATAAATGTATCAAAAAGTGTTGAGTACATCACAGCTGATCAGAACAAAGGAAAAGATTGGCTGCTTGAATGTCTTAGATCAGAACAGAGAAAGAAATGAAAATTGCAGTGAAGATGGAATCCGAAACAGCTGGGATCAATTTCTCCACTACTAGTTTATACTAATTGTTTTGAGAAATCAGAGTTTTGCAAGGTCTGAAAGTAATGTCGTGGAGCTGAAACTGAAAAAAAGAGAGAGAATAAAGGTAGAAGTGTGCCAACTTGAAGGTGAAGTGTATCAAAAATGAGTTGCAAGAGTGAGTTTAGTGAAGGTTAAATGTGGAGCATCTAATTCCCTAATTGTTATTTGGTATCTTAAGTTCTCTGATACAAAATCTGATCTGAAGAGATCCATTAAAAGATTTGAGAGCAGAAAAAAAAGAGAGAAAACAGTTTGAAAAGAAAAAAAAGGAAGAAACAAAGTTGGCACACAATTGAAGTGTTGGCACCATGAAATCAGTGAAGATAATCTCATCCAAATCCAAGCCTTGCATCACTACCATTCTGACTTTACTAGAGAAAAAGAAAGAAGAGAAAAGAGAAGGAAGCAAGTGGCACGCAAATGAGGTTTTGACATAATGAAACCATCAAAGTTTTCTTCATCCGAATCAAAGGCATTATTCAAGTTTGACTTCACCACACTTTTTACTTCACTAGAGGACTGTAAAGAGGGCAAGTGCATTGGAAATATTCTTGAGCATCCAAGTCTTCCACTTCATCAACTTCTCTAGTTTCTAAACTTTTCCTTCATCCTTACTTTCTCATTTGTCTTTAATTTGTTTGAATAAACTTTTATAAATGTGGATCCTTATCATGAATAATGGTGGAGAGTAGATAACAAGAAAGCCTATGGTAGTGCGAAAAGTATGTGTGTTTGAGTGAGCTCCACTTTCATCATGTACTTAGAACTTAGGAAGAGAGTCACCAAAAACTTTCCTTGAAAGGCTAGTGAGTTAAATTCATCTCAATGAATCATGAAGGATGAAATTGCTAAGTTGTTGATTTGAGGACGAGATACTAATCCATAGAGCTTAGATTTTTGAGAATTGACAACCTTAGGTAATTTCTTTTCACTTGTTTCTAATTATGTTTGAGAAAATCTAGGGGATACATATTTAGTAGTTTTCACGAGACGCTCAAGTTTAAGTGTGGGGGAGTTGATAAGTGTTATTTTATTGATCATTTCAGATTCTAAAATCCAAGTTTGACCCCTATTTTACTTGTTTAATATCAAATTTAGCCTAAGTTTCATGAATCTATGCTATTTTGGGCTTTATTGTAAATCTTGGTATATTTGAATCATTTTGCTACTAAATTGTTGATCTACTTTTGCAGGCTTGGAAGGATCATGGACCTAGGTCAGGCTGGGTCAAACTTGAGTCAGAAGTGGACCCGGATCGAGTGATCAAGCATCGACTAATATGGGTCGTCCAATTCAAAAACGGTTTGATCTAGGCCATCTGAGAACTTTGACGCAATCCGAGCTGGGGGTTAAGGTTAATCAAGCACTTGGATCAAGATCTGAAGGTTTCATCCAAATCCGAGATCATTTAGCCGTTGGATCAAGATCAGAGGGATCTAGATCGTCCATTCAAATATCAAGCTGATCTGAGCCATCCGTTGCAAATATGGAAGATCCGAGCTACTGGGGGGTAGATCCTGACCCTTGATCAACATTATCAAATTTAGATTCAGATCGGATGAGATCCAACCATTGGATGGAGTTAGGAAAATCTGGGTCGTCCATTGCTAAGTATTTAAATCAAAACTCTCCCCAGGTCGCAGTGTCGCGTCTTCGCCGTTGTCTTCTTCGTCTTCGAGTTTTCTTCATCTCTTCTTCAAGTTTTCTTCATCTGAGGGTGTGACCGCATCAATCTCTTCATTGGATCAAGTTCTAGATCATGGGGAAGGTGCTTCCGTGAAGAATCTAGCTCTAAATTGCCCAAGAACAGAGCTGAGTGAGGTTTCATCAGCTCTGTCGTTTGCTTTCCTCGGTCTCAGTTGTGCACCATTTTCATCCATCTGAGCCATCTGGAGGGGTTCCCTGGAGTGCTTGGATAATCCCCAAGCCATCAGCGCAATCAGACACAGCTGGATTGAGGAGATCGAATGGGGTTTTCAGATTTGAGCAAAGCTGAGTTGGATTGATTCGCAGAGTCAGTTTTCCCAGCGATTTGTTGAGCTTACGGGTTCGAGGCTCACTCTTGTGTGACAGCAAGAGGAATTTGAGCTCCGAGAAGGGATAGATGCTAGATTTCTTAATGCATTGCTATTTATTAGCTGTAATTTCAATTTCAGCGTGCCATCTCCATTTTTGAAACTTTGTATCCATTTGATTGGATCATTTCTGCTTTAATTAGTGTTTCAATTCTGCAAGTTAATCAGTAGGTAGTTTGTTTAGTGAACAATTGTTCTCAAATTCAGTTTATTTCGGGATTTAGTTCTTGCGTATCAAGTCTGTAGCTGTGTATCAGTTTCAAGTTCTGCAAGTTTTCAGTTGTAGCTCCTGTAGTTGGTGTCAAGTAAACTTTAGCTCTTCTACACCTTGTCTGACACTAGATTGTGAAATTTAATCTCAGTTGCAAGTTTGTTCTGCAATCATATCATTTCTAAATTTCTGCATTCCTGCGCATCATTTCTGCATTCAATTTGTCTGAATTTCTGCATTCGAATTTTGAAGTTCTGCATTCATTCTTGCCTTTAGTTTGTTTCTGAATTGATTCTAAACTGTCGTTTTCTTCTGAACATTACATTGCAGCTTGTTCAATCACATTGCATTTGGTATGAATCTCTGAGCATCAGTTTGCCTCCTTAGTTTATTTTCTGTGTCCTAGTTCTTTTTACAGTTTAGCAGAGTTGGCCTTATTTCTGCATTCTTCAGTTTTATTTCTGCACTCTCGATTTCAGCTCATCAAGAGGTTTCCTGGTTAGTGAACCATTGCATCAGATTTCAACTTGATCTATTTATTTCTGCATTTGGTTTGTTGTTGAATTTCTGCAGTAATTTCTGCGTCAGCTTGTTTCTGCATTGATTAGTATTCGGGTTTCAAACTTCTTCATTTTTTTCTTGCATATTACTTCACTATAGCTTTGTCTTCCAAGCTGCACTAATCCATGTAGTTTCTGAATTGTTAGTTAAAGCTTTGGCACTTAGTATCAGTCTCTTTTGGCACATAAATTTCCTTCTCTTGGTGCCAAGTTGTTTCAACTTTTTCACTTTGTATCAAGAGAAGCTTTCGGCATTGATTGGTATGAACTTGAACATAACTTGTAGTGTAGTCTTGCATTTGAATTCAGATTTACTCTTCACATTCGGCTAAGTGCATCGGTTGATTTAATTTACCATTAGTTGAGTTCATTAGTTGCATTACCTAGTCTAAGTTTGCTTAGTTATGTTTCCTCTCTTTTCATTGCATTTTCGTTTCTAATCCAATCCAAACCAAATTTTTACTTGAAACCCAAAACATTTGACGACACATAAACTCGAGCTCGAATCAAACACCCTCAACTAGCCGTAGGAAAAATACGACTTGTGGCCCCTTTACTACATTTTCATCTTTGCTAGCAAAAAGGGTTTCCAGCTTTACACATATCTAAATTTTGAGAACCACATTCGTGACACCTATAGTTCGGGTCCCTCAAAATTTTTGGCGTCGTTGCCAGGGAATGTAGTGGTGTATGATAATTATATCCGTTGATTCTATTCTTGATTGTTTTATCTTCTGTATATGGTTGCTGCCATTTTTTTTGTTTTTGGCCAGGACTGCAGGTGGTTATCTTGAGAGTTTGAGAATCTATTGAAAATTTTTTCTACTCATTCAAGCAGTTCCATGGTAGAGTATCAGTATTTTCAGAATTTCCAACAGCCTTGTCAGAATTTTCAGCAACCTTATTCTCAATTACAGAATTTTCAACAAAATTTTCAACCATTCCAGCCTTATCAGAATTTTCAGCAACCGAACCAACAATTTCAGCAAAACCAACCTCTGAATCAGCCACAACGACAGTTTCAGTAGAATTTCCAAGATTTTCAACAACCATTTCAGCCCTACAATCAGCCCCAACAACCCCAATTTCAGAATTCATAGCAAGCTTTTCATTATTCACAGTTTTCAAATCAATATTTCCAGTTTCAAGGTCAGAATTTTCAGCAAGACACTCAGAATTTTCACCCTCAAGCATCTCAACAATTCAATCAACAATTTCAGCCCCAACTTCAGAATTTTCAGAACAATAATTTCCAGCAACATCATCCTTGTTATCAACCCGATTTTCAGCAATTTAATCAGCTCATTCAACCATTTGAGCAGCCCCAACAGCTCCAATTTCAGAATTCACAGCCTACTCTTGATTTTCATCAACCTTATGTCACATTTCAAGACCAACGAGAGTCCTGTACCAATCAAGGAGGCTTTGAGAATCCTAATGAGAATGAGGCTCAACAATAATGGATAGAAGAGATGTTTCAACAAATCATACAAAGGCAACAAAAGCTTCAAAACCTCGAAAGGCAAATGGGGCAATTGGTTAATCAAATGAATCAAAGGCAAGCCCAAGAATCAGGACAATTACCTTCTCAGGCCACTTTTAATTCTGAGGGGCATGGAGAGGATCCTCCTAGCATTTCAGATGAAGTTGTTGAGGCAGAGTTTATGGCTGATGATGTTTCACTTGACATAGTAGGAGGAGATTTTAGCTCAGATAAGGTTGAAGATGTAGTAGAGACAGAGGCATTGGAGGAGATTGACAGTAAAGCTTGTGACAGCCTTGAATTTGATTCTGAAGCACTATAGGACCCTTCTCAATTTTTATTTTGTGATGATATTGTTATTGATGGTCCTAATTTTTCTAATATGGCTGTTGCAGATATGGTTGATAAAGAATGCGTTGCAGATAAATCTATAGGTGTAGGGGATTGCACTGAGCCCCAGGGACCACCAACATTGACTGGTACACTAGAAGATTCAAAAGATCAGCATGGAAGTGTAGGGACTTGCATAGTGGAAGCAAGAACCCAAGAATCACCTATTTCAGTTGAATGTCCACCAGAACTTGAACCTGAATTGGAGCATGTACTTGACCAGGAGGGGACCACAGTTACATCTACTCTTGTAGAACCCCCAGGTATTCTTCAGCACGATCAGGTAAGTATTCCTCTTATGTCGTTGGGAAAATCAATGGAGGTACCTCAAACTGATTTTATTGTTTGTGATACACTTATGGATACATCTTTTATAGAATTTGATTGTGAAAAATTCATAGAGGTACCTAGTGTTGAATTTATGGAATGTGAAGCATGTTATGATACATCTCATGTAAATGCTGATTGTGAAAAATTCGTAGAGGTGCCTAAAATTGATTGTGTTCGTTGTGATGAATTTATTGACACATCTTCTGTAGAAATTGTTTGTGAAAAATCTATAGAGGTACCTAAAATTGATTCTGTTAATTGTGGTGAATGTTTGGACACACCTAGCGTTGAGTTTGCTTGTTGTGATGATACTCTTGATGCATCTTTTGTAGAAAATAATTTTGAAAAATTCATTGAGGTACCCAAAATTGATTTTATTGGCAGTGATGCATTTTTAGATACAGTTTATATAGAGACTGAGGTATTTCATTTCTTTCTTACCGTGCACGCTTGAGAGAGGTATTACATGGTTTTGCAGGGTCCCGAAGACTTATGGAGTGGGTGCTCCATTTGAATAGACTCCAACCTCCTGGAAGGACTTCCAAAAAATATCAAGAGGGAGGAGTTGCTTTTATTTTGACTAGTGGCACTTCACCTCTAAAGTGGATTTTATACCTGAATCGCCTTCAACCACCTGAACATTTTTCTGTGAATTTTAAGTGTGGGGGAGCAATGCACTATGACATAGATCACGTGAGGAATGCTCTCTCGACTGCCCAAACCCTACCACTACCTGGATGGATACTACTCCTAAACAGACTCCAACCGCCAGGAATAAAGGAGAGTTTGTTCCTTTTCTTATTTTTCTTTATGTTTATACTTGCATGTTTGTTTGCTTTTATACTTTACATTCATACTTTGTTTCCTCATTCTACATTTTGTTTCGTCTTGAATAAATCTTGTTTGATTTTTAGTTGTATCTCCCTACATGTTCCTTTATTATGCTTTGAGAATCATAAAAGATGGTTAAATCTGACTATTGAGTTTTGGTTTTCCTTGGTATGCTTGGGGACATTAATTGCATTTAGTCATTTGTTGTGGTTATGGACTCTATCTTGTTGGATTAAGCATGACATTTTATTGTTCACCTAGTGAGGATATTGTCATGTTGATCCTTAATCCTCTTATGTGTGATAGCATTTGTGATACTTGACACTCTAGAACTTGCTTTGTTTCTTTTTGAAATTACAATGGCATAAGCTTACATGAATATGATGGAGGCAACCTTTCTTGTTGAACTCTTAGTTTTTCCTCTCCTTTGTTATTGTTACTACTGAGCATTTCACCTATTGCTTTCATGTTTCATTGTCTTTCCTTTGTCAGATCTTTTCATTGTCATTACATTCTCACTGTCATATCTTTATTAGCTTATTCTTCCCTTGAGCATGCGATGACAGCATGGGGTGATTGCATGATGAGTTACATTTTTATTTGTCTATTATCAGCCTCTATTATTGTGAGTTTTAGATGTTATCATGTTTTATTATATTGCCCGAGACGTGCAAGTTTTGAGTGTGGGGGGAGACAAGTGTGTATGAACTGATGCTTGTTGAAAAAAAATCTCTCTATGTAAAAAAAAAAGATGGAAAAAAAAATCTCTCTGTGAAAAAAAAAAAGAGAACTAAAAAAAAGTGAAAAGAAAAGAATGAAAAATGAGAAAATTCTCAAGCATTCGGGATTTTTGTTAATGATGAACAAGAAGAAATATTTCCATAAAAGAATTTTTGATGTATACTCATTTGATATTTTTATTGAGAGAAACTCAAGAGTTAAGTTGTTAATACATACATGCATTTTAGAGATGTTGTAAGTGGTTGTTGTGTATTGTATTGAGATTGTGCAAGGAGAATTTTGAGTGTTGGAGGTTTGATTGAGTTTTTATTTTGGCCTATTGTTTGATTGTAAACATCATATTAATTACCCCAATGCTCTCATATTCTTTGTGATCTCCTTTGTTATCTACCCTTCTTATTTTCTTGTTAGCACATGGTTTCATCATTAGTCCTTGGAAAGTCCTCTTGATTTGTGTACTTATGTTATAGTAGTGGAGAAGTAGAAGATAAGCAAGCATATGGTAGTGCAATGTCATGAATGCTTTGAGAGAACTCCACTTTCATATTTGTTATTTTTGTGAGCATCAGTGCATATATCCATCTTGTGAGGTTTTTGTCATGTTTAGTTTATTCAAGTTGATGAAATTACCATGCTTTTTACTTATGTGAGATTTGGAACCATAAATACATGGATTCTTGAGACTTGATGATCCTAAGTAACTTTCTTTTATTATTTCTTAAAGTATTGATAAGGGATGTAATGTTTGGGAGATATTTTGTTTTCTTTTAGTTTTGTTTGCTTGCCCGAGACATGCAAAAATTAAGTGTGGGGGAGTTTGATAACCACCATTTTGTTGATTATTTTCGGCTCTAAAATTCATGTTTGATCCACATTTTATATGCTTAGGTTTGCAATTGTATTAGGTTTCATGAATTTACTCTATTTTGGCTTTTAATTCAAATCTTTGTATATTTGGGATATTTTTTGGCACTAAATTTGAATATCATTTTGTAGGCTTCAAATGATCATAGACCTCGATCAAATCGGATCAGACTTGAGTCAGCATTGGATCCAGATCAAAGGGATCAAGCATCGGATTAATAGGAGCCGTCCAATCCAGAGAACGGCTAGATCTGAGCCATCAGTCAACTTCTGGTCAATCCGAGTTCAAGATAGAATCACTCATGACCATAGATCAAGATCTGAAAATTTTAGCCAAATCAGAAGTAATCTGGCCGTTGGATCAAGCTCAAGATGTTCTAGACCATCCATTCAAGAAAAAGTAAGATCTTGACCATCCGCCACTGATCTGGTTAATCCGAGCTGGGGACAGGTAGATCAAGACCATTGATTGGGAGTTGTGGAGTTTGGTTCAGATCTGAAGAGATCGCACCATTGGATGAAGGCAAATCGATCTTAGCCGTCCGTTGCTAATTCTCTTCTGAGCTGTGAACTGCTGGCTTGGCTGACTGGACTCAATCTGCTGGACCAGAGCTGGTCTGAAACCTGATCTGTTGGACCGAACCTAGTTGCTAGGTCGCACACAAGAGCTGGCTTGGCTGATCGAACCCAAATGCTGGGTTGAAGCCGGGCCAAAGAAACAAAAGGGCAGATGCTGTAACGTCCCAAAATTTCCATTTTTAGTTCTTAAAGTCCTTAGAATTATTTAAAAATGGTTTAGAAATATTCTAGATATTTTTAGGGATTTTTAGAATATTCTTATAGAATTTTTCGAGTCCGTTTAGTATTTTAAAAAAAAAAAGAAAGGGAGAAAAAAAAATCATTAAGGGCAGCAGGGGGTTCGAACCCACGACCAGCAGGACACCAGGCAAGCGCGCGACCAGCCAGGCTAGGGTATCAAGCACAACAAGGGATGGAGAGAAGTATATTTAAGGGGTAGTTAGGTCGATCCGCCCCATAGGTATAAATAGATTATTAAAGAGAGAAGTTTTGTTTTCTCTCAAACCCTCTCCCTCTCCCAAGTTGCGCTGACCCCTCTCCCTCTCCTTTCTTGTGCGCACGCCACACCAAGCCCTAGAGGGCCGGCCAAAGCTCTCCTCCAAGAGATATTCCTATATTCGAGATCCCCGCGACGAGAGGAACGCGTAGGCGCGAAGAATTCTCCGAGATCTCAAGTTTCTCCCGAGCTCTAGACGTCAATCTTGGTTGTAAGTCCAAGATATCAATGTAAGTACTGCTCACCTGCAGTAAGAGGCAGTTTTTCCGCAAGAATTTCTCTTAAAAGTTTTTAAAAGAGATATTTCCTTTTTGTTTGAGTTTTGCATGTGATCTTAGTTCATTATATGCTTATATATATTTGATTAAGTACCCTATGTGAGTTTAGGGTCCAAGAAAAGCTATGAGAAAAGAAAAGAGAAGATAAAGATAAGAAAAGAAAAGGCCAAGGCCTTAAGAAATCCCCAAAAGTCAAGACTTAGGGATTTTAGCACGCAAGGTGCTCGAGAAAATGCCAAGGCATTTACAGATAAGAAAGAAAAGAAAGAAAAGCTATTTTATTTTCTAAGGCCAGTACCCGGCGTCCAAGGGCGTCGTTAAAGAAATCCAGGTGTCCAATTCCAAGGTCTTGGCCCTGGTAGACCAAGGTCTGCTCTATTAGGATTGATGGCTCGCTACCCCAACCTTTTAGGGAACGCGCATGAGATGGTACTTACGTCTTCAGTGGATCCAAGTGATTATTATTTTCAAGTATATGCTTTAGCAAAGTTTCTAAAGTTTAAAAAAAGTTTTCAAAAGTTAAAGAATAGCTAAAGTTTCAAGTTGAGCCAAGAAAAGTAAATCGAGATTTATTATTGTTTGAGTATGCATGTTTTGAGTTATACATGTTCTTAGTTTTCTTTCAAGCATATTAGTATCTCATATGATTTTCATATTGTTCTAGAAGCATGTTTGCATATTTCGAGATTTTGTGAGCTAGATAGTACTTACTAAGCTTTTTGCTTACTAGATGCATTTCCTCTTATTGCAGATAAAGGTAAAGGCAAGCAATTCTGAAGGAAGGCGACGAGGCGGTGCTGAGAAAATTGTGTGTGGTGGCTGATTTTGGAGAGATCTTTGAGACGAGACAATTTAACTATTTAAATTACAATGTTATAGTTTATTCATATTTCAAGTTCTTGTTTTATGGAGTTAGCGAACATATAAGTTTTGGATAGTTTTAAATACTCAGTTTCTTAGAGTATAGATTCCATGTTATTTCTTTTAGCCTACATATTCTTATGATTGCATTGGATGAGTAGAAATGTGAGTAATTGGAGATATTGATACTTTGTTAGAGAAATAGATGCATGTGTCATGATAGTATCAATTTCTCCTTGAATCAAGTTTTTACTTCTTAAATATGTTTAGAAAAGTTGCATTTACATTTCATAATGCTTTAGCAAGGTTATAGAACATGTATTTGGTGTTATGAATACATAGGAGTCAAGATTGGTACAAACTTTATTGTTAAAGTTCATATAACTTGAATAGTTTATTTTCTTCCGCAAAAGTCCTAATTTCAAGTTTATGGATCCGTTTTGATTGGCTAAATTGATTTGAAAATTGGCATAGAGTATAGAAATGGTGTCATGGTTCTATATGGTTCGAAGGTATAGGTTTGGTGGAGCTTTGAAGCAAATGCCGAAACCTGAAATTCTGATTTCAGGCCTATCAGTCGACTGATGCAGTATCAGTCGACTGATACCCGAAGTGTGAGTTGGGCGAGGCAAGTTCAAAAGCTTCAATAAGTATTATTTAACGGGTTTTGAGAAAGGAGGTGTGATATGTTATCATGCATGATCACTTAAGTTAGAATATCATTGTTAGATGAATTTAAAAGTTTAAAAAAAAAAAGATTTCCGCATTTTTAGTCATGCATCAGAAGTCGAGAAGTAGAGAAAAGTAACGATCCGTCTAAGGTAGAAGAAGGCGGGTCGCTACAGGTGGTATCAGAGCAGTTCCCATTCTCCAGCATCACACACACATCAGCATCAACCTTGCCGTCTTCAAGTAAGAAAGCTTTAAGTTTCAGTTTTTCTATTGCTCCTTTACTTAACTTCAGTATAGAGAAATGCTTAAGTACTTACTCATATGTGCATAGAACAAGGAAGCATGTTTAATCCCTTAGTATCACGGAATCATGTTTAATCCCTAGAATGGACATTAGGATACTAAGTAAGAAGATAAGTTTGTACCTAGAGATGTAGTAGTGATTTCTTGTTCCCTTATGCATTATTAGATGGCAAGAAGAGGCCGAGCTCCTAATGCAAGGAACAGCACTCCAGTTCAAGATAACAATGAGCCTGGCACAGAACAGCCAAACCTGATGGCAGTCATTGCTCAAATGCAAGCTCAGATGACAGAACAACAGAAGATCATCGCCACACTGATGGCAAATCAGCACCCAGCGCCCCCTACACCACCCACAGCAGGAGTGGGAACTCCAGTAGTGGCCGAAGTTCCACCCGTCCCACAGGAGACCCCTGCCGTGAACCGAAGACCAGAAGCATACCTCGTCCAGTGGCAGAGACTGAAACCTGAAAGCTTCTCAGGCACGACTGAGCCCTGGGATGCCCAGGCTTGGTTCAAGACTTTAGAGAGCACAATGGAGCTTCTTGACTGGCCAGAGGTTGAGAAGGTCAAATGTGCCTCCTTCTGCCTAACTGGAGATGCTCGTATGTGGTGGGAGCGAGTCAAGAGTAAGAAGATAGTCAACCAGATGAGCTGGGCAGATTTTGAGCACGAGTTCTATGAGGAATTTTTCCACATGAAGGTTACCAACAAGCACTTCGAGGACTTCATGGAGTTCAGACAGGGTAGCCTACCAGTGGGAGAAGCAGTCGCAAAGTTCAACAGACTAGCTCGCCTCTGCCCAGAGCTAGTCAGCACAGAGAAGGAGCGAGTCAGACTGATGCTCCGCATGCTGAACCCTGAGATAGCACTCAACGTGAACAGCGGGATGCACCGACCCCAGACCAGCGAGGAGTTGGTCAGTAGTGCTCTAATCTCAGAGCACTACCTGAATAGCATCAAGGCACAGCAAGCACAGCAGAAGCCAGTCCTGATTGAGAACAAGACAATAGGAGGCCAGAAGCCTCAGCCAAATAGCCAGAACTGGAAGAACAAGAACCACAAAAGGAAGCAGTGGCCTGGCAGCCAGAAAGGAAAACCAGAGAATAAGCAAGCTAGGTATCCACCTTGTCCTAAGTGTGGGAGGAACCATTCAGGAACATGCCTTTTGGGTGTAACTGGATGCTATTCATGTGGACAAGAGGGACACAGATCCAGAGACTGCCCAAACAAGTTTAAAGTACTTCCTCAGCAGTCCGTACAGTATGGAGGCAAGCCCCAGTTACATTACATGCCTACTATGCTGGAGGGACCTCAGATCAGTCAGGGAGGATTGGAAGCAGCACCAGTTCCAACCAATGCCAGAGTCTTTTCCCTCACGAAGGAAGAAGCTGCCAGCGCCTCCACGGTCGTAACAGGTCAAATAGTTATTTTTCAGCATTTAGCTACTACACTGTTTGACACTGGGGCGACCCATTCTTTCGTATCAGTACCTTTTGCTAGTAAGTTACAGGTGCCTACAGAGAGTTGGGAGTCCAGATTCCTGACAACTCTCCCTTCAGGGGAAATCATGGAATCCACCCAGCGGCTCCGGGCTGTGCCAATCGAGATTTCAGACCGAGAGCTACATGTCGATCTGATAGTCCTTGCGATGCAGGACTTCGACATCATATTGGGCATGGATTTCCTCAGTAAGTACAGCGCTTCAGTGGACTGCCGTAGAAGGAAGGTGGTTTTCAGCCCAGAAGGGGAACCACCATTCGAGTTTCAAGGAGCCCCAAGGAGGAAGACTCAGAAATTTCTCTCAGCCTTGGCAGCCCACCAGATGCTAGAGCAAGGGTGTGCTGGTTTTCTAGCACACATAGTGGAATCAGAAGCAAAGGAAGAACTCAAGCAGGAGAATGTACGGGTAGTCTGTGAATATCCAGAAGTGTTCCCAGAAGAATTGCCTGGACTACCTCCCAACCGAGAAGTGGAATTCGAGATCGAGCTAGTGCCCGGTACCGGTCCGGTCTCGAAAGCCCCATATCGTATGTCTCCAGCAGAGTTAAAGGAATTGCAAGAGCAACTCCAGGAGCTACTAGACAAGGGCTTCATTCGCCCGAGTCATTCACCCTGGGGAGCTCCTGTACTTTTCGTCAAGAAGAAGGATGGGTCTATGCGTCTGTGCATAGACTACAGAGCTCTGAACAAGGTGACCATCAAGAACAAGTACCCCCTTCCTAGAATAGATGATTTATTTGATCAACTCAAAGGGGCTACAGTGTTCTCGAAGATAGACCTGCGTTCTGGGTATCATCAGCTAAAGGTTGAAGAAAGTGACATCCCCAGGACGGCCTTCAGGACAAGATACGGCCACTACGAATTTGTAGTAATGCCTTTTGGAGTAACCAATGCTCCAGCAGTCTTCATGGAGCTGATGAACCACATCTTCAGGGAGTATCTCGATAAATTCGTCATTGTATTTATTGATGATATTCTCATATACTCACAGACTCCAGAGGACCATGCTACACACTTANACCGACCCCAGACCAGCGAGGAGTTGGTCAGTAGTGCTCTAATCTCAGAGCACTACCTGAATAGCATCAAGGCACAGCAAGCACAGCAGAAGCCAGTCCTGATTGAGAACAAGACAATAGGAGGCCAGAAGCCTCAGCCAAATAGCCAGAACTGGAAGAACAAGAACCACAAAAGGAAGCAGTGGTCCTGGCAGCCAGAAAGGAAAACCAGAGAATAAGCAAGCTAGGTATCCACCTTGTCCTAAGTGTGGGAGGAACCATCCAGGAACATGCCTTTGGGTGTAACTGGATGCTATTCATGTGGACAAGAGGGACACAGATCCAAAGACTACCCAAACAAGTTCAAGGTACTTCCTCAGCAGTCCGTACAGTATGGAGGCCAGCCTCAGTTACATTACATGCCTACTATCTGGAGGGACCTCAGATCAGTCAAGGAGGGTTGGAAGCAGCACCAGTTCCAACCAATGCCAGAGTCTTTGCCCTCACGAAGGAAGAAGCTGCCAGCGCCTCCACGGTCGTAACAGGTCAAATAGTTATTTTACAGCATTTAGCTACTACACTGTTTGACACTGGGGCGACCCATTCTTTCGTATCAGTACCTTTTGCTAGTAAGTTACAGGTGCCTGCAGAGAGTTGGGAGTCCAGATTCCTGACAACTCTCCCTTCAGGGGAAATCATGGAGTCCACCCAGAGGCTCCGGGCTGTGCCAATCAAGATTGCAGACCGAGAGCTATATGTCGATCTGATAGTCCTTGCGATGCAAGACTTCGACATCATACTGGGCATGGATTTCCTCAGTAAGTACAGCGCTTCAGTGGACTGCCGTAGAAGGAAGGTGGTTTTCAGCCCAGAAGGAGAACCACCATTCGAGTTTCAAGGAGCCCCAAGGAGGAAGACTCAGAAATTTCTCTCAGCCTTGGCAGCCCACCAGATGCTAGAGCAAGGGTGTGCTGGTTTTCTTGCACACATAGTGGAATCAGAAGCAAAGGAAGAACTCAAGCAGGAGGATGTACGGGTAGTCTGCGAATATCCAGAAGTGTTCCCAGAAGAATTACCTGGACTACCTCCCAACCGAGAAGTGGAATTCGAGATCGAGCTAGTGCCCGGTACCGGTCCGGTCTCGAAGGCCCCATATCGTATGTCTCCAGCAGAGTTGAAGGAATTACAAGAGCAACTCCAGGAGCTACTAGACAAGGGCTTCATTCGCCCGAGTCATTCACCCTGGGGAGCTCCTGTACTTTTCGTAAGAAGAAGGATGGGTCTATGCGTCTGTGCATAGACTACAGAGCTCTGAACAAGGTAACCATCAAGAACAAGTACCCCCTTCCTAGAATAGATGATTTATTTGATCAACTCAAAGGGGCTACAGTGTTCTCGAAGATAGATCTGCGTTCTGGGTATCATCAGCTGAAGGTTAAAGAAAGTGACATCCCCAGGACGGCTTTCAGGACAAGATACGGCCACTATGAATTTGTAGTAATGCCTTTTGGAGTAACCAATGCTCCAGCAGTCTTCATGGAGCTGATGAACCACATCTTCAGGGAGTATCTCGATAAATTCGTCATTGTATTTATTGATGATATCCTCATATATTCACAGACTCCAGAGGACCATGCTACACACTTGAGGATAGTGCTGCAGATCCTTCAGCAGGAGAAGCTCTATGCAAAATTCTCAAAGTGTGAGTTTTGGCTAGATCAGGTGACCTTCCTAGGTCACATTGTATCCAAAGAAGGCATTCAAGTTGATCCAGCCAAGATAGAAGCAGTCAGCAACTGGTGTAGACCCAAGAGTGCCAGTGAGATCAGAAGCTTCTTAGGCCTGGCAGGATATTACAGAAAATTTGTGGAGGACTTTTCCAGGATAGCCTCTCCACTCACAGCTTTGACCAGAAAGAACAAGAAGTTTGAATGGTCAGATAAATGCGAGCACAGTTTTCTAGAGCTGAAGAAGAGATTGACTAGTGCTCCCATCCTGACTGTTCCAGAGAGTGACAAGGCCTTTGACATCTATAGTGATGCATCCAAGATGGGCCTTGGAGCTGTCCTCATGCAAGACGGTAAAGTGATAGCATATGCCTCCAGACAGCTCAAGGACTATGAGAAGAATTACCCTACCCACGACCTTGAGCTAGCAGCTGTGGTTTTTGCACTGAAGCTCTGGAGACATTACCTGTATGGAGTGCAGTGCAGAATCTTCACAGACCATCAGAGTTTGAAGTACTTCTTCACCCAGAAAGATCTGAATATGAGGCAGCGCAGGTGGCTAGAGTTGGTCAAAGATTATGACTGTGAAATCCTCTACCACCCAGGTAAAGCTAATAAAGTGGCAGATGCACTGAGCAGAAAATCCTGTGCGGCACTGATGTCCTTATCATCACTGTCTCTACCACTTCAGAAAGAAATAAAGAATTTTGGAGTCGAGGTAATAATCGGGCAACTTTCTGCATTGACTCTAGAGTCAACCCTGCTTATAGATATACAAGGAAAGCAAGATCAAGACCCAGAAATCCAGAAGATCAAGCAGGGGATCCAAGAGGCAGAAAATTCAGAGTTTCGAGTATCAGATAGTGGCATCCTCTATCTTGGAGACCGCCTTTGCGTCCCCAATGATGAGGAACTAAGAAAGAATATTTTAGAAGAAGCCCACAGTACCCCGTACTCTATGCATCCTGGTTCTACCAAGATGTACCAAGATTTAAAGCAAAGGTTCTGGTGGTCTGGACTCAAGCGAGACGTGGCCAGATATATCAGTACCTGCTTGACCTGCCAGAGGGTCAAAGCCGAGCACCAGAGACCAGGAGGAGTTCTACAGCCTCTTCCCATTCCAGAGTGGAAGTGGGAAGAAATATCCATGGACTTTATCACAGGTCTTCCAAGAACCACCCATGGACACGATGCAATTTGGGTGATAGTGGACAGATTGACCAAGTCTGCCCACTTCCTAGCCATCAAGTTATCGCATTCGGTAGAGCAATTAGCACAGCTGTACGTGAAAGAAGTAATCAGGCTTCACGGAGTCCCGAAGTCGATCGTTTCTGACAGAGATGGGCGATTCATCTCCCATTTTTGGAGGTGTGTTCAGGACGCCCTAGGCACCAGACTTCAGTTCAGCACAGCTTTCCATCCCCAGACAGATGGACAAACAGAGAGAGTAAATCAGATTTTAGAAGACATGCTCAGGGCTTGTGCGTTGGACTTTAAGGCAGTTGGTGCAAATTTCTGTGCTTAGCTGAGTTTGCCTACAACAATAGCTATCAGGCCACCATCAGGATGGCACCTTATGAGGCATTATATGGCAGGAAATGTAGATCACCCATATGTTGGCAAGAAGCTGGTGAGAAGAAAGAGATGGAGTCAGGACTAGACAGCCAGACTAAGCTTATAGAGGAGACCACTCAGGCTATCCAGACGATCCGCCAGAGGATTGAGACTGCCCAGAGTAGACAGAAAAGTTATGCTGACACACGCCGTAGGCCACTTGAATTCCAAGTTGGAGATTCAGTATTTCTCAAGGTCGCTCCTATGAAGGGAGTGATGAGATTTGGTAAAAAGGGTAAGCTAAGTCCTCGCTACATAGGACCCTACAAGATCATAAGGAGGGCTGGTAAGGTAGCCTATGAGCTGGACTTACCAGAGGATATGTCAGCTATCCACAGTACATTTCATGTCTCTATGCTAAAGAAGTGTATTCACGACCCTAGCCAAGTGATTCAGCCCCAGTCAGTACAGATCCAAGAGGATCTTAGCTATGAGAGCAGACCGACACAGATAGTGGACAAAGCAGTTAGAAGATTAAGAAACAAAGAAGTGCCACTAGTGAAGGTCATCTGGCAGAATCAAAAGCATGAAGAGGCTACTTGGGAACGTGAGGACAGCATGAGAGAGAGATATCCATAATTATTCTAAGTTCGAGGACGAACTTTTCATAAGGTATGGGGGATTGTAATGCCCCAAAATTCTCATTTTTAGTTCTTAAAGTCCGTAGAATTATTTAAAAATGGTTTAGAAATATTCTAGATATTTTTAGGGATTTTTAGAATATTTTTATGGAATTTTCCGAGTCCGTTTAATATTTTAAAAAGGAAGAAAAAAATAGAAAGGGAGAAAAATCGATAAGGGCAGCAGGGGGTTCGAACCCGCGACCAGCAGGAAACCAGGCAAGCGCGCGACCAGCCAGGCTAGGGTATCAAGCACAGCAAAGGGTGGAGAGACTTATATTTAAGTTGTGGTTAGGTCAATCCGCCCCATAAATATAAATAGATAAGTTAAGAGAGGAAATTGGATTTTTGGTTTTCCCTCTTCCTCACCCTAGCCGCGCGACCCTTCCCCTCTCCTCTCTTGGGCGAAACAACACCAAGGCCAAGAGGGCCGGCCAAAGCTCTCCTCCAAGAGATATTCCTATATTCGGGATCCCCGCGACGAGAGGAACGCGTAGGCGCGAAGAATTCTCCGAGATCTCAAGTTTCTCCCGAGCTCTAGACGTCAATCTTGGTTGTAAGTCCAAGATATCAATGTAAGTACTGCTCACCTGCAGTAAGAGGCGGTTTTTCCGCGAGAATTTCCTTAAAAGTTTTTAAAAGAGATATTTCCTTTTTGTTTGAGTTTTTGCATGTGATCTTAGTTCATTATATGCTTATATATGTTGATTAAGTACCCTATGTGAGTTTAGGGTCCAAGAAAAGCTATGAGAAAAGAAAAGAGAAGATAAAGATAAGAAAAGAAAAGGCCAAGGCCTTAAGAAATCCCCAAAAGTCAAGACTTAGGGATTTTAGCACGCAAGGTGCTCGAGAAAATGCCAAGGCATTTACAGATAAGAAAGAAAAGAAAGAAAAGCTATTTTATTTTATAAGGCCAGTACCCGGCGTCCAAGGGCGTCGTTAAAGAAATCCAGGTGTCCAATTCCAAGGTCTTGGCCCTGGTAGACCAAGGTCTGCTCTATTAGGATTGGTGGCTCGCTACCCCAACCTTTTAGGGAACGCGCATATGAGATGGTACTTACGTCTTCAGTGGATCCAAGTGAATATTATTTTCAAGTATATGCTTTAGCAAAGTTTCTAAAGTTTAAGAAAGTTTTCAAAAGTTAAAGAATAGCTAAAGTTTCAAGTTGAGCCAAGAAAAGTAAATTGAGATTTATTATTGCTTGAGTATGCATGTTTTGAGTTATACATGTTCTTAGTTTCCTTTCAAGCATATTAGTATCTCATATGATTTTCATATTGTTCTAGAAGCATGTTTGCACATTTCGAGATTTTGTGAGCTAGATAGTACTTACTAAGCTTTTTGCTTACTAGATGCATTTCCTCTTATTGCAGATAAAGGTAAAGGCAAGCAATTCTGAAGGAAGGCGACGAGGCGGTGCTGAGAAAAGTGTGTGTGGTGGCTGATTTTGGAGAGATCTTTGAGACGAGACAATTTAGTTATTTGAATTACAATGTTTTAGTTCATTCAATTTCAAGTTATTGCTTTATGGAGTTTAGCGAACATTTAAGCTTTGGATAGTTTTACATGCTCAATTTCTTAGAGTTAAGATTCCATGTCATTTCATTTAGCATACATATCCTTATAATTGCATTGGATGAGTAAAAGTGTGAGTAGTTGGAAATATTGATACTTTGTTGGAGAAATAGATGTTTGTGCCAAGATAGTATTAATTTCTCTTTGAATCAAGTTTTATTGCTTAAATATGTTTAGAAAAGTTGCATTCACATTTCATAATGCTTTAGCAAGGTTCTGGAACATGTATTTGGTGTTATGAATGCATAGGAGTCAAGATTGGTACAAACTCTATTGTTAAAGTTCATATAAACTCGAATAGCTCATTTTCTTCCGCAAAAGTCCAAATTTCAAGTTTATGGATCCGTTTTGATTGGCTAAATTGTTTAGAAAACTGACATAGAGTATAGAAATGGTGTCATGATTCTATATGGCTCGAAGGTATAGGTTTGGTGGAGTTTTGAAGCAAGTGCCGAAACCTGTAAATTCAGAATTCAGGCCTATCAGTCGACTGATACAGTATCAGTCGACTGATACCCGAAGGTTGAGTTGGGTGAGGCAGGTTTCAATAAGTATCATTTTACGAGTTTTTGAGAAAGGAAGTGTGACATGGTATCATGCATGACTACTTAAGTTAGAATATCATTCTTAGATGAATTTAAAAAGAAAAAAAAGATTTCCGCATTTCTATTAGTTGTGCATTAGAGTCGAGAAGCAGAGAAAAGTAACGATCCGTCTAAGGCAGAGAAGGCGGGTCGCTACAACTATGTTGTCAAGTTTCAGTTAAGTTTGTTCAGTCCTTAAACTAACTTAAGTCTAAGCATGGTAAATTGCTGAAATTTAAATAAACAATCAGACAGGCAAATTTCAATCAAGAATTAAATTTTATCTAACAATAAATATTGTTTTCAATTTGGCTCCCCCTGGACTATAGCCACGATAATGGTTTGGCAAGATGTGAATCTTGTCCTTGGGGATCCAATATTGATTTGATCCAGTTTGTTGGTTCAGGCATAGTTTTGGTACCCATGCCTGAACTTTTGGTCTAGACTGGTTCAGTACAGCAAAGTAAGATCTTTGTTGGGATTTGGTTCTATAGCCAAGTCCGGATCAATTTAGAACGGACTTCTGTTTTCCAAGAATCATGTCAAGACCCTTGGAACCAGAAGTGAATCGTTCTAAGGCAGCTCTAAGATCCTTAACCTGAGTTTTCAGGGAGGAGTTCTCTTTTTCATGTTTTTCAACTTGAGTAGGAGTTCCTTCTTGAACTTTCTCGGTTAAGGGTTTAGAGTCAGCTCCCTCTTTCAGGAGTTTTAATTCCTGTCGGAGGGATTCGACTCGGAGTTTAGCTTTCGCCAAATCTCGAGAAAGATACGAAATAAGTTCATTTAACTGACTTCTATTGAAACCACTTAGTATGATTTTGCCATCTTCTGAAAAGGTTAGTCTGCCGTCGTCCTGTTCTGATTCTGACTCGGTCTCGACTTCTTCTGAGGCAGTCAGGGCTAGTAGGTTTGACTGGGGTGCTTCTTCTTCTTCTTCTGAGGAAGATTCGTCCCAGGTTGGTTGGAGTGCTTTCTTTCTTCTTATCTTCTTGGTCTCCTTTAGGTTCGGACACTCCGTCTTGTAGTGACCCTTCTTCTTGCACTCGTAGCAGGTCACGTTCGGTTTGTTTTTGTCACTTGCGGGTTCAGCTGGTTCGTCCTTTCTACGGCTTGTTTTCCGTCTGTTGGTTTGGTTCTTCAATTTTTTATAGTAGCTTCGGGCCAGTCGGACCAGCTCAGGTCGATCTCCTTCTTCGTCTTCTGAGTTTGAGTCTGAGTTAGACTCGGGTTCAGGTTGAGGCTTCTTCTTTATTGTTCTTCCAGTTTTTCCTACAACAAAGGCAATACTTTTCTTGGCCATATTGCAGTCAGTCTGTTCGTGTAATTCTAGTTCAGAAAAAAGTTCATCTAACTTTATTTTTGAAAGATCCCTTGAAACGTTGTATGCATCTACCATAGATGCCCACAAAATGTTTCTTGGGAAAGCATTTAATGCGTACCTTATTAAGTCACGATTTTCGACCTTGTGACCAATAGTGTGTAGACCGTTCATGAGTTCTTGGATTCGGGCGTGAAGCTGTGCTGCCGTCTCGTTGTCGGTCATTTTGATGGTATACAGCTTGTTTAGGAGCAGATCTCTCTTGCTGATCCTAGTGTCTGATGTTCCTTCATGCAGCTCGATCAATTTTGCCCACAGCTCCTTAGCACTGTTGAAAGGGCCCACTCGGTTCAGTTCCTCTTTTGTTAAACCGCATTGTAGGGTCTGAGTTGCCTTTGCATCGGCTTCTATTTTGCGCTTCAGAGCGGTGTCCCATTCTGCGTAGCTTTGCGGTACTCCTTCAGCGTTCTTCGGAATCTCCAATCCGGACTGGATGATGATCCACATGTCCACCTGAGTTTTCAGGTGGACCTCCATTCGTATTTTCCAGTAAGGAAAGTCTTCTCCACTGAAAAGTGGAGGTCTGGCTGTGCTGAATCCTTCTTGCATGACCATTAGGAATATTTATCTGAAAAAGAGATAAGAGAAAAAAACTTTGTCCCAAGACTTGGTCTTGGATTAGTAGTGCTGGATAAGTAAAATAAAATATTGAGGGGTGTTGCACCAACCTCGATTAACGAGAAGAAATTCGAACGAAAAATATATTAGAAGAAATTCGAATGGAAAAAAAATAAGAATAAATTCGAAAAATTTTCAAACTGGTGGTTGCACCAATTTTGAACTTCCCCGCTTTAATACCACTTGTTGGATCGAGAGAACCGATAGAGGGGGGGTGAATATCGGAAGACGTTCGGATTTTAGGATTAGAACACGGGTAGATTTACTTGGTTCGGAGCCTAGGTCGACTCCTACTCCAAGGCCCACGATCGTTGACCGTTTTCTGCGGGCAATTCTATAAGTTCGCAAAAGGTTTACAAATCAATATTACAATTGCAGTATCATAAACACGAAAAGAAAATTGCTCTTCGTTACCGACGTCCAATGTAGATTGACTTTTCAGAGCGGAGGGACGTCGTCGACTCGAGTTGGGAAGTATCCGGAGCAGAAGAGCGTAGAAGCGTTGAATTGAAGTGTTGTCTCAAGCCTCGGGGTCGAGGGCCCTTTTATAGGCCCTGGGGGCGCCCCCCCCCCCAACGTGTCGGTCGATCCACTTCCTTCTCGGTCAGCTCTGATCCCTTAAAACTCAGGATCAAGCTTTTGACCGGGGCGCCCGGAACGCTGGGGGCGCCCGAATTGACCGAGTCAGAATCATATCCTCTTGGCTTCGCTAGAGCTGCTTCGACTACTTGACCTAGGGGCGCCCAGAGCGCTGGGGGCACCCGGGATCAACGGGGGCGCCCCGAACATGAACTGTCGAAGCCTTCTTTTGCATTATGTGTTTTGTGTTCACCTTGGGGGCGCCCGGGACACTCCGGGCGCCCTGGTCAGCTGTTAGCTCATTCCTTTGAGGCTCTCTGAGCTGCAGACACTCGTTCCTTCGGTCCTGCATCCAGGGTTAGTCCAAAATACCATAAAACAATAAAATGTTAGTTTATACAGCCTTAGCTGTCTTGGTTCTGACTTTGGGCCTCCCAAATGGAGCCCTAGGTCGAATCGATGCCTACTGTTCCCTCGACGGGGAACGCGTCCTCACCTACTCCTCTCGGGAGAATGTACCTGATGCCAACCGCTCCTCTGGTTGGACTTTTGCCTAGCAGTCCTTTGCCAGGTCTTGGATACCGAGCTGTCCTACGCCCGGTGCCTAGCATTCCTTCGCTAGGGCTTCAGTCCCAAGCTGTCCTTCGCCTGGCGCCTAGCAGTCCTTCGCTAGGGCTTCAGTACCCTGGCATTCCTTCGTCAGTGCCTAGCAGTCCTTCGCTAGGGCTTTTTACCCTGGCATTCCTTCGCCAGTGCTTAGCAGTCCTTTGCTAGGGCTTTTTACCCTACACACTAGAGTGACATGTTAGATAACAAGTAAAACTTAACTTTTGAGCCCTGTTTCCATTATCAAAACTTAGGTTCGACTTGGGTGCTTTCTACACCAACACTGAAGACCTGGCGAAGGACAGCTAGGCTCCTGGCGAAGGACTGCTGGGTAAAAGTCCAACAAGAGGAGCCGGTTGGCAACAAGTAAATTCTCCTGAGAGGAGTAAGTGAGGACGCGTTCCCCGTCGAGGGAACAGTAGGCGTCGGTTCGACCTAGGGTTCCATTTTGGGACACCCAAAGTCAGAACCAAGACAGCTAAGGCTGTATAATCATAACATATTATTGTTTTATTGTATTTGCAACTAACCCTGGATGCATTACAAAGGAACGAGTATCTGCAGCTCAGAACGCCTCAAGGGAGAGGGCAGCAGCTGAGTAGGGCGCCCCGGAGGTCCCGGGCGCCCCCATGGTCAAGGCAAAGTAGTAAACAAAAAAGCGCTTCAAATGCTTACTGGGCCAGGGCGCCCCCTGTGTCCCGGGCGCCCCCAATGCCCAGGGCGCCTTGGGTTCAAGCCAACGAAGTGAACCGGCCGAGAAGCCAGCAGACCAAGTCAACCAGGGTTCCCCCAGTGTCCCGGGCACCCCCCAGTCAAGCCTCAGCCCTACTCGAGTGGGATAAGGGCTGACCGAGATTGTGTTGGTGCAGGAAGCACCATATCGAACCTTTTTTTTATATTGGCAAAGGATTCAATGTTAAGTTTATTTGTGATCTAATAAAGTTACTTGAGTGTGCAGAATGAAGTCCTAGCGAAGGGCTGCCAGGAAACAAAGCCCTAGCGAAGGACTGCTAGGCACCGGGCGAAGGACTGGTCGGAACCCTAAGACCCAGCGAAGGGCTGCTGGGCACCTAGCGAAGGGCTGCTAGGAGTTAAACACCTGGCGAAGGACTGCTGGGCACCAGGCGAAGGACTGCTTGGAACTAAAGACCTGTCGAAGGACTGCTGGTGTAACGCCCGCTTTTTTTTCTTCTTTCCTAAAGCGGCGTTACGTTAACATACTTAGGGCATGTAGACATCATAATGCAGCGGAAACCTTTAACTTACTCCTACATGCACTTACGACCATTTCTAGCACTATAACATGGGAACTTAGCGTAGTAACTTTATACTTAGCATCATATCATACTTAGCATCATGTTATTCGTAGCATCATGTCATACTTAGCATCATGTCATACTTAGTATCATGTCATAGAGTCATACTTAAACACATAACAGTAAAGATAAAGTTCTATCATGAGACGAGCAACCATATTGCTCCTTGGCCAAGTCACTATCACACACATTCTTTGATGCCCTCCTGCTGCTTCCTTACTGTCCCCTTGCGTGATCTGCGGTATAAGGAAATAAGACTATAAGCACACAGGCTTAGTAAGACTCTTTCCTACTCACTAAAACAATTCATCATTCATTCATGAGCACATAAGCCATTACATACTTAGTGCTTTACTTAGAACATAAGCCTTTTCATCACTTAGCATACATTCGTCATGGCCTAAACATAACATAATCATCTTCATAGCATAGCATAAACATAACCATAAACCTTCATGGCATGGCACAATACTTGGCGTAGACATAACAAACATAACTTCATAAACATTCTTAGCACGAATATAAATAAAATCATGGCGTCCTATCTCAGTATAACATAGTTAGAACATGGCATCATAAATTGGTATGGACATCATAAAAAAAATCATGGCATTCTAACTTAGCATAAACATAATTACATCATGGCATTCTAAACTAGCATGAACATAAATCCAATCATGGCATACTATCTTAGCATAAACATAATTACATCATGGCATCCTAACCTAGCATGAACATAAATCAAATCATGGCATTCTAACTTGGCATAAACATAATTAAATCATGGCACCCTAAACTATCATGCACATAAATAAAATCATGGCATTTTAAACTAGCATGAACATAAATAAATCATGCCATCCTAAACTAACATGAACATAGATAAATCATGGCATTCTAAATTAACATAAACACAATCAAATCATGGCATCATATAGTAACATGAGCATAAACAAAATCATTTGCATAAACATATCTTGCATAAACATGCTTTGCATAAACTTACTTTGCATAATATTCTTATCATAATTATAATGCATAACATGGATGAATGCATGAGACAATTGCATATATATAAGGATGCTTAACCTTTTAAAACATACTTTTAATGCTTAAACATATTCATCATATCATTGGGCCCTGGCTTGTACCACATACATACATCATAAGCGCGCATCCCTAAGTAAATACGAGGTAGCTAGCCTCGACCTACTAGGGTAAGGACAGCATAGTCGGTAGTCCCCGAACCGAGGCGTTCTTAAGGTGCCCATCCCTGTTACCCAGCTCTGGTAGGGCCAGAACCGTGGACAGCTTCGGTAGTCCAAAACCGGGGCGTTCTTAAGGTGCCCATCCCTTGGACCCATACTTCGGTCCGGTACAAGCCCATACATAAAGTAAAATACTTTTCATGCTTCATCATTCATAAGACATTCATGGCATCTTTAACATAGCATAACTTGTTACGGCTCGGCCCGTCTACCGGCCCATTTACCGATCCTCACGACCGTCGTACCGTCAACCATCGACCGTGCCGTTTAGCATATTTATGCCTTAAAGACATAAGCATCATCTTTCATTCATCATCATTCATTCATCATACTTGTCATTCATCATCATTCATTCATCATACTTGTCATTCATCATCATTCATTCATAACATGGCATAGGTACACATTATTCATAAGCATGACATACATACATATCATTCATAAGACATGGCATTCATGCATATCATTCATAAGACATGGCATTCATACATATCATTCATAAATCATGGCATTCATACATATCATTCATAAATCATGGCACATGTCTTAAACATTCATGACCTAATCATATAAATCTTGACATATAACTAATGGTTTGGTTAACATGAAACTCTTCCATTTTACTTAAGGACCCTTTGATCCCATACTTAAGGCCAACCCTAATCCTTTAGCTCTAATCCTCCTCTTGGCCGAAACTTCAAGGCCATGGGGGTATGGGAAAAATTCCATTAAACCCCAAAACAATTGCTTAAACACCAATCATACCTTACCATAGGGCCATTGGGACCCTTACTTGGAATAAGTCCTAACTTTTCCCCCTTTAGGGTACTTGGCCGAAACCCATGGGGTGTCTAGACCATGTGGAACATTCACATAACACCCTCCATCTCCTTATATCATGTTAATACATCAAACACATGCTTGGGGTTTTAGACCCAACTCCACCCATGAGGTCTTGTTGTTGGCCGAAACCCTAGGGTATCCTAGGGTGCCCAAAAAATTCCCAAAAATTATATTTAATCCCTAAACCTCATAAGAGAACATTAGACAACATTATCAAGATTTTTAGCATTATTTTTGAACCCTAAACCATGGTGGCCGAAACCCATAGGGTCTCTAGGGTGTTGATTTGTTTCTTTCATGTTGGCCGAAACCCTAGGGTGTCCTAGGGTACTCGCAAAAATTTCTAAAAATTATAGATAACCTCTAAAAATCATAAGGGAACATTAAATAATATTATAAAGATTTTTGGCATAATTATAGACTTTAAAATCATAGTGTCCGAAACCCTCCATCCAAGGGTTCTTGGTTTTGCTTCTTTCATGTTGGCCGAAACCCTAGGGTGTCCTAGGGTACTCTAAAAATTCCCAAAAATTGTACTTAACCTCTACACATCATAAGGGAACATTAAATAACATTATCATGATTTTTAGCATAATTATAGACTATAAATCATGGTGGCCGAAACCCTTAAACTTAGGGTTCTTGGTTTTGTTTCTTTCATGTTGGCCGAAACCCTAGGGTGTCCTAGGTACTCTAAAAATTCCCAAAAATTGTACTTAACCCCTACACATCATAAGGGAACATTAAATAACATTATCATGATTTTTAGCATAATTATAGACCTGTAAAACATGGTGGCCGAAACCCTTAAGCATGAGGGTCTTGGTTTTCTTTCTTTTCAACATCAAATTCGAAAACTAACCAATATATCATGCTAAAAATCATGGAAATCATAGGGAACTATTATACCACAGGTGAGGGAGTCTTACCTTGGGGTTTCTTGATTTTTAGACCTTAGATGGGAAGAAGAAGGAAGACTTGTTGTCTCTTGATCACCCCTAGCCTTGGAACCTTAGGAAACCTTTAGATCTTGGTGGTAGGACCTTCTTGTGGAGTTTTCCCAAGGGAAAATCTCCCTTGTAGATTTCGTCTAGGATGAGAAAGAAGGAGGAAGAGAATGCAATTGATGGAGAGAAGAGAATAACTCCCAAAACCCCCCTCTTTATAACCCATTAAGGTGGTGAATGAAGAGTCTCTCCATGACTCTTCATCTTCCTCTTAATCTCAACTTATATCCACTTCATTTCCTCATAGAAATCCCTTGCTAGGTGAGTTGGTTAAGGCTTACATGGTTGTACAAGAGGTCCAAGGTTCAATCCTTGGCTCATGCACCTTTATTTTTATTTTATTTTCATTTCATTTATTTTATTATTTTTATTTCTTAAATTCCGAATATCCCCCTAAAATCACCCATAATTATCCCAATATTCCTAAATAAAATTCTTTTATATTTATATTAATTTTACCTAATTTATATTAATTTTACCTAATTAATACCCATTTTTGGAGTCCATTTAGAGCTCATTAGTACCTAGTTTTTCTCAATTTAAATGAGAAAACATGGATTTCTAGGCCCAATTTTACATAATTATTTCTGGGCCCCTCGGAAAATTATCTAGACATGCTCAATATTTCAAAAAATTATTAAGAGAATTTTCCGGTTCGTTACAGCTGGGCACCAGACGAAGGATTGCCTGGAACTGAAGACATGGCGAAGGACAGCTAGGCACCATGCGAAGGATTGGTTGGAACTGAAGACCAAGCGAAGGACAGCTAGGCACCTGGAGAAGGACTGCTGGGCAAAAGTCCAACCGGAGGAGCCGGTTGGCATCAGGTAAATTCTTCTAAGAAGAGTAGGTGAGGACGCGTTCCCCGTTGAGGGAACAGTGGGCGTCGGTTCGACCTAGGGTTCCATTTTGGAGACTCAAAGTCAGAACCAAGACAGCTAAGGCTGTATAAACCTAATACTCTATTGCTTCATATTGTTTTGGACTAACCTTGGATGCAGGACCGAAGGAACGTGTGTCTGCAGCTCAGAATTCTCAAAGGAGAGAGACAAGTAGCTGAGCAGGGCACCCCCAGTGTCCCGGGCGCCCCCAAGGCCAATACAAAACAAGTGAAGCAAAGAAGTGCTTCGGTAGCTTACTGGGCGGGGCGCCCCTGTGCTCTCGGGCGCCCCCGTGCTCCCGGGTGCCCCCAGTGCCCCAGGGCGCCTCGCACTCAAGCCAACGAAGCGGATAACTTTTATCCAGCCGAGAAGCTCGCTGAAAGGGTCAACCAGGGCGCCCCTAGCGTCCCAGGCGCCCCCAGAGTCAATCCTCAGCCCTATTCGAGTCGGATAAAGGCTGACCGAGACAATTCCGGATTGGTTGACACATGGGGGGCGCCCCCAACGTTCAGGGCGCCCCGAAGTGCTATAAATAGCACCCAACCCCAAGGCTTCTGCACAAGAACTTCTTCCAACGCTTTCACGCTCTTCTACTCGAGGCGCTCTGCTACAGAAACCTCCCAACTCGAGATACAAGCGCCGACAACGTCCCCTTGCTCCAAAATACAATCCACACCGGATGTTGGTAACGAAGAGCTATTTTTAAGTTTACTGTACTACTCTTGTAACATCTTTCTGTAAACTGTTTTGCGCATATAGAATTGCCCGCAATAAACGGTCAACGACTGTGGGCCTTGGAGTAGGAGCCGACCGCGACTCCGAACCATGTAAAATCTTGGTGTTTGCGTGTTGTTTGTTTTTAATTTTCGCTGTGCATTCTCTATCTTACAATCCGAAACATTTTACGATATTCACCCCCCCTCTATCGTTAGTCTCGATCCAACATATTGTTGCGGATCGAAGGCCACGTAGAGGGCACCCCCTACGTCCAAGGAACCCCCAGGACTGCTATAAATAGCCCTCGACCCCCAAGGCTTCTGAACACAACTTTCTAACGCTTCTATGCTCTTCGACTCAAGCGCGCTACTCCAGAAACCCTCCATCTCAAGATTCAAGCGCCGACGACGACCCTCTGCTCGAAAGTACGATCCACACCGGGCGTCGGTAAACGAAGAAGTGAATTTCATTTACTGCACTACATTTTCTTTACTACACTACAACTGTAATATCTTTGTAACATTTTGCGTTCATATAGAATTGCCCGCAGTAAACGGTCAACGACCATGGGCCTTGGAGTAGGACCCGACCGCGACTCCGAACCAAGTAAAACCGCCTATGTTTTTGCGTTGTGTTTTAATTTTCCACTGCCTATTCTCTTTTCGAATCTGAAACGTTTTACGATATTCACCCCCCCTCTATCGTATTCTCTCGATCCAACATAATGGTCGAGGAAGGTATAGGGTTTATTACAGGGAAAATTCCATGAGAACCACGGAAGAAGAAGCTTCAACCAGTACCTGAGTCCGACTCAAACTCGGAATCAGAAGATAGTGGAGGAGATCGACCTAAACTGGTCTGATTGGCTCGTGACCACTACAAGATGCTGAAGAAACAGAAAAGAAAGATCGCTAAAATCAAGGGGGAGAATCCCAACTAGGAATCAAATGGTAATGTGGTATGTTCAAAATTTAAAAATCATATAATATGTTTTAAGTGCAGCGAAATAGGACATTACAAGAGTAAGTGTCCCACTCGCAAGAGTCGACCTTCACCAAATGGAACCCTCAAGAGTACTGGACAAACAATCGAGAAAGGTAAATTTATAATATTTGAAAATCCAGTATTTAACTCAAATGATGTGATTGAATCTTATAAATTAGTTAAAGTAAATTTCAGAAAATTAGAACTAGAAAATGAAACACTGAAGGTCAAAATGCTAGAAAATTTAATTCACAATCTTGCTGATTTAAAAAAATCTAGAGTATTACTCCAATTATGATGTTACTTAGGTAATTTCTCTGAATTGCTCGCTTGACTGTTTATCCTTTTTATTATGCTTAGACTTAAGAATATTTTAAGGATAAACGATTTATTTGAAATTTCAACAACATAGTATTAGGTGGAGGTGAGATAATAGTACGTTAGGGAAGCCCTTCTAATAAGGTCAAGTATACCCTACTTGTTCTGTTTAGACTAGTGGAACTAGCCGAAGTTACCGATCGAAGACCTAAATTAGTTAGACCAGAATTTTTCAAAAACTAACTTTGAAAATGAATTTTTGGTAAAAGTCTTTGTCAAGGAAAGGGTTGTTGCTCCAATAAGGCTACGACCAAAGAAGGCCTTGTGCCTCGCCAAGACCTGGAAGCCGATTATCGAAAATCAAATTCAATTTATTATTTGATAAATTTGAATCTAACACAAATTTTAACTAAATCTTAGATACCTGTGTCAAAGTTAATCTTGCAGTTTTAATGCTATAATATGCTTCCAGGTTAACATTTTTTTTATCGTTAGTTCATTAATGATTAAAAGCTAATCTTACATTTTTTTAATATTACAAAATTCACTTCAATTAACTCATCAAACTATGATCTAGGACTTGATTGACTTAATTACTGATTAGTCATTCTTGGTCAACACAGTCAAACCCAGTCAACGATCAAACTGGTCAACGGTCAAACCCAGGTCAACACGGGCGCCCGAGACCTGATGGGCATCTCATGCTTTATTGTGGTTCAAGGCAGCCAAAGCTGCCAAATGACCTGACCACACTGACTCAAGCACCCGAGAAGCTCTTGGGCACCTCAATCATCACGGGCGCCCTAGAGCCCTTACGGGCACTCGTGAGACCCTATTTAAGCCCTTCACCTCATGCTCTTTCACCACACCAATCCGAATTCTCTTCTCTTCCTTCTTCCTTCCAAGGCGACCGAAAGCTCTACTTGTGTCCTCAATCACTCAACTTTCACAATGCCGCCCCGGTATGATTTATTTATGCATTTCCGATTAATTTTTCTTAATCTTTTAATAAATGCATAATCTTTCTTACCTGTTTAGAAAATGTCAGGTTACACAAACCAACCCCCAGGACGAGCCTAGCCCAGATCCTAGGTTTTCTACATTAGCCTTGTTTAATAAATTTGCACAGACCACCTATAAACCAATAAAGACCAGTTTCTTGAATAGACAGTTCTTTGCTCAATCTTGTCCAACTGCTATGGACACAATTTTTATCGACTCAACCACCTTGTCTACTGCACCCACTCAGTCAACACAACACTGTGTGCTGAGTTTTATAACAACTTAGTCAAATTTGATGACTTCTGTTACTCTACTATTGTACAGTCCATCCCCCTAACTATCACACCTACCTTGTTTAATAGATTTCTTGGACTACGACCTTCTCGATGCACTTCTTACTGTTATCCTCCTACTGGCCTACCTTTTGCTGACCCCTATTCTCATATCACCCTGGACACTCTTTATTCCTAGTTTTTCGGAGATGCTCAAAACCCGACGGTACAACGATTCTAGTCCATCGATCTCCGCGTCCAGGACTATGCTCTCTATAAAGTTCTGGTCCGATGTATCCTTCCATTGACTTCTCGGGATGTCGCGACCATGCGACCTTTTCACACCTTCCTCCTCTACGCGATGATCCATCATCTGGACATAGACATTTGTCTACACATGTTCTAGACGATCACTTACGCGTCGAGCATATCCACTCATTCTCAAGTGCGTACCCCATATTGTCACATTATCACTTCCCTCCTCCATCACCATGGTCACGACATCACTGCCGGAGAGGTCATCCAGATGACCGAATTCGACGAGATAGGGTCTAGAAACTTTTCCTTAGCGGGCATAGATATCTCGGCTGTGGGGGTATTATTGTTAGTGATATGAGAGAAGTGTCCTAAGGCAATCGCCTTATGATTGTAAACATTTATTTTAATAAATAATAATTCACTATTTGAGTATAGATGTTTGTCTATTTGATTGGGATCTTAAACTCATCTACTGAATGCCCGCAATACAACTCACAGCATAAGAGAATTTGTGATGGGATCACAACTAGTGATTATCTCTAAATGTGCAAATGTGAAGTATTGAAAATATCCCTAGTCGATGAATTGATAAATACGGACACTATCAATTCTGTTGAGACTAGTATGGGTTATTCTCTAATCAGCTGATTCTCACTGGCTGGAGACATTGGGATGTCCGGAGATAAATATGGATGCTAGTTAAGGGAACTAGTTCATTGGAGTGACTAGCTGTAAGACTTCATATGGTTATCTATATAGATATGTCAATGAAGTTCTTACTGCGGCTTAAGTGCGATGTTCCTTTGACTTGCGGTGTTCAAGTCATCTTGGTCATGGAGACTTATACTTTAACATCTTAAGCAAGCATCTTCAAGGAGGTGTGGACCCAGGATGATTGGGTATAAGCCGAAGTGCCCGAAGATGTTTGAACAGCCTACAAAGGATTCACCACTCCTTGCGAGGAGATGTATACCCAGGCCTATCGTCGGATTGTTACTCAAAGCCTCTGGCCAGAGCATATCATGTTTAGAGTGCGAGTCTCTAAAATACATGAGAGTAATTAGAAATCCAAAGGACGAGAAAGACATTACTTGGGCTAGGTGTGACGTAGTCAGTCTAGTGGGGACTGACACAAACAGACCATGTCCTGAACCAAGTGGGTATAAGATGGTGAAGGGAATGAGGCACGATCTATTAGAGCTGCTGAAGGGTTTCGGAATTCTTTCTGAGGTCAACCGTTGATCTTTCGATTAATTGGGGGTCATGATGTACTACTAGGTGCCACTCATGATTGTTCTATAATTAGTTGATTATAGACGGCCAACATAAATCGAAAGCCTATTTAGTCACACGCACTACGAGTAATCCGAGGGATTTAAAACAGGTTGAAAATTAGATTTTCCAATCAAGAGAAATAAGTCGAATCTAAATTTATCAGAGGCGCATTGGAAGCTAAAAATGGCTAAGTCTTTTGAAGACTTATTGGGCGAATTAAATGAGTTTAATTCGCGATCGGTTCAGCTCGGTTTGGCCGGCCAATGAGGGTGCCAATCCCCTTTGTAGTGGCCGGCCATTAATAAGGGGATAAACCAATTTAATTGGTTTAATTAATAAAATAAATCTAGCGCGATTTATTTTATAAATTATGGATAATTAAATTTGTATAAAGAAATTTATATAAATAAATGGAAGTTAAAATAATCCATGAATTGGTTTATTTTAATTTTATAAAATCAATTATGAATTGATTTTTCCATAATAAGAAAATTTATAAATTTCTTATATAATTTATTCCATAATTAAAGGAGAGGAGAATTTGTTTTATTATAAAGTTAGTTATAATAAAACTAGGCTTAACGGAATAAGTCATAAGAAACTTTATAAGATAAATTTCTTATGATAACTAATTCCGTTAATTCCGTTAAAAGAGAGACTTGGTAAGGGAGAAGCCACTATATAAAGGAACCAAAGGCAAGCCTTGAATTCCAATCGATATAGAGCCTTCAAGAGATTAACTCTCTCCCTCTCTCTCTTATTCACTTCCCTTCCTTTCTCCTTCCCACCTAGGGCCGGCGCCCCCTTGGGCATCCTAGGGCCGGCGCCCTTCCTTGAGAGCTAGGGCCGGCGCTCCATTCAATCCAAGAGGTTGCCGTGAGCTATCAACACGAAGGAGAAGCTAACCAAGAAGAAGAAGAAGCGGATCACATCTCTTTCCTTCTCGGAATTTTGATTCCGTTAACTTGTTGGTTAGTTTCCTATTTTCTCTCTTGATCTTCTAGTTGTGCCTTTAGAGAATCTAGTAGTTCTCGTCGGCACAAAACTCATGACTTTGCGAAGTCATCCCGAAGAGAACTCGGCGTGGACGCGAATAGAGGCGGAGCTTCCAAGGGACGCTACAGTTGGATCTCGTCCCTTACTTCGAGTTACGCGAGGTACTAAGTAAATTAATTTTACTTTTCCGTAAAGTTTTAATTTATGATTATGTCCACACATCATAAGGTTGCATGCTAGATACGTGGTTAAAATAATTTAGGAAATTATTTTATGCTAATTCTTCTGCTGCACGTAAAAATTTAAAATTTTACGAACCCGTATCCTTGTCAACATGCACCCGGTCCCAACAGTGGTATCAGAGCCGGTTAGTGTTCGACATAATCATATAATTATTTTGCGGGAAACTTTGTCATGATCTCAATTTTGGAAAAAAATTTCAATTATGGAAACTTTCAAATTATAATAAATTTTAGATTTAGGAATTTCTGAGTTTGAAAATCCTCATGAAATTTCTCAAACTTTTGAAATTTTCTAGTTTCTGAAATTTTATAATAATTGTGAAAACTTCCCATCTTTGGAAACTTTCCAATTTTGGTAATTTTTCTATTTTAGAAATTTTCCAATTTTGGAAATATGTAAGTTTTCTTTGTACCCAATGATTTATGCAAACATTCAATTAGTTGATAGCATAAAGTGATAGTTACATATATGTGATGTGTAATCGGTATAATTACCTACCTTCATAGCTAAGAAAAACTTGATGGCCACAGCCATAGTTGTTCTTATCTATGGTTGGATATCAACCTATTTGGAGATGCTCCTACAATCTCCCGAATTGATAAAAAAGGGTTATTCAATTTGATAAATAAATAGGATTTTTTAATTAATGTATATTGATACATTCTTTATCATTCTTCTCACATAAGCTCAATTTGTGTTTCTAGGATAATCACTCGATCATGTCTTCTCTGAATTTACGTTCCATTTTGGACACCAATAAACTGACTGGGCCAAACTTCATGGACTGGCTTCAAAACCTGAGGATAGTCCTCAAGTCAGAGAAGCTTGCTTATGTCCTTGAAGATCAACTTTCTAACCAACCTCCAGAAGGTGCAACTCCAGACCAACTAGTGGCCTATCAGAAACATGTGACCGATTCTGAACTTGCGAGTTACATCATGCTAGCCTCTATGATACCTGAGCTGCAAAAGCAGCATGAGCATATGGATGCTTATACCATCATCTTCCATCTTCATGAGTTGTTTGAAGAGCAGGCGAGATCCGAAAGGTTCGAAGTCTCCAGACTCCTCTTCACCACTAAGATACAGGAAGACACTTATGCCTCGCAGTTTGTGTTAAAGATGTTGGGGTACATTGAGCGGCTGAGCACACTCGGTTTTGCAATGGATCATGAACTAAGTATTGACTTAATTCTGAGTTGTTTGCCCAAAGTTATTCACCATTTGTGATGAACTATCGGATGAACAAACTAGAGACCACCATTCCCGAGTTGCTCAACCTGCTGAAGACTGTGGAGCCTTCTGTAAAGCCGGATCAAAAGGCGGTACTGTTAGTTGGTTCCTCGAAGAAAGGTTCTAAGAGGAAGGCCAAAGAACAGAACAAAGGAAAGAAGAAAAAGGCCAAAAAGACTGAAAAGAAACCAAAAGGAACTTACCATCATTGTGGCAAGGAGGGTCACTGGCGAAGAAACTGCAAGATTTATCTTGAGTCCATGAAGAATAAGGCATCCGATGCCCCATCCTCTTCAGGTATCTTCGTTATTGAATGTCACTCTATTTCCTCAAATACCTGGGTACTTGATACTGGGTGTAGCTCACATATATGTAATGACATACAGGGGCTAAGAAATAGAAGAAGACTCGTCAAAGGAGAAGCAAATCTGCGAGTTGGAAATGGAGCAAAGATTGCTGTTGTTGCCATCGGAACATATTTGCTAAAGCTCCCCACTGGACGTGTCTTAGAATTGGATATTTGTTATTTTGTTCCTTCGTTAATAAAGAACATTGTATCTATTTCATGTTTGAATGAAAAGGGTTATCATTTAACTTTTAGTAACAATTGTTGTTACATAAATTTAAATGACATTCTTTATGGGAATGGAACTTTGTGCAATTGTATCTACACATTAGATTTATCCAATGACATTTTCAATATCGAAGTTAGCAACAAACGTGCTCGAATAGATAATCGAATAGACTCCTACACTTGGCATTGTCGTCTTGGCCATTTAAGTAAGAAACGCATGACCGAATTACACCGATGTGGAATTTTGGAATCATTTGAACCCGGTTCATTTGATACATGCGAATCATGCTTAAAAGGCAAGATGACCAAATTACCCTTTTTCGGAAAAGGTAATCCAGTGGGAGAATTGCTTGGTCTAATACATACTGATGTATGTGGACCAATGTCAACTCTTGCACAATGAGGCTATAGCTACTTCATCACCTTTATCGATGATCACTCACGATTCGGGTACGTGTTCTTGATGAAACAAAAATCTGAAGCCTTTGAGAAATTCAAAGAGTTCAGAAATGAAGTATTGAAACAGCTTGGCAAAAGTATTAAGATACTTCGATCCGATCGGGGTGGTGAATACTTAAGTCAAGAGTTTCAAGATTATCTTAGGGACAATGGGATATTATCCCAATGGACTTCGCCGTATACACCACAGCATAATGGTGTATCTGAGAGGCACAACCGAACCTTGATGGACATGGTTAGGTCTATGATGAATCATGCAACTCTTCCAAAATCCTTTTGGGGCTATGCACTTAAGATAGCTGTTTACTTGCTAAACAGAGTCCCGACCAAGGTAGTCTCTACTACTCCATATGAGACATGGAATAGTAAGAAACCCCACTTAACTCACCTTAAGATATGGGGTTGTCCTGCTTATGTGAAGCGGATTGTATCAGACAAATTGGATGCTAAGTCTGATAAATGTCTATTTATTGGATACCCTAAGGAAACGAAGGGTTACCAATTCTATCATCCCTTGGAACAAAAGGTGTTTGTTTCAAGGCATGCTGTATTTCTAGAAAAAGAATTTCTTTTACAAGAAAACAGTGGGAGTGGCATTGAACTTGATGAAGTTCAAGAAACTCCAATAGACATTACAGAGACACCTAGTCTAGACCCACAACCAATACCTCATAATGATGAGCTATCAGTTGAACCTAAAACTATACCACCTCTTCGTAGATCTGATAGAACACGCAATATTCCAGAGAGATACGGATTTCTCGTATGTGAATCGAACGACGTGTTACTCATAAGCGATGACGAATCTATCAGTTATGAAGATGTTCTGAAAAGTTCAGAAAGGGACAAATGGCTTGAGGCCATGAAGTCGAAAATGGATTCCATGTACGAAAACCAAGTATGGGACTTGGTTAACCCACCTGAAGGGATTAAGCCCATAGGGTGCAAGTGGGTTTTCAAGAAGAAAACCGACATGGAAGGTAATGTTGTTAACTTTAAGGCTAGATTAGTGGCTAAAGGATATCGTCAGAAACAAGGAATTGATTATGACGAAACCTATTCGCCAGTAGCTATGCTTAAATCCATTCGGATGCTCCTAGCCATAGCAGCTCATTATGATTATGAGATATGGCAAATGGATGTGAAAACAACTTTCCTTAATGGAAACCTGCTTGAGGATGTATACATGATACAACCTGAAGGTTTCACATCGGTTGATAAAACCAAAGTATGCAAGCTTCGACGATCCATATATAGACTGAAGCAAGCATCTAGGAGCTGGAACATCCGATTTGATGAGACAATCAAAGAGTTTGATTTCTCACAAAATCCTGACAAACCTTGTGTGTACAAGAAGGTTAGTGGGAGTGCAGTCGTATTCCTAGTATTATATGTCGATGACATATTACTTATAGGAAACGATATATCAGTCTTACAGACAGTTAAAATTTGGTTGTCCAAAACTTTCTCCATGAAAGACCTGGGGGAAGCAACCTATATCCTTGGGATTAGAATCTATAGAGATAGATCAAAATGGTTGCTTGGTCTTTCGCAGTCTACATATATAGACTGAGTGCTAAAAAGGTTTAGCATGGCGGAATCCAAGAAAGGTTACCTTCCCATCAGGCATGGGATCAACCTTTCAAAGTCTATGTGTCCGCGCACAGAAGACGAGAGGATTTGCATGAATAAGATACCTTATGCATCCGCAATAGGATCTATCATGTATGCTATGTTATGTACAAGGCCCGATGTATCGTATGCTTTGAGCGTCACAAGCAGATACCAGTTGGATCCAGGAATGGATCATTGGGCGGCTGTTAAGACAATCCTTAAGTACTTAAGAAGAACTAAGGATGTGTTCCTAATATATGGAGAAGGAGATATGGTAATACGTGGGTATACAGATGCCAGTTTCCAGACATATAAGGATGATTCCAAATCTCAGTCTGGATACGTATTTACTTTGAATGGAGGCGCAGTAAGTTGGAAAAGTTCCAAACAAGACACCGTAGCGGATTCCACCACGGAAGCGGAATATATCGCAGCTTCGGAAGCAGCAAAGGAAGCAGTCTGGATCAAGAAGTTCGTCTCCGAACTTGGCGTGGTTCTAACCATTGATGAAGCAGTGCCGGTTTACTGCAACAACAATGGAGCTATTGCACAATAAAGGAACTAAGGTCTCATCAGCGATCCAAACACGTGCTTCGCCGCTATTATCTGATCAGAGAGATTATAAGTAGGAATGATATACAAATTGAGAAAATTCCCACTGAAAGGAATTTAGCGGATCCTTTAACTAAGGCCTTACCTCAAAACAAGTTTGAGGGTCATGTTAGAGCCTGTGGTATTGGATACCGTAGCGATTGGCATTAGGCTAAGTGAGAGTTTGTTAGTGATATGAGAGAAGTGTCCTAAGGCAATCGCCTTATGATTGTAAACATTTATTTTAATAAATGATAATTCACTATTTGAGTATACATGTTTGTGTATTTGATTGGGATCTTAAACTCATCTACTGAATGTCCGCAATACAACTCACAGCATAAGAGAATTTGTGATGGGATCACAACTAGTGATTATCTCTAAATGTGCAAATGTGAAGTATTGAAAATATCCCTAGTCGATGAATTGATAAATACGGACACTATCAATTCTGTTGAGACTAGCATGGGTTATTCTCTAATCAGCTGATTCTCACTGGCTGGCGACATTGGGATGTCCGGAGATAAACATGGATGCTAATTAAGGGAACTAGTTCATTGGAGTGACTAGCTGTAAGACTTCATATGGTTATCTATATAGATATGTCAATGAAGTTCTTACTGCGGCTTAAGTGCGATGTTCCTTTGACTTGCGGTGTTCAAGTCATCTTGGTCATGGAGACTTATACTTTAACATCTTAAGCAAGCATCTCCAAGGAGGTGTGGACCCAGGATGATTGGGTATAAGCCGAAGTGCCCGAAGATGTTTGAACAGCCTATAAAGGATTCACCACTCCTTGCGAGGAGATGTATACCCAGGCCTATCGTCGGATTGTTACTCAAAGCCTCTGGCCAGAGCATATCATGTTTAGAGTGCGAGTCTCTAAAATACATGAGAGTAATTAGAAATCCAAAGGACGAGAAAGACATTACTTGGGCTAGGTGTGACGTTGTCAGTCTAGTGGGGACTGACACAAACAGACCATGTCCTGAACCAAGTGGGTATAAGATGGTGAAGGGAATGAGGCACGATCTATTAGAGCTGTTGAAGGGTTTCAGAATTCATTCTGAGGTCAACCGTTGATCTTTCGATTAATTGGGGGTCATGATGTACTACTAGGTGCCACTCATGATCATTCTATAATTAGTTGATTATAGACGGCCAACATAAATCGAAAGCCTATTTAGTCACACGCACTACGAGTAATCCGAGGGATTTAAAATGAGTTGAAAATTGGATTTTCCAATCAAGAGAAATAAGTCGAATCTGAATTAATCAGAGGCGCATTGGAAGCTAAAAATGGCTAAGTCTTTTGAAGACTTATTGGGCGAATTAAATGAGTTTAATTCGCGATCGGTTCGGCTCGGTTTGGCCGGCCAAAGTGGGTGCCAAACCCCTTTGTAGTGGCCGACCATTAATAAGGGGATAAACCAATTTAATTGGTTTAATTAATAAAATAAATCTAGCGCGATTTATTTTATAAATTATGGATAAATAAATTTGTATAAAGATATTTATATAAATAAATGGAAGTTAAAATAATCCATGAATTGGTTTATTTTAATTTTATAAAATCAATTATGAATTGATTTTTCCATAATAAGAAAATTTATAAATTTCTTATATAATTTATTCCATAATTAAAGGAGAGGAGAATTTGTTTTATTATAAAGTTAGTTATAATAAAACTAGGCTTAACGGAATAAGTCATAAGAAACTTTATAAGATAAATTTCTTATGATAACTAATTCCGTTAATTCCGTTAAAAGAGTGACTTGGTAAGGGAGAAGCCACTATATAAAGGAACCAAAGGCAAGCCTTGAATTCCAATCGATATAGAGCCTTCAAGAGATTAACTCTCTCCCTCTCTCTCTTATTCACTTCCCTTCCTTTCTCCTTCCCACCTAGGGCCGGTGCCCCCTTGGGCATCCTAGGGCCGGCGCCCTTCCTTGAGAGCTAGGGCCGGCGCTCCATTCAATCCAAGAGGTTGCCGTGAGCTATCAACACGAAGGAGAAGCCAACCAAGAAGAAGAAGAAGCGGATCACATCTCCTTCCTTCTCAGAATTTTGATTCCGTTAACTTGTTGGTTAGTTTCCTATTTTCTCTCTTGATCTTCTAGTTGTGCCTTTAGAGAATCTAGTAGTTCTCGTCGGCACAAAACTCGTGACTTTGCGAAATCATCCCGAAGAGAACTCGGCGTGGACGCGAATAGTGGCGGAGCTTCCAAGGGAC
>JAGFNQ010002345.1:0-22961 GCA_024364735.1 Boesenbergia rotunda
AGGCCTAGATATTGGAATCAAGAGCAACAAGACCTAGCAAAAGCAAATGAAAAGGTAATGACAACTTTAGTGAATATTTTGCCAAATAATGTTTTGAGTTGTATAGGTGAATATCAAAATGCCTATGAGTTGTGGAGAAAGCTAATAGAGTATCACAAGAACCCTACACAAGTTCAAGGAGTAGATGAGGCCGAGAAAGAACAAGAAAAAGAAAAAGAAGCATCTATAGCCTCAAGTGAGGAGAAAGAATTGAGTGAGAGGTCATCTACCTCATCTAGAGAAGAGGAAGAGGAAGTATCAAGCTCAAAGAGTGAGGGGGAGAATAGACCTTCATCAATTCCGGACCAAGAGGAAGCTTCCATATCATCCGAGGTTGAAGAAGTAGTCAACCTAGAGTCAACCTCTACCAAAGCCAAGATCAAATATCACATTGTATGCTTTGGATGTAATGAAAAGGGGCACTCTAAGAATAAGTGTCCAAAAGGTAAAAAGGAGGTACACCCTAAACCCAAGTCAATTCAAATTAAATCTAAAATGGGTTGTAGGAATGGAGGAGCCCAAGAAAAGAAAATGAAGATAAGATGTTTCACATGTGGCGAATTGGGACACTACCACACCAAGTGCCCAAAGAAAAATGACATCAAGAAGATGGAGCATTTAAGAAAATGGGAAAAGGAGGAAAGGAAGAAGAGCATGTATCAAGGGGGAGCTACATGGGTAAGGAAGGTACCTTCTAACTCTACTCATGTTTCAAGAGCTTTCATGAATGATCAAAATGCATGTTTGAATGTTAGAATTAATAATGATTGTTTGCCCATGCGTAATTTTGGTTTTAGATACCATGATAAAAATAGAAATACTTTTGCATGCCAAAATGCCAAAACCCTCCATGTTTCATGATGCACCTAGGAACTTTAGACCTAAGGACCAAGGTGAAAACTCCAAGAAAGGGAGAGATATGCCTAGGAAAATAGGTAGACCTAGAAATGATCAACCTAGGAATTATGATACTAAGGTTAGGGAGCTAGAAAAAGAAAATCAAGTTTTAAGGGCAAAACTTGATCAATTGGAAAGAAACTTAGGGAGAGTTGTTCAAGGGGCCAAGAGAGTAAATATGATACCAAAGGACCAACAACTTAGGAATGGTAGACCGGGCTTAGGGTATCATTCTAGAAGGGCAAGTGTTGATAAGGTATCATATTCAAGGATGCCCTATAACTATGGTAGAGAGAAAGTCAAGAATGGCAAGGAAAAGCCATCTAAAGAGAGGAAGAAAGAGTTGGCCACGGGCAAGGTGTGGAGAGCTAAGAAAAGAGTAGTGGAGAGGCAAGGAGCACCGGAGGAGCACCGGTGTGGTATTGCAATGGTAGATGAGTTACCTAGGGAGGTAACTAGAGAGGAGAGCTCTAGAAGCTAAGTAGGAATCCATGGTCAATGGATTTCAGGTGGTTTTCTTCAAGGAGATTAGAAAAGCTATGGAGTGTGTCAAAGGGCTTAAAAGGCTAAGGTTAGCCCTACTCTAGGATATTGGCACACTAATGGAGTATAATTGAGAAGAATTCACCTTTAAGATTGAATGTTGTATAATTTGATGCTAGAAATGGATTATGAAGGAGTATGGGGTTAAGCATCAAGGAGAGGCTCAAATTAGAACTTTAAAGTTAAGGATAAATGGTTAACTTTGAAGAACTTTGAAGTTTGTGTCAATCTTCGGATTCGGGATAATTTCAATTAAATTTATATTTTTTCCCAAGAAGAATTAGGATCCACAAATCTCCCCACAAAATTTCAGAATTTTTGGAGATTTGTGAAATTAGATATGCATTACTGAAGTTGGACTGGTAAACCTGAAAATCAGGTACCAGTCGACTGCCCCTAGGGGCAGTCGACTACTGTCGACTCAATAGCATCCTATGAGGTGTGGCAGTCGACTGCCTCAGGGGGCAGTCGACTGCTGTCAAGTGAAAAACCTTCTGTGCACCCCAGCAGTCGACTGCCCCAGGGGGCAGTCGACTGCTAGCGACCAAGAAACCATTCTGTAAAGAGCATCAGTCGACTGCCCTTTGGGGGCAGTCGACTGATAGGCGGAACTTATAAAAGGAGGGTCGCGGGAGGCCGCCAAACCCTAGAGTTTTGACGTGCCTCCCCCGTGTACTTCCTTCTCCTTGAGCCTCCTTCTTCGTCCTAAGCCTCCTTCAAGTCTTGAAATCCTTCCCTAAGCCTTCCTAGCAGCAGTGGCACCTGGCGTATCAGGGCCCACCACCTCCTCCTCCTCCCTCAGGCGATGGCGGGGACATGTTCTTTTGATGAGACAGTGCAGATGTTAGGAGTGTTTAGAGGATTGATTTCTTGGGTATATTATTCACCTCTCAAACACCTTTGTATTATGGATGTATGACTTGCGTGACTTCAGGGCCACGGCCCTTGTAGTATATTTATGTTTATCTTTATAGCATCTATGAACTCTATGTTTGCACTTTCCATTTATGGTATAAAAACGTTATAGTTCTGCTTGATATCATTGAAAATTAAAAGAAGTTGGTTAAAGATCACGTATTCATAAAGTCATGGATGAATTGGGGGGATTCTATCATGCCATCAAATCACATGGAAAACGAGAGTTGGGAAGTGATTTTGAATGGCATATGGGGCTTGTTTGAAATGATAAATATAGAGTCCCATGAGTAGAACTCTAAGTTGGTACAAAAGAGCCAAGTTTGGTCAAAACTTGAGTTTGTACCAAAAGTCAAGCATGTTTGTTGTTTTCATGAAAACATATTTTTCTAGGGTAGGGTATACCTTAGCAAACATGCTTGCAAAATTTTACAGTTTTAGGAATTTTCTAGAATTTTCTAGAGGGTTCTGAATTTCGGCTGGAAATTCAGAAGGTGGTGTACCAGTCGACTGCCAGGGAGGGCAGTCGACTGTTAGGCTTTACAGTGGGTGTATAACGCGGGTGGCAGTCGACTGCCTTGTGAGGGCAGTCGACTGCTCAGTGGAACAGAATGGTATTTGGTGATTTCTGAGGGGTTTTTCGGAAATCTGGTAAGTTCTATTTGGCACCAAGGGTTAGGGTTGCTTGGGGCAATCTTTTTGATGGTGTCAAAGGGGGAGAACTTGAGGGTTAAGTGAGGTTTGGAACTTAACTATGAGTTGTGTTTTTTTGATGTTGAGTTGGGAATAACTCAAAGGAATGTTGATTATGTGAGAGTCAAGTTGGGTAGGACTTGACTTGGTGGTAGCAATGAGAATTGAAAAATGGGAGAAAGCATAGGTTAAGGGGGAGGTTGCCTCTTGTTTGTTATGCTTTATTTTTCAGTTGCTATTGCTATTTATATTATTATTGATGTTGTGTTTACCTAACTTAACATATTGCCACACATCAAAAAGGGGGAGATTGTTGAGGCAATCGGCCTGGTATGATCTGGAGGATCATGGGTTTTAATGTGTGTTGGCCAATATGGTTAAGTTAGGATTTGTGTTGTTCTCACATGTCTACATGAGTGTGCAGGTGTACAGGTATACAGGGACTCGGTTGATGTCTTCAGGTGAAGGATGGCATAGAGGCCAGCTGGAGGCTGGTGTGCGCATCTGAGGGACCATTGGACTGCAGGGATGATGAGCCGAGGGACGCGGACTTCAAGGCGTACGTGAAGGGTGGCATGGAGACAAGCTGGAGGCTTACGTGCGCATCCGAGGGACGAGGGCCAAAGATGAAGAGGGCGTGAAGACAACAGTCAAGGCTGCTGGAGAAGAGTCAACTGAGTTGTGAGGGTCCAGGAGTGAGTCGTTGTACTCAGGGTCTAAGCTGGGAGGGTTCGAGTGCGGAGTGAAATGTACTCGGGGAGAAAAACCCTAGGCTTAGGAGACTGGCAGTCGACTGGCCACTGGGGCAGTCGACTGCTGGTCGGCTGGAACAGCTGTAAGTTTCGAACGTTGTGAAGCAACGGTCGGATTCTGAGTGGGACCAGTCGACTGCCCCTGGGGGCAGTCGACTGGTAGTGGCTGTTTCAGTTTCGAGTCCTAGTTAAAGGGACTCGTTTCTTACATTTTGGTGACGAAACTTGTCTTGGTTAAGGGCAAGTTAGTAGTCTCTTGTTCACTGAGCTTGGCTTGAGTTGTGGTGAGGTTTCTCCACCCACAAGGAGCTTCGATTTCTAGCCGGAAGTTGTCCGGGGCTTGATCCGCCGAAGGATTGTTGGATTAGTCACCCGACCGGGGTGGATACCAACTAAATCGTCTTATTAGCATTGGTTAGTATATTATTATTATTTTATTATTGTATTTTCGCTGTGCTACTAGCCATTGTAGGTGAAAGAAGCGAAAATTGCTATTCACCCCACCCCCCCTCTAGCATACGAACACGATCTCACAGATATAACGATAATTTCATATATAGGCTCCTATAATTCAGATACATGTATACCTTCGTGGCATTGGCTTAACTCATATACTTCTATATAGAGCTATATCTTTGCTTTTTCACATCATGCTCACCCTTTCTTCCAATTATACAAGTACAACAGTATACTATTGCGATGCTGGGTTTTGCTGAAGAGACGGAATCAACTGTCCTAGAGTTGATTTACAACTACGGTGTGACGGAATACACAAAAGGAAATGCATATGCTCAGGTATTTAAAATTTTTCATAATATTCTGTTAATTTTAGCCATTAAATGACTAATATCTTTTATATCTGTGCGTAGGTTGCTATTAGCACTGAAGATGTTTATAAACTACCCGTGCAGAGAAACCTACCCGTGCAGAGAAAAACCAGAATTTTCATCACGTGTGCCAAAATCGTTGCACATGTTATATTGTTATGCTATGCATGCTCTTGATAATGGAAAGAACTTGTCAATTGTTTTAGATCATGAGATATTTCAAGATGATTATGAACTGAATTTGCATATTGAGGACATCACTGCATTGTATCACTTGGAGCCAAGCTAGCAGTTTCCTTATAATTGCAAGTGTTGATATATGCATATCTTTTTTGTTTGTTTGTTTGTTAGTTTGTTATTTTTGTTGTTTGTTGATACATATCTTCATGGATCATTTTTTATTGGACATATGCATTTAATAGAATAACTAATTAGAGTGTTTGTTCTCTTTTTTCCAGTTGCAGGGACTTGCTCGATGGTGATGTTCGAAGACCATTAATCTGACCTTCCAAGCTATAATTTTTGTAATTTGAACTTCATTGCAAGTTTAGTTGGGTCAGAATTATATATAATTTGAACTTTTATAATTTGGGTCAGAAGATACTTTACTGATTTCGTCTGTAGAAAGGTTTTTGAATAGAAGAAACTTTTGTGGTTTCGTCTGTAGAAAGGTTGTGGTGGATCTTTATTGTAAATATGTTGATGATGTTTGATATATATAGTTTTTGTTTCGGGTTTAAATTATTGCATTTTAATTGAAAATATAATGAAAATATCTTTGTTGTCAAATTGGTATGAAACTGTTGTGGAACAGTACAAACGCACAACAGGTTTTTTTAAACACTACAAGAAAAAAGTGAAACAACAACGCTTTTTCCGCGTTGTTGTTAATGCTTTAAAAGCGTTGTTGATGAAGCCGTTGTAGAAAGTATATTTACGACAACGCTTTTTCCGCGTTGTGGTTTGGAGCAAAGACAACGCTTTTTTCGCGTTGTCTATTGGTTTTTAAAAAACGTTGTGGTTTGGCACAAAGACAACGCAAAAAACGTGTTGTGTATTGTTACTTAAAAAACGTTGTCTTTTTAATAGGCAGTGTTTTTCACAATTTATAATATTCACAATTTATAAACATTTTTATTCACAATTGATAATATTCACAATTTACAATATTCACAATTTACAAGCATTTTTATTCACAATTGATAATATTCACAATTTACACTGATAATAGTTTACAAAATTCACTTATAATACAGTGCATTATTTACAAAAGTGTTTGTATTCCATATTAAATACAAAAAATATCTCAATTCACAAGTTCTATAAAACTTCATCATTCACAAGTTGTTCTTTGGGGCTGCTTGTTAACTCGATCTGCTTTAACACTGCATAAAAATAATAAAACAGTGTATACCTCCACATGTAGCTCAGCTTTACATACTGGCAACAGTGTATACCTCCACATGTAGCTCAGCTTCACATACGAACCTGAAGTGATCAAATCAGGTACCTAGCACAACAATTCAAAAAAGAAAATGGTACCTGCTTTGATAAATAAGAATCTTATCAAATTCCCGTTTTTCAGCAAAAGCAGCAACAACTTTTGGTGTGGCCCTTGCTTTTATATAAATTTTCAGCGCAAGATCATTGTCCACGGTATACATAATGACAGTTTTAACAGTGAAACCAAAAAGGTGCAAGTTATATAATAATTGCATATGATAGGCTCATAATTTTAACAGCCAAGTATACTTCTGGTGTTTTGTAAGAAATACTAATTACCTTAACAAGATCCCCAAGTTCTTCACTGCACTCAAGCTTGTCTTCAGCCAGCCAATTCTCCAAAAGGTTCTTTTTGTTCTGATTGACAACAAGACGAGATAACTCCAAAGATTCAAAGGCATTAAGTTTTCCTCTAGTCAACAACGTTCCAAAGTACTGCAACAGTGGTGGTGTCTGCCCAGGTTGGACAGGGACACTCTGCATGCAAAGCATATGCAGTAACAATGTTATTGCTAAATCCTCAATAATGTGTATGAAAAATATAAAGAGAAGAGAAAATATATCTTTTTGCTCAGAAAAGTACAACATTGACTAGGATATGAATTTTAGTTAAACTACTTTCTTCAAGTATAAATCATTTATTTACAATAGAGCATTATTAGGGGAAAAAATCATAAAGAAGGAAGCACATAAAAATTACCTGAAACTTCACGACAGTCTCTGGAGTTCGGAGAACGCCTTGTGGAGATTCAGCAGCAAGTTCAGCAGCTTCCTTGTATTTTGTCTGGGAAAATAGTTCTTGAAACCTTTGCACAACCTGGAAACATGACAAATTAGATATAATAAAATCATAAAGCTTGGCTTCCTAGAAAAGCCAAAATAAAACACCTCGAATTGCTAAAAGGAAATTATTCATCTTATGCTCATTCAGCAGGAAAAAATATTAACCCTATAATCTTTCTTTTTATATATGTTTTTTCTTGAATAATACTCAGCTCAGCCTTGATCAGGTTGAATGAGCAGATGAAGCTTTCAGAAATTTCTAAATTTGTTTATCTTAGAAAGATTCTATAGCTAAATAGTCAGCGCTTGTCAGGCTTTTAAAGAATTATTTGCTATGATTTCTGATATGTAAATTTACTCCTAGTGATTCAAATTAACATTTATTCAAACATACACGTCGATGCAAGATTTTAATTAGCTTGAGAACATTATTATAATAATAACTCTATGATTTGTCATTAAATTTAACTAGATCTTCATAATAGCAACTGATTACAGTGCAACGTCACCTCTCACAAGAAAAGATTTATTATTAAACATATTTTAAAAAAGAATAATTTTCCAGAAAACAGAAATATGAATCAAATGCACAAAATTTTAGATTAGCAATGCAACAGCTACACGAAACACCAACCAGAGCTCTTTCATTTTAACAAAATCACCATGTTTATAAAAAAAAAATCAGTGTAAAAATAATTGACAAGTATTTAAAGGAAACCTGAAGAATAAAATATAGCAAGTACAACCAACAATGAATTTCAAAATTTTATTTTCTCAACAAATCGTAACTTGAAGTGTCATAAGCAACTAACTAAAAGTGATCATTTAAATAAATCAAGACAGAAAAGGGAGGATCAGTTTATGTTAAAAATTTAGCAACCAGTGCAGTACAAGGAAATAATGTAAGCATTGCTGGTAATCAACAAATCATCAACACATAATACAAGTAGAGAGAAAAAAAAAAAATCATGGTTACCAAATTCTCTGCACCAGGAAGGTTTCCGCGTTTTGCAAGGTTAACAGCAAGCTCCAAATTGTTCAACTAGTAAAGGTATATATGAATATTCATCAGTCCTCTTTTTTGTTAGAAGAATGCCCATCAGTCATGAAAGTACAAAAAATTAAAAAAATAATAATAAAAAGGTAAAACACAGCTGAAGCAGTTACATACTTGGCCACTGATAAATGGAATAATAGTTGCTTCATTTACAGTAGCTCGTAGGACCTGACCCCTTCTATTGACTGCATAAAAACCACCAATATTTGAAGCCTCTGCAGTGAGAAATATTGGATCTGGGCTGATTCGATTTCTGTAAACTGCAGTTGCAGTTTCCAGATCATAGACAAACAATAAACCAAGCTTTGTAATAACATATGTCAAACTGTATTTTTGGGATATCTGCCAAAATAAAACTGATCAGAGGGATAAAAAAACAACTTAAGTATACTCAAAACACATATACGGAGATAATTTCATCATCACCTGCATTGCTACAGGGAAATCATCTGCAAAATCTGGTGGGAAGAAAAGATCTGCTTGTTTCTTTGTAAATCCTGGCTTTCCTGGTATTGATTATATTTCAAAAAGAAAAAAAAGTCATAAAAAGGAAATCATGCACAAATAAAAATGCAAAGATTCTGCAATTTTTGGTATGTTTCTTGGTTCTCAAAAGAGTTTGGCAAAAAAAAAATAGTGTAGTAATGCTAAAAGGAATACTTTCATGGAAACGTCTTTGATTTATTACTCTTGTGCAAGGTTTAATAGATTTTCTTTTCAATTTTCAACATTCTTGCCAAAGATTTTAACTTCAAAAAACTAATCTCATATTGCTTCTAACAACTACCAAGCATATTAACAATTAGATATCAGATGAATAGTGAGATACAATCTGAGACTAATACTCGTGCAAGTGACCAAGAATGAGAATCACAATCTCGATACCTGGTTGGGCTCCAAGTTCGATGACATGCAACTTTGAAGTGATTTGTCCAGCATTACTAGTCTTCGAGGCAAAAGAAATTAGAATGGAGGGATTCTCATTCCCAACTACCTATAGACGAGAGAACCATAAAGTCAAGACTCAAGAGAAGAACAGAAAAAATAGAAATAAATATTAATAGAAGCAGCAGAAACCAGTAAGAAAAGTATAAAGCAACTAAAGAAAGTAGAAAATCGAACCTTAAATGAAGCAAAGAATGCAGCATGTGGTTCAAGAGCCTGACTACGCTGTTGATCAACAGAAAAGAGCTGCATATTGCCTTTCACTAGCTGTGGTCTCTGTAACCAATATTCCGTTGTTTTCAACAAATAAGCAAAGTGCATCTCTAGAAAGTTACAAATAGAAAACACAATAGCATTTCTTGACTCAGTAAATTCTCAACTTTAGTAAGGGACTCGCTATCAGGTTATGCATGCAAATACAATTTTTCAGCTAGAAATTAACATTTTCATGGTAGACCAGAATCTGATGACAAATTTGAAGAATCAGCCAATATTGTACATGATAACATATTAATAGGTAATTGCCTAAAATAAGATAAAATATCAACTAGATAAAGCAAAATTGGAACTGAAAGTCCGTTAAACCCTCAACAAGATTAAACCAATAGGGAAAATAATAAATAGAATTTGTGATAGCTTAAAGCAGAGTCTAAACTTCTCTCATTCCTCAATTGTTTGTACAATAATGCAAACTGTTTGGACTATAGATCCAGCATCCTAGTCAATGATGCATGGAAATGGAAACTAGCTTACCAAGGAAGCACATCAACTGACCCTTAAGGAAACCCTTAAGGATTTCAGAAACCCTAAACTGGAAAATGCCTAGGGTTTTAGAATCTATCGATCTTACTCCCAAAGCGGTAAGAGAGAAGTGTGATTCGAGGAGGATGTACCTTGGTGTAGTAATTTGCAACCCCCTTCTCCCCGAGCGTCACCAGCAGAAGCTTGAAATCTGACCGCCACAGAGTCAGAACGTCGGCGACTGCGAGAGAGAGAGATGGAGAGGGTAGTGGCGAGCGTCGTGATGCTGCCGCTGGGGTTCAGTTTCCACTCGACGGACGAAGAGCTCGTGGAGGATACTTCTTGGTGGTGAGCTAGGAGAAGATGTATGTTCACCAGATCTTCGTGGAGAGGAGAGGGCGAGGGAGGTGGCAATGAGGGAGGTGGAGGGAGGTGGCAATGAGGGTTTGGGTTTGGAGCTTGCCAGAAAGGAAGAGGAGCGGAGATATTTCGCGGAGAAAAGAAGCGCGGAGAGATTTTTCGCGAGCCGCCGAGGTTTGGCAATAAGCGAGGGATGTGTTTTTTATTTTAGCGGGAAATACGACAACGCTTTTAAAAAACGCTTTTGTAACAGCGTTGTCTTTCATCCGAAACCACAACACTAAGCACATCGCATCATTATAAAACGTTGTCGTTATTAAAAAGTAAAACACATAGACAACGTTTTTCACTAAAAACGTTGTAAAACAAAAAAAAACAACGTTTTTTTTAAAAAACGTTGTCGATTGGGCGTTGTTGATTGCAAAAATTCTTGTAGTGAAAGTTAAACTGTTGTTGTAGATAAACGACAACGGTGAATATGACATACGACAACAGTTAAACACCGTTGTTAAAACTCATCTAAACGACAACAGTGAAAACCCTAAACGACAACAGTGATAAACTGTTGTTATTGATATACGACAACAGTTATAAAACTGTTGTCGAATATAATAAAAGACAACAGTGAAAAACTGTTGTCAAAATGTTGTCGAATGTGATATACGACAACAGTGGAAAACTATTGTCAAACTGTTGTCGTAGACCAAACGACAACAGTGATTCACTGTTGTCGTAGACCCCCCCTTTAACAACATGGCCTTTAACAACAGTGGTATTTGGCATACGACAACAGTGATTCACTGTTGTTGAATGCATTTTTTCTAGTAGTGTCTTGATTTTTCCTGCAATTCAAGCTGCACCTTTCTCTACAAGTGAACCGTTAATTTGCTCATATAATTCAAATTCTAAAAATAATTCATCTAATTTTATTTTGGACAAATCCTTAGAAACTTTGTAGGCATCAACCATAGATGCCCACAACGAGTTTCTAGGTAATGAGTTCAAGGTATACCTGATAAGATCCCTATTCTCGATTGTGTGCCTGATGATGTGGAGCTCGTTCATGATTTCTTGAATTGGGGCATGCAGTTGGGAAGCAATTTCTCCATCCTTCATTTTTAGATTATATAATTTATTTAGTAAATGATCGCGATGGCTTACCTTGGTATCGGAGATTTCTTCGTGGAGTTCTATTAGCTTATTCCACAATTCTTTGGTGCTACTGAAGGGGCCGACGCGGTTATGTTACTCCTTTGTAAGTCTGCATTGGAGGGTCAGCTTCGATTTTCCTTTTGGTAGATGCATCCCATTTGTCATAGCCTAGTACCACCCCTTGCTCGTCGCTTGGGAGGTCGAATCCGGTTTGGATTATTATCCACATGTCTACCTGAGTTTTCAAATGGACTTCCATCCGGCTCTTCCAATACCTAATGTCTTCCCCAGAGAAGAGAGGGGGTGAGCAGTACTGTAGCCCTCTTGCAAGGCCAAGAAGGTAGAAGAAAGAAATTCGAACTTGCAAAAATACAAACAAACAAATGTACCAAAACTTTCGTCTTGGATTAGTAGTGCGGGACAAAAAAAAATACGAAAAAATCTGAAAAGTGCTCAAGTGGTGGTTTCACCAAAATTGAGCAACCCCCGTTTTGATACCAATTGTAGGATCGAGATAATGCGATAGAGGGGGTGTTGGTGCAATCTTTGTTAGGTCAGGGTTGACCTAGTTTGACTAGGCTCGGATGAGTTTGGGTTTCAATGTTTGATAATGATGTTTGAGGATTGTGTGTGTCAAGTGGGTCACGGTTGACTGGAGACTTGATCGGGAAAAGTCCTAGTGGGACAAGGCATACCCAGTGGGACTAGGTGAAGTCCAGCTGGATCGGGGAGATCACACGCTGGCACGGGAAATGTCCTAGTGGGACTAGGCACACCTAGTGGGACTAGGTGAAGTCCAGGTGGATTGGGGAGATCGCACGCCGGCACGAAAAAGGTCCTAGTGGGACTAGGCACACCTAGTGAGACTAGGTGAAGTCCAGGTGGATCAGGGAGATCGTATGTAAGCAAGGGAAAGTCTAAGTCGGTCAAAGGGTTGATCGGGCACTTGGTGAGAAAGTTCTAACGGGTCACAGTTGACCATAGTTAGGCAAAGGAACCCTAGACTTGAGCTAAGCAAGTTAGGGTTGAGCTAATCAATTGGGTTGTTGTCTCGCGAAAACAGAAATATTCTTAATCGATTGGGTAATTGATTAAGGAGAGAGTGAATCGATTAGATAATCGATTGGGAGAGTTGTGTTGTGAGAACAGAAGCAGGCTAAATCGATTGGTCAATCGATTCAGCCTCCTCTTAATTGATTAGTCAATCGATTAAGGTGTACCGTAATCGATTGGGCAATCGATTACGATGGTATTGCGCGAGAGTACAGGAAGGTATTGAATCGATTCAACAATCGATTAAGATCTCTTAATCGATTGGCTAATCGATTAAGCTTCAAAAAATAGCCGTTGAAATTAGTTCAATCTGACATGGTAATCGATTGGGTAATCAATTAGGGAAACCTAGGTCACGGGTATATAGGGTTTTCACGCAGGTTTGAAGCGGCATCTCTTCGAGCTCTTCAACGATTCTTCTCCTCCTTCGCCAGTTCTTAGCAAGTGTTAGTGCACTTCATGAAGCATTTTCCAAGCAAGAAGAAGAAGAAAACAAGACAAGCAAGGATCTAAGTGTGCAAATCTTGTAAGATTTATTTTGTATTTGCTTGAGTTTCTTGTTGTATCTTCTTGTAAACTTGTAAGAGATTTCTCCACCTCAAGAAGGAGTTCTTTCATAGTGTATGAGAGAATGAGGAAGAGCGGATCCTTGGATTAGTCACCTCAAGGAGGTAGAGTGTTAGCATTGCTTGGAGTCTTCCGTAGTGACAAATCATCAACAAGCAAATCGGAGCTAATCACCCCCCCCCTCCATGTATCTCGCCTACCGGTCCTAACAGGGTGAATTTCACTTTATAAAATTTTCAGATTAAAAACGATAGAGTACGCAACGGAAGTTTAAGTAAAGAGTAAGCGTAGGAGTTTAGAGATATAAACGAGGCAGCGGAATAACAAAACAAGGCACGGTAACACAAGTTAATTTTACTTGATTCAGAGTCTTGACCAGCTCCTACTGTAAGGCTCACGATCCTTGATCGTTTACTTTGGGCAATACTAATAAGCGCAAGAATGTTACAGATTACAGAAAGGTGTGCAATAAAAGAAACAATTATATCGACTCTTTAATTGAAATGAAGATCATCGCTACGAAGAGTCGGACGACATTTCAGCGTTGTCGGAGTTTCGGTCACGCAGCACACAAGAGAAGAAGGTGATCACAATATTGGAATTGATGTACTGGACTGCTGCACTCAACCCCTTTTTATAGTACTCATTTAGCGCTTGAATGGCTATTTAAGCTCCCTCGTGGCAGCAATTCAGGTAGAAACTCTATTCATTGTGCGGTCAAATTCTATCCTAGCCAGGGTCCTGAGTCCCTTTCAGGTACCTAAGTGCTGACGTGGATCCTTCACTCAGCACTCGCCACGCCAGGCCATAACAGCCTGACCATTGCGCTAGCTCAGCCTTCCGCTGCTAGCTGCCAGGCGTCTGAGTCCCATTCAGGTGCCTTAGTTAAGCTGATTCCTCTTTTTAGCTGCAACAAGGGTTAGTTCCATATAATAATATAAATATAATCAAAGCATGTATGAAATACAGCCAGTGTTGTCTTGGTCCTGACTTTTAGGTTTCACCTGAAACCCTAGGTCGTACCGACGCCTACTGTTCCCTCCCCGGGGAACGCATCCTCACCTACTCCTCTCAGAAGAGTTTACCTGCTACCACTCAGAACCTCTAGCTGGACTTTTGCTCAGCTTCCGAGAACCTAAAACTCGACGACGTTTGACCTCGACCCGTCTCGACTCCTGTCCAGGATCCCCGCTCGGCAAAGTCTTCTGCTCAGTCCCCCGGACCAAGACTTCGTGCTCGGCTTCACTCGCCAAGTCTTTGTTGCACGATCCCCGACCAGGACTTCGTGCTCAACCCTGCAGGTCAAGACTTTTTTCCTAGCTTGCCTAGGACTTTCCTATAAGCTCCACAAATCCATCAGTACAAACAAACCAGCTTAACTTGAACGCTTTGCTACTTATCAAAATAAGGTTCGATCTGGTGCTTCCAGCTCCAACAAATTGGACATCAAATAAATAGGCCTTCCATTTGAGGGGGTTCTATGGTCCTCGTTTCAGAGGGGAGGATTGTTGGGGTTGCAAGGTTGCAAACATAGTTCCACATTGAAAATACATATGAAAGATCATGAACTTATAAGAAAAAATATCTCCATTGGTATGATGTCTTTTGGGTAAAGATCAAAATAAAATCATAAGGGCTTAGGCCCAAAATAGATAATATTATACTATTATAGAGATATTTAAATTTCTTTTTGTCCTAATAAAAAGATCTTCAATAGGAAGAAAGAAAGAAAGATCCGATGGTGATAATTGTCGACCAAATTGTAAGCTCTCACGCCCATGATTTCTAGCCAATGAAGCAAAAAGGATATTTAATTCAGTCACCCCGAGCGCTCCTCATCGTTCACCCCATAGCGAGATGAAGGTAAATTATGAGACCAAGTGGCCTCCTAGGTGGGAAGACATTTAATCTTCGGGGGAATGAACTTCATAGGAATCTATTAGAGAATATTACTTTATTTATGCACTTATTTGTTTCCTATTTACTTTGTGTATCTATTTATTTGTTTCCTAGAATTTTAGGCGTTTTCCTATTTTACACTTGTAATAGTATTTATATACTGCACATTATCATTAATAAAATATGTGGTGCATTTCATTCTCAACATGGTATCAGAGCGTTAAGTCTAACAATAATTTTTTTCTTCTTTCTTCTCTGCAAACCCTAGCCACGCGCTGCCGTAGTCAGCACCGCCATAGCCGCTGCCACAATGGTAGTCGCCATTATGGGTATCACCTGTCGATTGCCTCCCACGAAGGCTCTTGATTAGCCTTCCAGTCTTGTGGCTCTCAATGTCAATGCTCAAGCACGGTTGAAACTCATAAGCAATGAACGACATCTAGCAATGCATCATTGTTACCAAGTAACAAGAAAGTCAAGATCTGACTTAACCTTCGTGACTATGGCAATGTATGACCTTGTCCTTCTATCCTCGATATCTAAATTGACCAATGAGGCATAGTCCATGTCATCCTCGATTAATCTTTAAATTTCTTAATCCTTGAGTAGATTCACTCAAACAAATGAGCTCAATATCTTATATTGACTCATTTGAGCATGACCATGCATTTTAGTAGTCCTACTCGATCAAGGGGCCCATAGATATCACTCCCGTCATATGGGAGGGATAGATTCCATCTACATCACTCACATCCCTCCACATAATTCATTACATACCCAGTGATCGCCTTTATAGTTCACCCTGTTACGGGTGACGTTTGGAGATACCAAAGTATGTAACTCCTTATGTAGGGAACCATAGTGACTTCAGGTCTAAGGACTATTCATACTAATAGTCACATGAGAAAGTTTATGACACTCATATGGAAATTTATGAAATTTTCTCATGGCGGGTCAATTCAATACACATTCTCTAATGTATACCCATGTGTCAATTTGATATCACATATCCATGACTTGTGAGCTCAAGTCATCAATTGACCTACATGCTAGTCTCCATGCATTAATATTGTCCTTGAATATTAATGCTTGACTAGGAATGGTTTAGTATAGTGTTCTCTACATTATCTCACTATCGATTCAACCAATCGATATGATGTAGATAAGAACCTACTACCCAAGGACATTATTATGCTTAGTTATTTGGCACAAGTATAAAGTAAGTATAATAACCAAACATGCTTTAATTAATGATAGAATATGATACAAAAAGTCTCTAGTCAATCTTCACATAATTGGCTCTAGGGCTCCTACTAACAGGTGGCTCACATCCTTGCCCCCTTCACCGATAATGCCTATAGGCTCCACGCTCCCTCATGCAAATCCTAATCATATTCTCTGGGTCCACTAGGATTAACTTCTCCTCAATGCTAATGTAGGATTGATGTCTCCTACTCTTGTGTAGTTTATTTTTGCATCCATTTCATCTAGAGATGCATGGCAAACGCTGGAGAGAACCTATGCTACTCCCTCACGTAGTAGTATTATGACTCATTGTCAAAACCTTGCTAGCCCTCACTCGGGTAACAAATCTATCACTGATTATATGTAAGACATCAAAAGAAATATTAACGCTCTTGTGCTTATGAATGTCAAGGTTGACTTTGATGAGCTTTCCATTCATGTCATGAATGGTCTTAGTCAAGACTACTGCAATATCTCACATGCCCTACAAGTTCATGACATCTATACTATCATTAACAAGATCTTAAAGCAGCTCCTCAATTATAAGACCCATTTAAAAATCTTGACTCCATCTCCATCTTAGATCCTAGTGACTGCTCTTGTGGCTCCAACAAGGAATTCATGTAACTAGTATTCAAACTGTCATGGTGGTCACTAGTAGACTTCTAATTCAACCTTTGTGCAACCACAAACGTGGTAGTTTCTAGAGATGCCTTATCAGTCGCACCAGCCTGCCCTAGTGTTGTCTGTATACCCACCAATGCAGCAAGCCATGTCCAGTCCCAATAGCTATCTTAGGCTTTATCAAATCTGTTATGCCACAAGTCACTCTGCTCTCTGGTGCAATTATATGACTGCCTCAATGCTAGCCTTCTTCTGCCTGGCTCTGTAGTGTGCTCCGCTTCATGCATGTTGGAAATGATCGGATGGCTAGGGGGGTGAATAGTCGCTCACCCTCAATTCTCTCAGTTTCTCTTCCTATGATGTTAGTGCACAAGCGGAATAACAATTAAATCAAAACTAACAAGAAGAACAAATCGATGTAACATGGTTCGAAGATAAACTGCCACTCCATAGCTGTTCGTAAGGTGGACGATCCCGATCCGTCGGTGGTTGATTCCCCGAAAAATCTCCGACTAACTCACGTAGCTCCTTGTAGGTCGAGAAACCTCGCCAAAACCTCACACAAGACCTCTGAGAGCTTAGACTACTAATTGGTCTTTTACCAAGTCCAATTTCATTAACCTTGCTCAAGCAAATCGAGTTCTCTTAAACAGAACTCGTTTACTGATCCAACCGTTACCAGTTGACTGGTGTCAATACCAGTTAACTGACAACTGTCGAATTTGAACGTTACAGCCCAACGTTCAAATTCAGCCGACACCAATCAACTGCACAGAAAGATTAGTTAATTGATCTTTTTGTGCCCTTACAGTAGCTTTCTCACTCTAGAAAATACTATTACGAGTCGATTGCCCCTCTGCAACAATTGACTCGCACTCTAAAATTGACATTTCTACATTCTGAACCCAATTTTAAAAATGCACCAATAATTTCACAATTCTTCAAATATTTTTAAATTTTGTGGAGAGCTTTGTAGTACCCGTGTCAACTTGAGAAAAATACATTCAAAAATATATCTATCACCAATGCCAAGATTGACACAAAATTCAAAACTAATTAAATGGTTCAATTGAACTTTGACCTAAAGTCCTAGTTTTGACCTCCTCTTGATATATCTGCCCATACCAAACCATAATACATCTCTAGCATTGATTTATATGACATCTATACATGAACAATCAAATTTTCATGCAATATGAATCCTTTTTCATATTTTCATGCATGAAACTCAACCCACATGTGTTAAAACCCAAGGATTGAAACTTAAATCCGTCCCCAAACCCTTTGACACACTCCATCGTCCATCTAGACTTCCAATAAATCTTCACCTGAGTTCCATTGATCTTGAATCCTAAATTGACTCTTAGAGCTCTCCTTGAGCTCTTAACCTTAGTCACCTCCCTAGGTGACTCATCCATAATCACTAGGCCACACTGACATACCTCTGTTGACTCTTGGCCTACAAATGTGACCTTCTTAATCTTAGACACCTTATCCTTGATAAAAGTCTTCTTCTTGCCCTTAAATGGCACTCCCTTTCCATTTTTGGACTTCCCATCCTTGCTATAATCATATGCTACCCTAGCATATATCTTGTCATTAGCCTTGGATGAGTTAGATCAGTATCCCAAACCCAATCAATCATTGTTGGCTCTTTGGCTTCCCAATAATTTATCTAACCCTTTGGATCCAACATTGAATCTCTCTAAGGTTTTCGCTAATCTATCAAGCTTTGCCTTCAAAGCTTGATTTTGTCTTTCTAGGGTTTTAACCCTAGAATCAATATGTCTACCTTGAACATTCCTAGACCTACCCATTCTAGGCATGTGTCTCCCCTTTTTGGGATTAATTTCTTGATCCTTAGGCTTAATAGTTCTAGGTTTATCATGAATGGATTTTCGAGGGTTATGATTTGCAATGACCCTATTTCTATCATGATACTTAAAACCAAAATTTTACATTGGTACATGATGAATATTATTCCTACTATGTATGGGAAAATTAAAACTTGAATTACATCGCAAGTTAGGGTGTACCTCCCTTACCTATGAAACTCCCCCTTAATGTGAGCTTTTCTTCTTCTTCTTCTCCCATTTCTTTAAGTGCTCCAACTTCTTCATCTCTCCTCTCTTTGGGCACTTAGTGTGGTAGTGACCTTTCTCTCCACACGTGAAGCATCTAATTTGCATTCTTTTCCTTTGGGCTTTTTCGTTTCTACAACCCATGTTAGAATTCAAAGGAATTGACTTGGGTTTATGAGTTACCTTTTTCTTATCCATTGGCCACTTATCCTTATAGTATCCCTTCTCATTATACCCGAAGCAAACTATGTGATCTTTTGATTTTGCTCCGGTGGAGGTGGAAGCTTCTTCTTCTTGTTCCAGCGTTGAAGATAGTCTCTTCTCCCCCTCAATCCTTGAAGTAGAGACTTCTACTATTTCTTCCTTGGATGTTGAGTACTCCTCAACTTCCGGTTCCCTAAGCTCTTGAGTTGGTGAGCTTGATTCTTGGGGTTCTTCATAGAGCTCAACTAGCTTGCTCCATAACTCCTTGACATCCTTATACTCACCCATCTTATCCAAAATGTCATTAGATATTAAATTGTTTAGCATTTTGATTACCTTGTCATTGATTTCAAATTGATGAATTTACTCCTCGGTCCACTTCTTCTTCTTAAGCGTCCTTCCCTTTTTGTCCTTTGGAGCATCGAAACCTACTTCTATACATAGCCAATCTTTAATATTAGTCATAAGAAAATATAACATTCTACCTTTCCAATATGAGAAGCCATTGCAATCGTATGGAGGTGGGATCAGGATATCCCATCCTAGCGGACCTTCCGACTCCGTCTTCTTCTTCTTCCTCTAGCGCCTTTCTCTTTTGGCGATTAGTCCAACAAGAGAAATCTTGCTTTGATACCACTTGTTAAAAATGATTGGCTAGAGGAGGGGTGAATAGCTGCTCACCCTCAATTCTCTCGGTTTCTCTTCCTATGATGTTAGTGCGCAAACGGAATAACAATTAAACTAAAACTAATAAGAAGAACAAACCGATGTAACGTGGTTCGAAGATAAATTCCTACTGTACGGCTGTCCGTAAGGTGGACGATCCCGATCCGTCGGTGGATGATTCCCTGAAAAACCTCCGGCTAGCCCACGTAGCTCCTTATGGGTGGGGAAATCTCCCCACAACCTCGCACAAGACCTCTAAGAGCTTAGACTACTAATTGATCTTTTACCAAGTCTAATTTCGTCAACCTTGCTCAAGCAAACGAGTTCTATTTACCGAGTTCTCTTAAACAGAACGTGTTTGCTGATCCAACCGTTACCAGTTGACTGGTGCCAACATCAGTTAACTGACAACTATTGAATTCGAATGCTACAGTCTAACGTTTAAATTCATCCAACACCACTCAACTGCACAGAAAGTTCAGTTAATTAATCATTCTGTGACCTCAACTAGTCAACTAATCTCATGTCAGTCGACTGGTAAAACCCTAAACCTAGGGTTTCCCTTCCTGAGTATATTTCACTCGCACTCGAACCCTCACGACTCACTTAACTCTTCTTTATAGCCTTGGCTATTGCCTTCAAGCCTTCTTCACTTTGGCTCTCGTCCCTTGGATGCATACAAGCCTGCGGCTTGTCTCCATGTCATCATTCGCATATCCCTTTGGCTCTCATCCCTCGGATGCATACAAGCCCGTAGCTCATCCTCATGTCATCCTTCGCGTATGCTCGAAGTGAGATTCCCTCGGCTCATTATTGTTGTCTTGTCCACGGTCCCTCGGATACACCATCATTCACCGGACCTGAAGCCATCAAGCTGAGTCTATGTATATCCTATAGAACCTGCATGTAACGCCCGCTTTTTTTTTCTTTCCATAAAGCGGTGTTACGTTAACATACTTAGGGCATGTAGACATCCTAATGCAACGGAAACCTTTAACTTACATCTACATGCACTTACTACCTTTCTTAATATCATAACATGGGAACTTGGCATAATTTCTTTATACTTAGCATCATATCATGTCATACTTAACATCATGTCATATTTAGCATCATGTCATACTTAGTATCATGTCATACTTAGCATCATGTCATAGAGTCACATTCAAACACATAATAGTAAAGATAAAGTTCTATTATAAGACGAGCAACCATGTCGTTTCATGGCCAAGTCACTATCACACACATACTGTAATGCCCTCCTGCTGCTTCCTTACTGACCCCGTGCGTAATCTGCGGTATAAGGAAAACAAGACTATAAGCACACAGGCTTAGTAAGACTCTTTCCTACTCACTAAAACCATTCATCATTTAATCATGAACACATAAGACATTGACATACTTAGTGCTTTACTTAAACATAAGCCTTTTCATCACTTAGCATACATTCGTCATGGCATGAACATAGCTTAATCACATTCGTAGCATGGAATAAACATAACCGTGAAACATTCATAGCATGGCATAAGCTTTGGCATAGACATAAACACCGTAAACATTCATAGCATGGCATAATAATTGGCATAAACCTAAACATAAGAAACATGAGAGCCTAAATAAAATCATGGCGTCCTAACTTAGCACAACCTAATTAAAGCATGGCATCGTAAATTAGCATGAACATAATTAAAATCATGGCATCCTAACTAAGCATAAACATAATTAAATCATGGCATCCTAACTAAGCATAGACATACTTAAATCATGGCATCCTAACTAAGCATAAACATAATTAAATCATGGCATCCTAACTAAACATAAACATAATTAAATCATGGCATCCTAAATAAGCATAACATAATTAAATCATGGCATCCTAACTAAACATAAACATAATTAAATCATGGCATCCTAAACTAGCATGAACCTAATTAAATCATGGCATTTTAACTTAGCATAAACATAATTACAATCATGGCATAAACATACTTTCATAAACTTACTTTGCAGAATATTCTTATCATAATTATAATGCATAACATGAATGGATGCATGTGGCAATTGCATATATGTATATATATATATATATATATATATATATATATATATATATATATATATATATATATATATAAGGATGTTTAATCTTTGAAAACATACTTTTGAATACTTTAACATAATCATAACATTCATTGGGCCCTGGCTTGTACCACATTCATTCATCATATGTGTGCATCCCTAAGTAAATACGAGGTAGCTAATCTCGACCTACTAGGGTAAGGACAGCTTCATCGGTAGTCCCGAACCGTAAGGACAGCATCATCGGTAGTCCTAGAACCATGGACAGCATCATCGATAGTCCAGAACCGTGGACCTTACTTAGGTCCGGTACAAGCCCATAAAATAAAATAAAATGCTTTCACATGTTTTCTCATTCATCATCATTCATAGCATATTCATTCATTCATCATACTTAACATCATCATTATGCCTTAAAGGCATCATCATTCATAGCATATCATTCCTTCATCATACTTAAACTTCATTCATCGTTTTCATTTTTAGACATGGCATATGTACACATCATTCATAAAGCATGGCATACATACAATTTATTCATAAAACATGGCATACCTACATATCATTCATACATCATGGCATACATACATGTCATTCATAAAACATGGCACATGTCTAAACATTTCATGACCTAGCATATGACATATAAACTAATGGTTTGGTTAACATAAAAATTCCTCCATCTTACTTAAACATACCTCTTAGTAACCTATACACAAGCATCTTGGTAGGTTTAACCCAACCCTAGCCCTAGGTTACGACCTTGGCCGAAAGTCTCCAAGGAGCCCTAGGTCCATAAACTTTCACTTAACTCCCCAACCAACATCTCATACACATATACTCGGCCATAGGAATCCTTTGACTCCATAATTAAGGCCAATCCTAATCCCTTAGCCCCATTCTTGCTCTTGGTTGAAACTTCAAGGCCATGGGGGCATTGAGAAATTCCATTAAAACCCCAAATTAATTGCTTAAACACCAACCGTATCTTACCATAGGGCCATTGGAGCCCTTACTTGAATTAAGTCCTTACCTTCCACCCTATTAGGGTACTTGGCCGAAACCTACAGGGCCTCTAGACCATGTGAAATATTCACATAATCACCCTCCATCCCCCTTATATCACAATAAACATCAAACATATACTTAAGGCTTGAAACCCAACCCTACACATGGGTTTGTCATGTTGGCCGAAACCCTAGGGTACTCTAGGGTACCCCAAAAATTACCAAAAATTTAACAGTTGTCTCTAAACATCATGGGGAGGTCATTAAACAACATTATAAAGATTTTTGGCATAATTATAGACCCTCCAATCATGGTGGCCGAAACCTAT
>JAGFNQ010002345.1:50379-118333 GCA_024364735.1 Boesenbergia rotunda
GGAGTACCAACTCTGTTACATCCGTGAGAGCATGATTTCTAAGTAAATGCTAGCTCACAATTGCCATGAGCATTGTTGGCTATCTACGATCGCTCAATCAAGCAAATCTTGTAGTCATGTGGTCACAGATTCGTAAGGCATAAGCTCTTGACTATCATGATTCATAGTCAAGCCTTGAGCCCTTCTAGTTGGGTTGTAATTGTTCTAGAGTTCGCAATTGTTAATATTTATGAGATTTGCAATTTTCAATCAAAGTTCACATTCATTCGATAAAATTTTTACGAGAGATGGAAACATTGTTCCTCCAATTTTTAGGCGAACAAAAATTACCCAAAAAGTAATCCATAAATGGATTTAGAATTCATTTGCAAATTATTTTTAGGATTGATATAAAGGACAAAATAAATTGATAGAAATTTTCTTGTATATATTTTATTGAATATGAAAACTATATATAGAGTACAAATATTTTAAACTATTCTATGAAGTTTACAAACTAAATTATGACATAATATAAATTATCATAATTACAAGATTTATATTTCAAAATTCAAATCATAATCATGAATCATATCTTTGTATATGATTCTCCACTATGCCCCGATAAGATGGAGCTCCACCACGAGAGACGATTGTTTTTTTGCCACCTCCATGAGAGACCAATATTGTCATGGACCGAGGGCAATACTTAATCGATAAATAGACAACATCTTCCCAATAATGACAATAGTAGAAACCTACATACATAGTCACCAAAGTTGTATAAGTATAAAACTACAATTCACACAGCTGAAATTCATAACCATGTAGTTTAATACAACCCACATAGCTGAAAATAAAAACAATCACGCAATTGATAAAATGCACACAGTTGGCAATACAAACAAACAACGGAAAATATGGAACTATATAAAATCGAAAATAACTGACAGCCGCCCGATCTAAACCATATAAGTAGCCAAAGCTAACATCCATGACCAAAATAATTATTACATAACAGAATATGAAAATCAAGTGTAAATACAAAGTACACAAGACATATTATGGAGAACACGAACTCGTGTGTGACGTGAGACTGGCAGATATATTTCTCCAAGCGACTCTAAGTATCATCTGTCTTTTACCTGAGGAAAGAAAAATAGAAGCAGGGGTGGTAAATCTTGATGACTCAACGGGTAATAGAAATGGATAATGCATGGTTAAAAAGATACAAATATAGAAATTAAAGTATACAGTCTCTCAGGTAGAAAATATGAACTTAATCATAACCAACATAATAAACGCACATACTAAATGTCAGTCTACAAGTAAGGTTCAATGATCAGTAAATCACTGAGATATGCATCAATCATATCTCAATATTATAATATACATATGATAACATATACATATATGATATATGATGTATGGATAATATCAGACATATATAACAATCATATCTCAATCATATGGATCATATCATTTCTCAAACATATACAACATATCACAAGCATATGTGATAACTCCAACATATGCCACATGCATCATATGCATATGTATGTGTTAGTAGGAGCCCTAGAGCCAATTATGTGATGATTGACTATGGACTTTTTGTATCATTTTCTATCATTAATAAATGCATATTTGGTTATTATACTTACTTTATATTTGTGTCATATAACTAAGTACAATAATGTCTTTAGGTAGTAGGTTTTTATCTACATCATATCGATTAGTTGAATCAATAGTGAGAGGATGTAGAGAATATTACACTAAATCATTCCTATTCAAGCATTAATATTCAAAGACAATATTAATGCATGGAGACTAGCATGTAAGTCAATTGATGACTTGAGCTCACAAGTCATGGATATGTGATATCAAGTTGACACATGGGTATATATTAGAGAATGTGTATTGAATTGACCCGCCATGAGAAAATTTCATAGATTGTCATATGAGTGTCATAAACATTCTCATGTGACTATTAGTATGAATAGTCCTTAGACCTGAAGGCACTACGGTTCCCTACATAAGGAGTTATGTACTTTGGTATCATCAAACGTCACCCGTAACAGGGTGGACTATAAAGGCGATCACTGGGTATGTAATGAATTATGCGGAGGGATGTGGGTGATGTAGATGAGATCTATCCATCCCATATGATGGGAGTGATATCTGTGGACCCCTTGATCGAGTAGAACTACTAAAACGCATGGTCATGCTCAAATGAGTCAATATGAGATATTAAGCTCATTTGTTTGAGTGAGTCTACTCGGGGATCAAGAAACACAAAGATTGATCGAGGATGACACAGTTTATGCCTCATTAGTCAATCAGATGTCAAGGATAGAAGGACAAGGTCATACATTGTCATAGTCATAGAGGTTAAGTCAGATCTCGACTTTCTTGTTACTTGGGTAGCACTGATGGATTACTAGATGTCGCTCATTGCTTATGTGTCTAAAGCGGTTTATACACATTGCCAACGTTACGAGAGCCTATTGGGTCACACACTAAGGACACGATACTTCGGAGGTTAATTGATCTTAGTTTAACTAAGATTTGATCCGAATTGGATTAATTGAGTTAGACTCAAGTGAATCCAATTGGATTATGAGATTGAGATCTAATTTGAGTTAGACTCATTTAGATTAGACTCAACCACATTTGGATGAAATATTAATTCATTAAAATATTTAATGAATTAATAAGAGAGGAAAACGAAAAGTTTCTCACCATTGAATGGTGAGAAGTTGAAGAGTCACATGAGAAGATGTGCTCTTTATTGGCATTAATTTAGGGAAGATAAAAGGACAAAAACTCTTCATATTCATGGGACGAGTATAAAAGAGTTTTTCCTTGTCATTTGGATAAGAACTTGTCAATTTTCCTTCCCTTCTTCCTTCTCTTCTCCATCTTGGCCGAAATCCTATTTTGGGGTTCTTGGTGTCTTTGTGAACTATCTCAAGTTGCTAGCACAACTAAGGTAGTTCTTCTCCGAGGTTAAGAGATTGTGTTAGTGTGGATACGCATAGAGGCACAGACACTTGAATGTGCAAGAGATCCGGCGAAGCTTGGACGAGCGGGATTGTCGAAAGGGCACACATCAATGGTATATTTATAAGATAGATAGCTGTAGATCGGCTTTATACGAGTTTTTCTTTCGCATGGATCGCTCGAGGGATCTTGTTTCCGCTATGCTTTTTTGTTTTATGTCGCCGGGAGATCCCAACAGTATGTATATGTCACTTATACACACCACTGCAGCTACCACTACATCTGTATGCCCAAGCGGGCAGGACTATGACAATTACTCATGACTCCAACTACCACTACATATGAGTGGCCGGTCAGGCAGGATACTAGGTAGCTATCTAGCTACAACAAGGAGGTTACTGTTTGCCAAACTCTACTACTACTACCCCTGAGTGGTCGAGTGGACATCATAGGACAAGTTGCACCCAACTCTAGCTAGCATTACCCTTGAGTAGCCTAGTGAGCAGCAAATATGAATGACGATTCGCTCAACAACAAGGGAGAAAATAGTCCGTCAGTATGCATATAATGCAATAATGTGTAAGATGTTAATATCCATAACTCAACACAATCATCATTAATGCAACAACATGGTAAATATAGGTATATCCAGAATAATGATCCATCAATCACATATATCACTATGTGAATTTTATTGATAGACTTCGCCACTATTTACTTCGGTAATTATTAATTAGAAATAATGTAAGATATTCTACTTCGATAATAAATTTGATATAATAAATACTATTTTAGACTTCGTAGGTTGAAAAATGCATGTGTCACTTCAAATTTTATCTGACATTTTACATCGTAATATCTATTTGATAAAGTAATAAGTTATAAAATAAAATTGATACGTGGAAGTGTCGAAGTAATAAATTTGAATCAGTTAACCTCCCGTAAAAGTTGAATCGGTTTATAATTTTTCAATGTTAAAACCCTAAGTGACCTCGTTTTTTTTCCGAGGATGCTTCGCCCATCGAGAAAGTCTCCCTCGCGGGTATTTCCACTGCAACACTTCACCCATGGAGAAGCCAGCGTCCTGTTTTCCCTGACTCCCTCTTTTTCCCGATCCCTCAAGTTCATTTTCGCACACCTCCACTTTTCGTCGAATCCCTTCCTAATAATCCTTCTCCGTTGCATCCAAACGCTCGTCAGAGATTGCAATCGATCAATCGATCCATGGGCGGATTCGCGCGGAAGGAGTACGAGTTCCTCTTCGAGGACGGCCTTGGACCTGCAATCCAGGATGCTTTGTGAACAGCGCCTGGAGCGGCAATGGCCTCGTCGTTGCCTCCCTCAACCCCACCAACAACTAGGCTAGTTCCTTCTTCCCTTCAATCTTGAAAGCAGGCTACTTTTTTTCCCTGATTCATCTTCTTTGTTCATGTGATTTGGGGTTCTTGATTTAGGTCATTGTAGAGGTGATCGAGGCATCCATGAGGACTATAAGAAGGGCCTACGGCTTGCCTTGATGCGACTAAGATTTGGATGCAGGTTAGGGGCCACTTAGTGACGGATGTCATCGATTAAGGTTCTCTTCGCTAATCGTGTTTGCGTGAGAGTTGAGATTGACTTAAACGCTCTTCTTTTTGAGTTTTTATTTTCAATTCATATTAAAATGGTTGGTAGTTAGAAAGATGGATTCAGAGAGAAATGTTTTGCCGTAATGATTGTTTTGCACATTTTCTAGTTGCAAATGCTCTCAAAAGGTATTTGTTTACTCACTAATCTTGTATGTATGAGAGATGCGACTGTGAGAGCTATTGTAACTTTTTAATCATATCATAATGTTGGTGGGTAGAAAGATAGCCTTTAGAGAATTATTGTGGGGAGATGATTGTGAGTGCACATTTTTTATCTACAAATTCTCTCAAAAGCAAAGATTTTTTTTTTGATGCATAGGATTTGTTAATTAATTGTTCACATACTCAAATTCACTGTTGTGCAATTATGAGAATGGTGTCCATCTTGGCATTGTTTACTCGTTGCTTATTTTGGGAGTTGGGACATGCTAAATTGTATCAATTTATTTCAACATATAATGCGGTTGGTATTTATCTTTTATCAATCTTTTGTGGTACTTATCTTAGTTCTTAGCTATTAGCTTGTTCCTTGTTTGAACTGAAGTATTTGATTTACAATGGTTAACCAGATTCCCCAGCTCCTAAAAGAGGAGAGATTGTTAGACAGATTGGCGAAACTCTAAGAACAAAGCTATAATACCTTGGTAGACTTGCCTTCTTTGAGATGGGGAGGATACTTCCAGAAGGGATCGGAGAAATTCAAGTAAGACATTTTGTTACAGTGCTATATCATTGAAGTTCTTTGATCAAAGTTGTGTTCACTTAAGATCTTCTATTAGTTCTAGGGCCTTCCTCCATTTTACATGTGGTAAATTATGAAGATGAAAGAGATAGGTGCCGGATAAATTTTGGTTTACATAGGATATGTTATGTCTTAAATACAATATTTGTTCGTATGCTTTAGTGAACATTGTTGATGCAGTCTGGCCCTATTGTTGTTTTGGTGTTTGACAACGATTTAAGTTTGGTTGAACGGATTATGATTAAGTCTTAATCGGGGATTATGCACAGGATGATGGAAATCCTAACCTGGAGGGTTAGGTGTGAAAAATCTCGGTGAGTGAAGCTGGGTCCTGGTGAGTAAAGCCGGGTGATGGAAATCCTAGCTTGGAAGGCTAAGTGTGGAAAAGTCCTAATTCGGAAAGGTTGGGTGAAAAGTCCTAGCTTGGAGGGCTAGGTGAAAAGTCCTAGCTTGGAGGGCTAGGTATAAATTCCCAACTTGGAGAGCTAGGTGAAAAAGTCCTGGCTTTGAGGGTCAGGTCATAGCTTGGAGGGCTAGGTTGGATTTCTAACTCGGAAGGGTTGGGTGAAAAGTCCTAGCTTGGAGGGCTAGGTGAAAAGTCCTAACTTGGTTGGGTGAAAAGTCCTAGCTTGGAGGGCTAGGTGAAAAGTCCTAACTTGGAGGGTTGGGTGAAAAGTCCTAGCTTGGAGGGCTAGGTGAAAAGTCCTAGCATGGAGGGCTAGGTGAAAAGTCCCAACTTGGAGGGTTAGCTGAAAAGTCCCAACTTGGAGGGTTAGGTGAAAAGTCCTAACTTGGAGGGTTAGGTGAAAATTCCCAACTTGGAGGGTTAGATGGAAAATCCTAGCTTGGAAGGCTAGGTTTGAGTCCCTGGATCGGTCTGGTGATCGATCAGGGAAATTGGCACGTTGATCCTTCGTGGATCGGTCTGGTGACCGATCCAGCGATGGTTGATGGTCTGGTGATCGATCAGGAAGCGCACAGTGAGATTGGGAACCTACTGGGTGGCTTCTGATCGGTCTGGTGACCGATCAGGGAGCAGGTCGTTGCCTCACTGCTTGGCTACTGATCGGTCCGGTGACCGATCAGGGAGCAAGCAGTGTCCTCACTGCTTGGCTCCTGATCGGTCTGGTGACCGATCAGGGAGCTTACAGTGAGTTGAGTTCCCCTACTGATCAGATCCTGATCGGTCCGGTGACCGATCCACGACTTAGGATCTGATTTTCGTGATTACTGTTCACTCAGCGCTGGACCGATCAGGCTTGAGCCTGATCGGTCAGGGATCTGCCTGATCGATCTGGGGACCTATCAGGCTGCTTCCTGATCGGTCTGGTGACCTATCAGGCTGCTTCCTGATCGGTCTGGCGACCGATTAGGCTGCGAACAGAGAGTTTTGATGAATTTTTGTGATCCTCCTGATCGGTCTGGTGACCGATCAGGGTTATCATTCAGATCGTTCTGGTGAACGATCAAGTATCGCGAGTTCCTCACTACGACCGATCATGTTGGAGCCTGATCGGTCAGGAGGTGTCCTGATCGGTCTGGTGACCGATCAGGCTGCTTCCTGATCGGTCTGGGGACCGATCAGGAGCTGAACTTTAATTCAAATACGCTCTGATCGCGACTGTTTTCTCTGTCGATTCTCTGACACACTGCCGATTCTTTGTGATATGGTTTGCTAAGCTCTGTTGAAGTGTGCAGGTGATAGCAGGTGATTCAAACACTCAAGGAGGGTCAATGGAGGACTTTCCATGGAGCAGGTTTGAACGTATTCTCATTTGAGGTCTCAACGACGTCTGGCGCAGCTGGAAACTGACGAGGGCGCGGCTAGCAACTGATGGAGACTCAACTGGAGAGGTGTCCAGTGGACTGAGGGCTCAGAGAGGTCAGTGTGTCAGGCTGTGGCGTAGTGGAGGCTGTTGGAGCTTGGCGACGTTGAGATTGAGACTAAAGCAAAGGCTGGAAGTAGAGGAGCTAAGGAACAAGACAGAAACTTGGGGGATGTTTGGCTGGGCTGTGTTCGTGCTCTCTGTTGCTTTGTGGTTGAGCTCTCTTGTACATCTTTGTGAGCTTGTCTTCTCGAGTGCCTCGTGTGATTATCTTGTATCCATCTACTGAGGCGATTGTGGAGAGGTTGCTCCACCGAGAAGGAGGCTATTACTATCCGGTGTTAATAGGGGCTTGATCTGTCGACGATCAAGGGATCGCCCACCTTACGGGCACGCCAAGGAGTAGTGGCAAGTTATCCCCGAACCTTGTACATTGCTGTGTCGTCTGGTTTGCTGTCTTTGTTTTGATTTCTGTTCTTCAAGTCTATTTCTGCATTTTATATGTCCGCTGCCTAATCTCTGAGTGCAGAAGTTTGCAAAGAACAAGCGTTTAAGTGTCTGGTTATATTCACCCCCCCTCTAGCCATCCAAGGTCTAACAAGTGGTATCAGAGCTTGGGGCTCTGTTTTTGCAGATTAACAACCGAGAGCTATCATTCATGGCGTTGAGAGAAGGATTTTCCACCACTCGTCCTCCATTCTTCGATGACGCAGATTTTCAATATTGGAGATCGAAAATGAAATATTACTTGAAGATGGACATCAAGACTTGGTTTGCAGTGAAGGAAGGCTTTACCCCTCCAAAGGATACTGAGGGAAAAGATCTAGACTTTTCAATGTGGTCGGCTGAGCAAATCAAAAAGGGGGAAGCCAATGCCAAAGCTGTTGTTACCTTGCAATGTGGGATGAACAAAGAGCAGCTAATCAAGGTTAGCCCCTTCACCTGTGCTAAAGACTTATGGAACAAACTCATTGAGCTCCATGGGGGAACTCAAGATACACGGATAGTCAAGAAGGACCTACTTCACAGCCAACTCCAAAATCTGTCCATGGAAGAAAATGAAACTGTGAGTATGCTTCATTGTCGGTTTAAAGAGATATTGAATGGTCTCCACTCCATTAATGAAAAGCTAGAAAACCGAGACCTAGTGAGGTACGTCCTTAAATCGTTTTCAAGGAATGCCTTGTAGTCATCCATGGTGGATGCCTACAAGGTTTCCAAGGATTTATCTTTTGTTAAGTTAGAAGATCAATTTTGTGAAATAGAACTACATGAGATCTCTAACAAAAAGCCAAAGGAGAATGGGTTTGTTTTAGTGGCAGGTGACAACAACAAGAAGAAGAAGGAGAAGAAGAAGGAAGAAGAGGAGGAGAAGACCTACTGTCATGTGGCTCTAGTGACCTTAAAAGATTCAAAGGAGGAGAGTGATAACGAATCGAGAAGCTCCTCAACCGCGCTTTCATCATCTTCGGATGATGAAGAGGTAACCTCTCCCGAGTTAGACAAATGCTATAGAGCAATAGCGTACTTGACAAAAATACTTAAGAAATCTAAGGCCAAAGTCAAAACATTAAGGTTGGAAGTAAAAGAATTGAAATCCTCTAAGGTTGAGGATATTAATGCTTTGCATGATGAATCCCTTAAGGATGAAAATAAGAACTTGAAGAGCAAAGTTGAAAACCTCAAGAATATTCTTGAGAAGTTTTCAACAAGCTCTAAAACATTAGATATGATACTCAACTCACAAAGGGCGATGTACATCAAGGTTGGTTTGGGTTACCAACCTAAAGAACCTAATGTCATATCTTTAATGTCAAGAACTCAATTTAGGTCACCAAATACCTCTAGGGTTCAAAAGGCTAGAAAGAAAATGACTAAGGCATGGGTGCCAAAGCCATTCATTGTAGATTCATTAGGTCCTAAAATTTGGGTACCTAAAACCTCTATCTTTAGAATTATATAGCTTTGATTGAGGGGGAGCATCTATCAACATGGGAGGTTGATATTTGCTGCTCCAAACCCAAGGCTAAGGTTACACTAATTTCAAAATAAGTCAACAAGCCTTGAAAATTATTTTTATATATTGCATAAACGATTTAAATTAGCACATAACTTGCTCTTGCCATGGATTACTTAGGTTAATGAGTTTTATTGTTGCATTTTATGTTTTCTTGCAATTCATGATTTATGAAATGCCTTATCTCAAGCCTAAGGGGTCTATGTTTTTGTATGTGCTATACAATATGAATGCATGCTATGGAAGAAATTAACACATTGTTTGTATTGATAAGGCATAAATGGACAAGTCTATGAACTAATTTATGGCGTGCTTTCTTTGTATCAAATCAAGGCCCCATGAATCGTTTCTTTTCCCACTGATCATGACTTGATACAAACATGTTTTGATACACAATTTCATGCCTAGAGAATACCATCATGTTTTGACTCAAATAGTGTTGTAGAACATGGATGCATGCTAAAAAGCAAGTATGGACACATTGAAAATCTCACAATACATCATTAGACAAGAACATGAACTAAAGGTCTAGGTTCAGTGTTTTCTTATTATTGAATTGAATCAAAAGAATTGGCATGTATTCTAGGTCTTCACACTTTGTGTTGCTTATGATGGTAAATGAACTTGATAAAAATTTGGAACTATGATCATAGCATTATTTGGAAATCTGATCATACCTTGATATTAATGTTATATAGGCATACTTTGAAAATTTGATCATGCTTAGAACATAACTGATTATTCAAATCTAGTGTTGGTATCCATAGAAATACTTGATCATTTTGGGAAATGGATTTTAGTTTAAAAAACCCTTTAGGATCAATGAGATTGAATCTAAATGGATTAGAGTTTCTGAAATCTCGTTTCTGAAACTGTACAATGAAACAAATCTGATTGCATTAAGGATTTAGGGCTGAAACGAAGTCGTCTCTGAAGAACAAAAATACACCCCAAAAAAAACATCTCTCTCTCTCTCCGGGCGATTCAAAGGCGGAAATTTCTCGCTCTAGGCGCGCGCGCCAGCAGATGGTGGCGCAAGCCGCCGGCGGCCCTATGGCGCCGGTGATGGATCCGCAACATCCTCCTCCCTTATCCGCTTCCTCTTCTTTTCCACCTTTGGTCTCCGCGCAGGATGTAGATCAACCGATTTCTGGCACCAGATTTCCATCATCAGGGACTGCGAAGGAGACACCGATCGCTTTTCAATCTCATATGGAGATAAATCCCTCTCAGACGATGGCGGCTAATCAGAAGATTGATTCTACTAACCCTCCTAAGATTGCGAAGACGACTTCTGTCCTTGCTTCTTATGCGACGATCGTGAAGCCGACCTCGCCTCGTACATTAAAAAAAAGCTTCGATGATGTGGGGAACTCCTTCAGGCCAATCACTGTCTACAATAACAAGCCTGGAATCTTCTATTCTGAAGAGGAAATACTAGGTATGGCGGAATCGTATCAATTTGCTCTGATTGGGAATTTTCAGGGTGGCGGCCTACTCAAGCAGTTGTCCTTCAAGCTTTCGACAATCTGGGGTTATCTAGTAATTACAACATCAGATTTCTGCGCGCTGGTTATATTTTCATCTATTTAACCTCAAATGAGGATATGACTCGCATCTGGGGTCGTGGACTTTGGTTTATAGGAGGTGCGGCATTGAGAATCTTCAAATGGTCACCTCATTTTCCCTATGAAGCTGAATCTTCAGTGGTGCCGATTTGGATTCAGCTTCCGGATTTACCAATCCATATGTTCAACAAATGCAGCCTTTTCTCTGTAGCCCGGATTGTTGGGAAACCAATAAAAATTGATGAGGGCACGGATGATGGAACTAGGTTATCAGTTGCTAGAATATGTGTAGAAATTGATTTGTTAAGACCCAAGGTTGAAGACTTTTGGATTGGCATTGGGGAGGAAAAACGGCTACAGAAGGTGATCTACGAACGACAACCAAAATATTGTATGGATTGTAAACATTTGGGACACAATGAGAAGAAATGTTATGTGAATGGTAATAAGCCAAAACCAGTGTGGAATGCTACTAAGAATGATTCTAGGAGGTTGGAGGCAGTTTCAAATGCTCTGAATAGCAGAAAAGAAAAGGAAGAGGACTTTAATCTGCATGAGCTTCAAGCTGGAAAGTTGCCTTCGAATTATCTGGAGAAACAAAAATGGGTTAAAAAGAGTAGACAAATTCAAGGTCATGCTGCTGATAATAAAAGAACTAAATTTTCTGATAATCAATTTCATCTACTAGCTGAATTGGAGAATGATGAACAAGAGGATACGGGAGGGTTGCTTCCTTTTCAACTAGAAAATTTTAATGGCAAGTCAGATGAGGTTTCGGAATTGCAATTCACACAAAAAGTTGCCGAGGGCAATTTTGCAAGCACTGAGCAAGACAAAGATGCTGGAAATCTTCAGCAATTTCTGAAATTGGGTGATGATCTTTGCGTTCATAATGCAACAGTCGCGTAAGAAGAGAGATTGAATCACTTATCAGAAAATTCAGATCAGGAGGAAGATGGAAGCGTTTGGGAAGAACAGGAGACCCTGAATGAGGCTGTTTTGTCTAAATCTTTTGAAGTGGAGGAAAAATCTGATGGTTTAGAGACGGAGCTGCCGCAAAGAAGTTTATCCCCAACACTTTTAATCAGTCCAGATACGGGGAAAGGGCTTGGAGTTACCAATAAAAAAGGGTTACATAAAAAGAATATCAGGCGCAATGCAATTGTACAAGATAATAAACATCTTGAGGAGAATGAGACTGTAAAAATTTCTTTTGATGCAGAACTTGCAGAAAACAGGGGTCTTTTACAATTTCAAGATACATTTTTAGATGCAAACAAAAAGAAAGGGAAGAGGCCTCTCATTCCTAATAATATATCAACTGGTGGCCGCAGAGAAACCAGAAGTAAAGCTCAGGGACAAAGGTTTGCCTCCTCTTCAATTTGTTAATGTCTGGTATCATTTGGAACATAAGAGGGATAGGTAATAAGGCATCCCGACGTAGAGTGTTATTCCTGAAGAAATTTTATCATCTTAATTTTCTGGGAATCCTTGAACCTTTTATTCAATTAGATGAAATTTCCATTGCTAGAAGGTTGGGATTTGAAACAGCTATATCCAATTGCTCTGGAAAAATATGGTTTTTGTTTGATCATAACATTATGTGCAGGATTTTATATGATCATGAACAATTTCTACACTTAGAAATAAGCTCGCAGGTTTTTCCTATCAATATGATAATTACGGTGGTATATGCAAAATGCAGACAGCTAGGGAGATCCTCTCTCTGGGAAAAACTCCTGGATATCAGACCAAGTAATGATGCTTTTTGTCTAGTGGGAGGAGATTTTAATGTGATCTCTAATTCTGGTGAATCTTCTAAAGGTTTTATTTCTAGATTGGGTCCAACAAATGACTTCAATGAATTTCTTATGCTATCTGGTTTGCTGGATTGTGGATATGTGGGTGATAAGTTTACATGGACAAATGGAAAAATCTAGAAGAGACTAGACAAAATGCTTATTTCTCCTTCTTGGCACATTCATGAGTTCTCAGTACGGGTACAGCACTTGAGTAGAGCAGCTTCAGATCACTCCCCTTTATTAATTACCTTCCCTGGTTTCACCAAGTCGGCTACTTCCTTTCGGTTTCAGAATATGTGGATTAAACACCACAATTTCCTTCAAACGGTCAAGTTGAATTGGATGTTACCGATTTCAATGTCTGGGCTATATAAACTGCAGTTTAAATTGAAACGACTCAAATCTCATTTGAAATGGTGGAATTGGGAAGTATTCGGTAATATACATGATAAGATCAAGCAAGCAGAGGATCTATTTGTAGCAACGGAAAGGGATTTTGACTCAGATCCTATGGAAATAAACAAGCTGAAGAGGGCAAAATATCAAGCTTTACTTTTCCAAACTCTTAATATGGAGGAGATCTTTTGGAAGCAAAGGGTTGCGGCTAAATGGGCAGTTGAAGGTGAAAGAAATACTAAATTCTTCCATAACTTGGCGCAGAAAAGGAAAATGTCAAGCAGAATTTTTAGAATTTGGGAAGAAGGTGTGTGTTTAGATAAATCAGAAGAAATTAATGCCTCAGCTGTGGGTTTCTATGAGAAGTTATTGACTGGTGAAGAATTTAATTGTGATTCGGTCAATTTTGATTGCATTCCATCTCTTATATCTGCTGATGAGAACTCAAACCTCATAGCTCTGCCGACCTTGGAGGAGATCAAGCAAACTGTATGGGGGATGGGAAGAGACAGTGCGGCTGGCCCGGATGGTTTCTCTGTTGAATTTTATGTGGTGTGCTGGTAAATAATAAAGGAAGATGTGTATGAGGCAGTTTTAGACTTTTTTCATGGCAATTCTATGCCAAAAGGGATGGTGCCTACCACGATAGTCTTGATCCCCAAGATAGATAATGCACAACAGTGGAAAGATTTCAGACCTATTAGTTTGTGCAACGTTTCCAATAAAATCATCTCAAAACTGATTTCTTCAAGGTTGGGACAGATTATGGGTAAATTGATTTCTACTTCCCAAAGTGGATTTGTAGCTGGAAGATTGATCTCAGACAATATATTATTAGCTCAAGAACTTAATCACAAATTGAACTATCATGTTAGAGGCGGTAATTTGATTTTGAAATTAGATATGGCCAAAGCCTTTGATAGAGTTCAATGGAGTTTCCTATTTAAAGTTATGGAGGCTTTCGGCTTTTCTGGGTTTTTTATAGGATTGATCCGGCGCTGTATCACTGAATGTTGGTTTTCTATTAAAGTTAATGGGCTTTTGGCAGGTTTTTTTCATTCAAAGCGTGGACTAAGGCAAGGTGACTCTTTATCCCCTGTTTTATTCATAATTGTTGCTGAATTCTTATCTAGAGGATTAGATAAACTTTTTTTCAAGTTCCCGCAGTTATACTTTTCATCAGGTTGTGATGCTAAGATATCTCACTTAGCATATGCGGATGATATTATGATCATAATGAATGGGGCTATCAACAATGTCAAGAGAGTTAAACATTTTCTAGATGAATATGAAATTTGTTCTGGGCAATCTATTAATGCTGGTAAAAGTCTTTTTTTTCCCCTGCAAAGAGCATCAATAGCGCTTGGAAAAATCAAATTGCAACAATCACTGGGTTCAGGGAAGGCTCTCCTCCTATCATATATTTAGGGGTCCCTATTGCGGCTGGAATTAGAAAGTCAAGTTATTTCCAACCATTAATTGAGAAGGCACACAGAAAACTTCTTGGCTGGAATATTGGAAGATTAACCTATGGTGGGCGCTTGACACTCATACATAGTGTGCTATCCTCAGTTCCTTTATATATATTGCAAGTTCTTCTACTACCTTTTTCAGTTCTTTATCAGTTGGAAATGATTTTTGCAAACTTCTTTTGGGGTTCTACACATGAAAATAAAAAAATACATTGGGTGGCTTGGGCAAAAGCTTGAAAGTCGAAGTTTGAAGGAGGTTTGGGTTTAAGGAAGTTATCGGATATTGCCACAGCAAATGCCATGAAGCTTTGGTTTAGATTTAGAGAACAAAAAACACCTTGGGCAGTTTTCTTAAATAAAATGTATTGTAGATTGAAACATCCAAGCGTAGTTTCAATAAATTGCAAATGCTCTCCATTTTGGTGCAGGTTAATTAAAATTCGCAGCTTAGCAGAGGAAAAAATTGGATGGATCATTGGGCGCGGAGAGATAAGCTTTTGGTATGACACTTGGCTGAATTGTGGTCCCTTGTATCAAATGTTGCAGGTTGTTGGAAATTTAAAATGTAGGATTACAGATTTCATTGATGATCAAGGCTGGAAAGTGAGCAGACTACAAGAGATTCTGCCGGCCAGAATGTTGGCAGAAGTCTTAGAAGTTGTGGTCCTTGCTATGGAAGAAACGGAAATTTATACAAAGGGTCATTGTACTCTCTCAGATTGTATTGTTTGGAAACCTGCATGGGATGGGAAATTTTCTTTAAAATCTTCTTGGAATACTATTAGAAACACTCAGCCAACAGCTTCGATTTGGGATGCTTGCTGGAATAAACTGTTATGCTCGAGTGCTTCAGTTTTCATATGGCGGTTTTTGAGGAAGCGTCTCCCAGTGGATGAGATCTTACAAGTGAGAGGAGTTCAATTAGCCTCAAAATGCCTCTGCTGTGAATCTTTGGAGACTTGGGATCATCTATTTTTTAAAAGCACTGTTGCTGAAGAAGTTTGGGTGCATTTCGGGCAGCTATTTGGAGTTGACAGATTTTTATTTTTTGATAGCTGGAGGATAGGCTCATCTTGGGCACGAAATGGTCACATAAGAGAAGTCATTCCTTTTTTAATTGTGTGGTCTCTATGGAATGCTAGGAATGAAGCAAAGCACCAAGGGATAAAGCCAAAGGTAGGAAAAATTATATGGAAGATTAGAAACTATATTCAGTTAGGAATGGTATCAGGTTTGATTAAGCATCATCATTGGAGAAAATGTAAAAACATAGCTCGAGCACTGGGTTTTCAAGTTGTCAATAGAGAAAAAATAACTGTTTCAGTGGTATATTGGAGGAAGCCGAGTCTTGGATCGTTTAAGTTAAACACAGATGATTGCTCTAAAGGGAACCCGGGACCTTCTTCTTATTGGGTTATCATAAGGAACCATCTAGGTCAAATCCTTCTAACAAAATGTGGTATGATTGGCATTGGAACAAACATCAGGGCTGAATTGAAAGCAATACTAATAGGACTAGAACTATGTGTGGAAAATCTTTGGTTTCCCCTATGGCTTGAGTCGGATTCAATGGTAGCTTTGAAGATTTTAAATTCTTCTTGTCTTCCCTGGGAATTGCGCAACCTGGTCCATAAAATCAGGTGTATAACACATAAATATCAGGTTCTCCTTACGCATATATATAGGGAAGCAAATGCAGCGGCAGATCACCTTTCAAACCAAGCTTTTATCTCCTATGAGGCCAGAACCCGAAATGTCACAGAGGTAGATAAACCTCTCCTTGGTATTTGTAGGCTTGATAGGATTTTGCCTTATATCAGGATTTCAAAGAGTTTAATCTAGAAGATCAGATTATGATGAAGTGTTCTCAAAGATCTGGGTTCTTGTTGGATATGGCTATTGAGCTCTTCGATGGTTGGGATCACAAAGATCTTGAGCTGTTCTGGGAATATTTATAATTGAGATACTGAGTGATCAAGAGGTGTTGTTGTTGATTTGTTGCTTAACAGTGATAAAGAAGATTTTGCTGAGAGAATGGTGGTTGTTTTCATTGAATGGTTCAGAAACTGAATTGTGGACTTGGTTTTTCGAAACTTCGCAGACTGCATATCAGATTCTGCTGTGGCATTTCTGTTAATCTGCTGTGGCATTTCTGACTTGGTTTTCAAAATATCACAGGCTACGTATCAGATTTTGCTGAGATAATGGAAGCTGGTTTTTATTGAATGGTTCAGAAGCTGGATTGTTTGCTTGGTTCAGAAATTTTACAGACAACTTTGATAGTTGCCGTGGCGTATCAATTTTTGCTGAGAAAATGGAGGCTACAGACAATTCTGATGGTTGTTGTGGCACTATAATCTGCTGTGGCATTTCTGATTTGGTTTTCAAAACTACATAGGCTGCTGCATATCAGGTTTATCAATTTTTTTCTATTTTCGAAATTTCACAGGCATTTCTGATAATCTGTCGTGGCTCTCTTGGGGAAATGGTTCTTTGTTGGAAATGATGCTATTGAGTTTGAACCTTCTAAAGTTATCCATCTACTCTTAAAACTGGAAAAAACTACAGCTGGCTGTTTATGATTTCTGGTTTAGTGTTATGGGAAGATTTAGTTTTGAATGTGATATCCTCTGATTGGACGATCAATACGCTGTTTATGATTGGATGAACCTGGGAAGCATTCTCTGTTTTTTAATCCACAGGCAGCTGATTTGCTGCTGATTTCTACCCCTCGGAAGTGTTGAGCAAAGGTGATTGAGGACGATTTTGCTCTGCGTGTCAGCTGTACGCATCCAGGAGCTAATTGGTTCCCTGTTATATATCATTGCATCGTTAGAAGATTGGGCGTTTGATCTATTGGATCAAGCTCGGCTGGGTTTTTCCTATGTCGATAGTTTGAAATATAATAGCATGCCTATTACTCTTGTAATCCATTGGGAATTTGTAATACTATGCTTGAAGGTTTGGTTTCGCCCCCTTCTAGTGTAGTTTTCTCTTTTCAGTAATAAAGAATGTCTCTTTTTTCCAAAAAAAAAATCGTCTCTGAAACTGATCAGTTTCAGAAAACAGTCTATATCAGACCTGATTGGTCCACCGACCGATCAGGACCCACCCTAATCGGTCTGGTGACCGATCAGGTATCACTCTGATCGGTCTGGTGACCGATCAGACCACCTCTGATCAAGGAATTCTCAGATCGTTCCAAATTAATCCAAAACCTACTCAAATCAATCACTTTTCTTCGAATCGTATCAGATTACTTGACCATACTGATACTCACAAACGTGATACAAACCATTTACACTTGAAACGTACTTGATCCTTCATTGGTACATAGCTGGTACTTGAGGAATACAAAACTTGTTCAAGTGGTAATTGAAACAAACCTAATACTAATTTGATACAAACTTATGTTGGGATGTTCAAATTCATAAAAAAGAGTTTATTGAGTCATGGCTCTTGTTCTTAATGTCGTGTTTCAGAAATTTTTCTGAAATATCGAATACTAATAGAGTCTACTCCCCTGTTACGGAATGCAAATTGTTAATGCAGTCTGATCAGGAATGTATCATCGTTTCAAAGATTTTTCTGAAATTTGATCGCTCCCCAGACTAATTTCTGTATCACGTAATCAATGAACCTGATTGGTTACGGAGACCAATCAGGACTATATGTCAGATACAGATGCATTCCCTTACGTGTCGTATGAAACATGTACATGATTGACCATGATATACTTTTGTATATGTTTCTATATGAAATTCACACCTTTTGTCGTATGACGCATATACATTATTGCCATTATATATTTATGATATATGCCTCTCATATGCAATTCAAAAATCATCCTTTGACTTATTTGTCACATGAAACATATACATGTTTGACCATGATATTATTCTGTATATGCTTTCATGTACAATTCGAAAATTATCCCTTGATAATTTTGGGTTTGGGGAGAGACCCATGTTTGAGGGGGAGGTATGTTCAAACTTAATAACCATGCCCTTTTCGATGTTTGACAAAGGGGGAGAAAATGATTGATTAAATTTAGGGTTATTGTAAGGGGAGGTTCTTAATTCTCTTACAATAATTGAATTGCCTTCAATTGATCATTAATGCCTAAACTTAAATTGGGTTGTCAAACAACAAAAAGGGGGAGATTGTTGATGCAGTCTGGCCCTATTGTTGTTTTGGTGTTGACAACGATTTAAGTTTGGTTGAACGGATTATGATTAAGTCTTGATTGGGGATTAGGCACAGGATGATGGAAATCCTAACTTGGAGGGTTAGGTGTGAAAAATCCCGATGAGTGAAGCTGAGTCCTTGTGAGTGAAGCCGGGTGATGAAAATCCTAGCTTGGAGGGCTAGGTGTGGAAAAGTCCTAATTCGGAAAGGTTGGATGAAAAGTCCTAGCTTGGAGGGCTAGGTGAAAAGTCCTAACATGGAGGGTTAGGTGTAAATTCCCAACTTAGAGAGTTAGGTGAAAAAGTCCTGGCTTGGAGGGTCAGGTCCTAGGTTGGAGGGCTAGGTTGGATTTCTAACTCGGAAGGGTTGGGTGAAAAGTCCTAGCTTGGAGGGCTAGGTGAAAAGTCCTAACTTGGTTGGGTAAAAAGTCCTAGCTTGGAGGGCTAGGTGAAAAGTCTTAGCTTGGAGGGCTAGGTGAAAAGTCCTAACTTGGTTGGGTGAAAAGTCCTAGCTTGGAGGGCTAGGTGAAAAGTCCTAGCTTGGAGGGTTGGGTGAAAAGTCCTAGCTTGGTGAAAAGTTCTAGCTTGGAGGGCTAGGTGAAAAGTCCTAGCTTGGAGGGTTGGGTGAAAAGTCCTAGCTTGGTGAAAAGTCCTATCTTGGAGGGCTAGGTGAAAAGTCCTAGCTTGGAGGGCTAGGTGAAAAGTCCCAACTTGAAGGGTTAGGTGAAAAATCCCAACTTGGAGGGTTAGGTGAAAAGTCCCAACTTAGAGGGTTAGGTGAAAATTCCCAACTTGGAGGGTTAGATGGAAAATCCTTGCTTGGAAGGCTATGTTTGAGTCCCTGGATCGGCCTGGTGACCGATCAGGGAAATTAGCACGCTGCTCCTTCGTGGATCGGTCTGGTGACCGATCCAGCGATGGCTGATCGGTCTGGTGAACGATCAGGGAGCGCACAGTGAGGTTGGGAACCTACTGTGTGGCTTCTGATCGGTCTGGTGACCGATTAGGGAGCAGGCCGTTGCCTCACTACTTGGCTACTGATCGGTCCGGTGACCGATCAGGGAGCAAGCAGTGTCCTCACTGCTTGGCTCCTGATCAGTCTGGTGACCGATCAGAGAGCTTACAGTGAGTTGTGTTCCCCTACTGATCAGATCCTGATCGATCCGGTGACCGATCCACGACTTAGGATCTGATTTCCGCGATTACTGTTCACTCAGCGTTGGACCGATCAGGCTTGAGCCTGATCGGTCAGGGATCTGCCTGATCGGTCTGGGGACCTATCAGGCTGCTTCCTGATCGGTCTGGTGACCGATCAGGCTACGAACAGAGAGTTTTGATGAATTTCTGTGATCCTCCTGATCGGTCTGGTGACCGATCAGGGTTATCATTCAGATCGTTCTGGTGAACGATTAAGTGTCGCGAGTTCCTCACTACGACCGATCAGGTTAGAGCCTGATCAATCAGGAGGTGTCTTGATCGGTCTGGTGACCGATCAGGCTGCTTCCTGATCGGTCTGGGGACCGATCAAGAGTTGAACTTTAATTCAAATACGCTCTGATCGCGACTGTTTTCTCTGCCGATTCTCTGACACACTGCCGATTCTTTATGATATGCTTTGCTAAGCTCTGTTGAAGTGTGCAGGTGATAGCAGATGATTCAAACACTCAAGGAGGGTCAATGGAGGACTTTCCATGGAGCAGGTTTGAACGTATTCTCATTTCAGGTCTCAACGACGTCTGGCTCAGCTGGAAACTGACGAGGGCGCGGCTGACAACTGATGGAGACTCAGCTGGAGAGGTGTCCAGTGAACTGAGAGCTCAGAGAGGTCAGTGGGTCAGGCTGTGGCGCAGTGGAGGCTGTTGGAGCTTGGCGGCGTTGAGATTTAGACTAAAGCAAAGGCTGGAAGTAGAGGAGCTAAGGAACAAGACAGAAAGTTGGGGGACGTTTGGCTGGGCTGTGTTCGTGCTCTCTGTTGCTTTGTGCTTGAGCTCTCTTGTGCATCTTTATGAGCTTGTCTTCTCGAGTGCCTCGTGTGCTTATCTTGTATCCATCTACTGAGGCGATTGTGGAGAGGTTGCTCCACCGAGAAGGAGGCTATTACTATCCGGTGTTAACCGGGGCTTAATCTGCCGACGATCAAGGGATCGCCCACCTTACGGGCACGCCAAGGAGTAGGGGCAAGTTATCCCCGAACCTTGTACATTGCTGTGTCGTCTGGTTTGCTGTCTTTATTTTGATTTCTGTTCTTCAATTCTGTTTCTGCATTTTATATTTTCGCTGCCTAATCTCTGAGTGCAGAAGTTTGCAAAGAACAAGCGTTTAAGTGTCTGGCTATATTCACCCCCCTAGCCATCCAAGGTCCAACAAACATCTGTATAAGAAATTACATCATTTATTGATTGCATGACACTCATATATACTCATATATACAGATATTAAATTTAACAATAATATAATTGTTATGATGGTATTGAATCACTCAGTTAGTATAGTCCATGAATTATCAATTTTAGTATACAAGATTAGTTGAAATGTTTTTTACATCAATGCATTTTTGTTGTCAACCTTGTTGTAATATACATGTTAAGTGCAGAAATAACTCCTTTGCCATTGTTTCTTCATAGTTCTTAACTTCTTTAATTATACATGTCCACTTGGAGGGGACATGTTAATGCTGCAATAACATGTTCTAAAAATTATTTAGAACAACTATATCTGATTTTTGGATCCACACTTGTATCAAATACACACACTTGAATTTTAGTAATATAGTATTTCTAGTTCTGGCCTATGTATGAAATAAAATAGTGTTTCAGCCTCTACCATCTACGTTATTTATATCCCTTCACATATTGTTTGGTACTAAATAAGTTTCTTCCTTAAACTATGTCTCTATTTTTTTCAGTCATGTTTTGTTTTATTTTTGATCCTGAAACTATGTTGCTATTTTTCCAGTCAAGTTCTTCCTGAAACGGTATTATTATTGGTATCAAATTGAATTGACCTTCAATTTCAGAATGTGAAACCATTGACTTTGTTACCAATTGAACAATTGTTTAGTTTAGAATATTCGTATGAATATTTTGAAATATTGTAGAAGAATGTAAAACTTCAATCATTGATTTTTTCAGATGTTCTTGGTCATCGAGACAAGTTCAAGAAAATTGAGAAAATATTACCGATAACATACAAGTATATCTACTCGTATGTTGTTAGATTGGTGCCCGAAGATGATAGCACATATGTAGAATTTGATAAAGCTATGTTTTGACGTCCTGAATGTATATAGTTGTTAAGAGATGATATTTTGCACTTTATGTGATGAATGAGATAGGTGCTAGGTAAATTTTGATTTACATGGGGTATGTTATGTCTTAAATACAATATGTTCAAAGAAATTGAAAAAATAATAGTTTGCATGCTTTTGCTTTGTTCCAGAAAATGTTTAATAGTTGTTTTGTGAGTGCAGTTACCTCTATAAATATTTGAAGGAAGAAAATAGGACTGAGTATGTCTCTTTTATAGATCCCAATCACATACCTATATATGGTTTTAGTGAAGATGATAGTAAATTATCACAATATATTATTGCTCAGTTGGAAGCATCGAATAGAGATAGCATCTGCTTTATCCTGCTTCATCACATACAACATTGGGTAAGATTTTTTAATTATTTATTAATTCCTGCTACATACTAGTCAGTGGTATATTGTCATTTGTGCAAGTACCATTAGATTTTGACTATCATAAATGAAGATGAAGTCAGAAGTGAATGAAGCGAATTCGTCTACCTCTATGTGGGTACCTGATCAAATCTATGGATACAAAAACTTTTGGGTGAAGTTGGTCAGACTTGTCTTTTATGAATATACTTTTGGATTATATTTAGAGATTTGTGAATACAAAAGTTTTTGGGTAAAGTTGGAATACTTATGAATTTTATTTAATACATATTTGTGATATATTTGTCAGTTTAGTTATAGATATTTGTGATATATTTGTCCATTTTGGGTGGTGAAAAATATTATGTTGTAGTAAAATATTGTGATATACACTTTGTAATTAAAATTATATTGTAATAATATATGGTCAATTACTTTGACACTATGAATAAATGATGGAGTAATACAATACAAAAGACTTTGATAAATTTAAATAGTAGCGTAGTTAAAGAAAATATTACTTCGCCGCTGATCAAATCTGTGAAGTCGTTCGTATAAATTACTTCGCTAAATTAAATTTTTTGTTGGATTAAAATATGCTCTATTACATTTACACTAAGATGAAATAACAGTAAAATAGGCAAAAATCCCTATTGGAGATGGGTCGGGGAAAAAGAAGGGCACCCTGTCAGGGTTGAGTTATGCGCTCGGTGAGTGGGAGATGGTGGAGTCGGCGATGAAGAGGCGTTGGTGATGGCTTGTGCTCGCGGTGATCAAGAGCAAGAGGAGAGAGTGGCAACCATGTGAGATCCCGAGAGAGAAGGGGGATCGGGGAGAGAAGTAGGCGTGGTTCGATGTCGAGAGTGCACAATGAGGGGTCCGGCGATCTGAGAGAAAGAGAGAGGGAAGGTGATTGGTGGCGCGGTAGAGCGGCGACATTGGACTCGACTACACTGCGACAACGAGATCGGAGAAGAGGAATCGAAAGAGTGAGGAAGAGAGTGTCGGCGATGGAGAATGTTAAAGAAATAGGTTTAGGAAAAATATAATTAAATGAATTTCTAAAATAAAGTTTTCCTTGTTTAAACAAACTATCTAGTTATTATATCTAGTTTATCCTATAAATTATAAAAAGGCCCCACACAAATTCAAAACAAAATTTGAAATTTCTCAGAAAATTCAATAAAATTGTTCCTTAGTTAATCCTTATTATTTAATAGTCGTATCTCACAAATCATGGTCATTAACGATTGAAAACGTATTAGGGGTAATGGTTTGATGAGAGCATCGATTAGTTGATCCATAGAAGACATGTGTGTAACTGGAGATCACAATTTTGAACTTATTCACAAATGAACTTGTCAGGATTGTGAGAGCTAAGGGGGAGAGGATAGCTTACTTCGCTTCTTCAATTTGGAATTTCAACGGAAATTTGAAGTAAAACACACGTAAGATGCTAACAATTTTGACTTATTTGGTATCCGTCTCCTTGAGACGACTACTACAAGAGTTGACTCTGAGTTATCTACTTTCACTAAGCATTCTCCTTCTTGGACCAAATCCAAAGGTAGAGAAACCTTCTTACAACAGGATTACAACAATATTACAAGAGTAATGGAAGAAAAGCAAAGAAGAAGAGTCATTTTACAAGGGCAATTTACCAAAAGGCGTCCCATGGTTTCATTTTTACCAAAGGGCGCACATATTTTAGTAAACTTCCTCTTATATCCCTACCGTCAAGTACTGCATGCATTTCTCTTTCTCTTTCTCTTTTTCTTTCTTTTTCTCATTGTCAGTAACGAATTCCAAGACGGACCATAAAGAGATGTTCCTTTATATTTTGATTTTTATATTATGGAACCTTTCTCAAAATAAAAGAATATTTAAATTAATTAAAATATTTTTATTAAAATAAAACTAAAAGAACATATCAGACAGACGTTGGGCCTGAAATGATTCCATTTCAGGCCCAATGTGGGGCTGAAATATTTCCATTTCATGCCCAACGTGCCCAATATTAAGGGTCTTTTCTCGATTCTTCATTATTATATTTTAACACCTCGGAGAAGTCCAAATAAACAATGGATAGCAAATTTGAACACCTTGTAACCTCAGAAATCCACGGGAACTGAAATTTTTATAATCGGAGCTCTCTAGATCAATCAGTGGTCTTTTAGGGTCATTGAGCCTGAAATGGAATCATTTCAGGCCCAACGTGGGCCTGAAATGGTTTCATTTCAGGCCTAATGGCCCTGAAAGACCTAATGTGTCAAAATCCACTGATTGACCTAGAGAGCTCCGATTGTAAAAAATTTCGGTTCCTGTGGATTTCTGAGGTTACAAGGAGTTCAAATTTGCTATCCATTGTTAATTTGGACTTCTCCAAGGTGTTAAAATGTAATAATGATGAACCGAGAAAACACCTTTAATATTGGGTACGTTGGGCTTGAAATGGGCACGTTGGGCCTGAAATGGTTCCATTTCAGGCCTAATGGCCCTAAAAGGCCTAATGTGTCAAAATCCACTGATTGACCTAGAGAGCTCCGATTGTAAAAATTTCAGTTCCTGTGAATTTCTGAGGTTACAAGGAGTTCAAATTTGCCATCCATTATTTATTTGGACTTCTCCGAAGTGTTAAAATGTAATAATGAAGAACCGAGGAGAAATCACACATTAAGCCTTTTAGGATCATTGGGCCTGAAATGGTTGGACACCTATTGGATTGGTGATATATAATATATAGATGGTTGGACACCTAAAACATAATCTCTTACCTCTAACCTCTCTATTCATATGGAGTTTTCAAAAATCCAGATATGGGAGGCCCATTAGTAGGTTTTGGTCAAAACCCACTGATACGGCTAAACTACGGCTATTACATTGGTGATATCTAATATATAGATGGTTGGACACCTAAAACATAATCTCCTACCTCTAACCTCTCTATTCATATGGAGTTTTCAGAAATCCAGATATGGGAGGTCCATCAGTGGGTTTTGGTCAAAACCCACTGATACGGCTAAACTACTCCTATTACATTGGTGATATCTAATATATAGATGGTTCGACACCTAAAACATAATCTCCTACCTCTAACCTCACTATTCATATGGAGTTTTCAGAAATCCAGATATGGGAGGTCCATCAGTGGGTTTTAGTCAAAACCCACTGATACGGCTAAACTACTCTTATTACATTAGTGATATCTAATATATAGATGGTTGGACACCTAAAACATCATCTCTAACCTCTCTATTCATATGAAGTTTTCAAAAATCTAGATATGGAAGGTCCATCAGTGGGTTTTGACCAAAACCCACTGATGGACCTCCCATATCTAGATTTCTGAAAACTCCATACGAATAGAGAGGTTAGAGGTAGGAGATGATGTTTTAGGTGTCCAACCATCTATATATTAGATATCACCAATGTAATAGGAGTAGTTTAGCCGTATCAGTGAGTTTTAACCAAAATCCACTGATGGACCTCCCATATCTGGATTTCTGAAAACTCCATATGAATAGAGAGGTTAGAGGTAGGAGATTATATTTTAGGTGTCCAACCATCTATATATTAGATATCACCAATGTAATAGGAGTAGTATAGCCGTATCAGTGGGTTTTGACCAAAACCCACTGATGGACCTCCCATATCTGGATTTCTGAAAACTCCATATGAATAGAGAGGTTAGAGGTAGGAGATTATGTTTTAGGTGTCCAACCATCTATATATTAGATATCACCAATTCAATAGGTGTCCAACCATTTCAGGCCCAATGACCCTAAAAGGCTTAATGTATAATTTCTTCTCGGTTCTTCATTATTACATTTTAACACCTCGGAGAAGTCCAAATAAACAATGGATAGCAAATTTGAACTCCTTGTAACCTCAGAAAGTCACAGGAACTGAAATTTTTACAATCGGAGCTCTCTAGGTCAATCAGTGGATTTTGACACATTAGGCATTTTAGGGTCATTAGGCCTGAAATGGAACCATTTCACGCCTAACGTGCCCATTTCAAACCCAACGTGCCTAATATTAAAGGTATTTTCTCGGTTCTTCATTATTACATTTTAACACCTTGGAGAAGTCCAAATAAACAATGGATAGCATATTTGAACTCCCTGTAACCTCAGAAATCCACAGGAACTGAAATTTTTACAATCGGAACTCTCTAGGTCAATCAGTGGATTTTGACACATTAGGCATTTCAGGGCTATTAGGCCTGAAATGAAACCATTTCAGGCCCACGTTGGATCTAAAATGGAACCATTTCAGGCCCACGTTGGGCCTGAAATGATTCCATTTCAGGTCCAATGACCCTAAAAGGCCACTGATTGATCTAGAGAGCTCTGATTGTAAAAATTTCAGTTCCCGTGGATTTCTGAAGTTACAAGGAGTTTAAATTTGCTATCCATTATTTATTTGGACTTCTCCGAAGTGTTAAAATATAATAATGAAGAATCGAGAAAAGACCCTTAATATTGGGTACGTTGGGCCTGAAATGGAACCATTTCAGGCCCAACGTCTGTCTGATATGTTCTTTTAGTTTTAATTTAATAAAAATATTTTAATTAATTAAATATTCTTTTATTTTGAGAAAGGTTCCATAATATAAAAATTAAAATATAAAGGAACATCTCTTTATGGTCCGTCTCGGAATTCGTTACTGAGAATGAGAAAGAGAAAGGGAAAGAGAAAGAGAAAGAGAAATGCATGCAGTACTTGACGGTACGGGTATAAGAGGAAATTTACTAAAATATGTGCGCCCTTTGGTAAAAATGAAGCCATGGGATGTCTTTTGATAAATATCAATTCTTGGATACGCCTTTTGGTAAATTGTCGATTTTACAATGATGTTAAGAATTTTACTTCCTCTTTTTCAAAAAAATTTCTCCTAAGTTGAGTAGTAGAGCACCAGGGAGTTTGTTGAGTACTTGAGCATGAAAACATAGAGATTTGAGCATAAACAGTAGCCCTACACCAGTTTAGTTTCTCCTTTTATATTAGCTCAACTTTTTCTAATATCCGTTTCACTAATTTCCTCTATCAATAGACTGATTTGGTCATCGACCAAATAACAACATCTGAACTTTCTAAAATCCTATCTAATTTTATCGATTTTTCAAATAACAACGGAATCAATTTGTGAATCAGTTGATAGATTAAATTGATATAGTGATCAATCGAATCAATTATCTTTTCTTCTCTTCAGAAACTACACTAGTCGACTGATTAGTGATTACCCTCATCAATCGAATCGATTCATTTCTGTTTACTTCAAAAACAACACCAGTCGATTAATTATCCTAATCAATCGAATTAATTCATTTCTGTTTACTTCAGAAACAACACTAGTTGAATCGATAACTTAGATCAGTTGAATTGATTCACTTCTAAAACTGAATCAATTTGACTGATATCAAAATTAGTAGATTGATATCAAAATCAGTTGACTATTATGCAAAATTGAACTTGAACAGAGGTTTTATAGGATATCTCGATTGATATTTATTTCCATTCGACTAATAGCAGTATTAGTCGAACAAATCTCATGATCAATCGATTGATGACAATTTTCAATCATTCTAATGATCGAATTCATCTAAGAGTTTGCTACTCTTATGCCCACATTGCCTCACGCCAAATGAACCTCTTGTTCTCTGGACTTTTGACGCATTCATGCATCCACCCGTGCATTTGATCCTATGATGTGATTGGTTTTTTTTTCTCTTGTCAAGAATCCGATCCTCGTATTTCATGGGCTTCCTTTACCTTGCATTCAATCATCAGGCCTGTAAGGGCTTTCTCTTGCCAAGAATCTGGTCCGTGACCTTCTAAGACTTCTCTTGCATTGCATTCAGTCATTTGACTTGCAATGTCTTTCTCTTGCCAAGAATATGGTTTGTGACCTTCTTGAACTTCACTTATCTTTCATCCAACCTTCTAATTTGCAAGAATTTCCTGCACAATATATAAATTAGATATATTTTTAGTTTTCTCTAAGTTGAATGATGTCAAATATCAAAATTGTAATTCTTATGATTGCATCAGCAAAAGTGACCGTCAAGAGCCACATGCTTCATATAAGAGTAGAACATCGAATTTGAGCAAAGATTGGTGTTGGCTTCGCCGAGAAGAGAAGACAACCAGCTCAGTTTGACAGTCGTTGTCATGACAAAGTGTCATTCTACTTCACTAGAGGATCGAGCAAGAGTACATTGTTTCTTCGAGCTCCAGGAAATAGGATTTCATCACAATATAAGCACTAGTGGAAGTAAAGTCATCTTTGTTTCCAACACAGTTTGCATCAGAGAAGGCATCTAGAGCAAGAGATGATTGATGATGAAGTAGAATGCCTTGATCAATTGTGCCAAATAGATATCTTAAAATGCATTTGACAACATTCCAATTCTCATTTGTAGGGCAATGCATGAATTGAGATAGTTTGTTAACCACATAAGAAATGTCAGGATCAATACAAGATATGTACTGAAGACTACTAGCTACGATAGTACAATACTCAGACAGATCATAGAGGGTTGTGTCATCGTGAACTGTAAGGGTAAGTGTGGTAGGTAGTGGTGTGGAAACTAGATGAGCATCTAACATCTTCGTCCGAGCAAGAAGGTCAACAATGTATTGGCGCTGAGAAAGTAACAAACCTAGTGGATAAGGGAGTACTTCAACGCCAAGAAAATAAGTCACTGGGCTAAGATCCTTAAGAGAGAACCACTTGCCAATGGAATTCCTGGTGATGATAATATTGTCAACATAAACAAGAAGATCTAGTGTGAAACTTGTACAATTAAGGATAAAGAGATAAATATTTATGTAGAATTGCAAAAGCAAGAAATGATGAGAAACTGACGCAATTCATTGTACCAAGCATGAGGGGATTATTTGGGACCATAGATAACTTTCCTCAATTTGCAAACATGTTGAGGATAATCTATATCAATAAAACTTGGTGGTTTCATCATATAAATATCCACTGTCATGGTGCCTTGAAGGAAGGCATTATTAACATCAAGTTGGCGGATGGACCAACCATAATTAGCCGTAAGAGAGCGAACAAGATGAACTATAATTGGTATGACAACATGGTTGAATGTTCATGATAGTCGACATCTGGTCGTTGATGAAACCCCTTAGCTATTAACCGAGCTTTGTACCTATCAATTGAACCATCCATTAAATGTTTAATGTGATAAATCCATTTGCCCAACTATATTCTGAGCTGATTACTTAGGGACCAGTTCCTAAGTGTCATTGCTAACAAAAACATCATACTCGTTAGACATGGCCTAACGCCATTTGTGATCCCTGAGAGCTAGGGTTTTAGAGGTTGGTTCAATTTCATGTGCTAATTGAGCAATAGGTTGAGCTTAGTGATGAGTTTGTGGTTGTTGTTACGAGAGCGAAAAATGATGTGTGATGGTTGGGTTGAAGGTGTGAGGGGGGGGGGGGGGTGGTTTGAATTGAGGTCGGCTAGAGAAGTTGGGATGGTTATAAATTTAGAGGTACAAGAGAGGCAGGATCTGTTGGTGCTTGGATAGCTAGAGAGGGTGGGGGGGGGGATGAATGTAGCCAGACACAAATTTCTTTGATCCTTTGAAACTTCTGCACTTAGGGTTAGTAGCACAGCGGAAGCAATACAAAAACAGAAATGCAAAAACTAAACCCTAAACTAAGCACAAGCATAAAACGCTAACAAAGAGGATTTACAAGGTTCGGGGATAACTTGCCCCTACTCCTTGGCATGCCCGTAAGGTGGGCGATCCCTTGATCGTCGGCAGATCAAGCCCCGGAAAATCCGGATAGAACGCAACCTCCTTCTCGGTGGAGTAACCTCTTCACAGCATTTCAATCAGTATATATGGAATTAAGCACAATGAAACAATAAGGAGCTTACAGAGCACTTAGATCAGAAGGAATACAAGCAAACTCCTCACCGAGCTCCACTCAGCACAGATCTCACGCAAAAATCCCTGTTCTTCGTGTCTTCTTGCTGATGGACTGCCAAGCTTCTTGTTTCCTCTAAGTGCTCAAGTATCAGAATGTTGCTCAAAGCTTCAGCTGCTTCAGAGTGATGCACAACAGATGGAGAAGCAGCTTGTCCCCAAGAACCAGAGAAGTGATCAAGTGTTCTTCTTGAGGCTTCATCGCTACCAAGCCCTTAAGCCTCTCCCACTGATCGCCAGATCACAGCCACCTCACTGCAGCTCCCAGCTGCTCAACTGCAACTGCCCACCTATTACTGAGCTCTCCTGGACTCCCTGAGCTTCCCTCAGACGAGCCCCAGTTAGCAGCTCCAGCAGCGCCAACATCCGTTCAACCTGAGATGGATCCTTGCCAAACCTGATGTAGCAAAAGCCTCTGTTTGACTCTCCTTGTGTAAACCTGATTCATTTGCACACTTAGCAGCTCATTAGATCAGCAAATCAACAGAAGATCAAAATATCAGAACATATCAGTGGTGATTAGAAGAGAAACAGAACGCAATCAGAACTTTGACAGCGTTTTTGAATTAAAGCTGTCAGCTACTGATCGGTCACCGGACCGATCAGAGTGTCCCCTAATCGGTTACCAGACCGATCAGGATGGGTCCAGACCGATCAGGCTCCAGCCTGATCGGTCTCCACTGAGAAATCAGAAATCGCGACTTCTTCGTAATCGATCACCAGACCGATCCAAGTCTTTCCAGCTTCGCAGTCCAAACCTCCTGATCGGTCCCCAGACCGATCAGGGTGTGGCTTGATCGGACTGGTGACCGATCAGGCCACTCTCCGATCGATCAGACTCCAGCCTCATCGGATATAGTGAGAAGCTCGCGACAATTGATCGTTCACCAGAACGATTTGAATAGTATCCCTGATCGGTCACCAGACCGATCAGGAGTCGAATAGCAAACCAGCCAAAACTCTCTGTTCTCTCCCTAATCGATCACTAGACCGATCAGGAGTCGAACAGAAGCCAGCCAAAACTCTCTGTTCTCTCCCTGATCGGTCACCAGACCGATCAGGAGCTGAACAGAATCCAACCAAAGTTTCTGTCCTCTCCCTGATCGGTCCCCAGACTGATCAGGAGCCGAACAGAAATCAGTTAAGTCTCTGTATGCTCCCTGATCGATCACCAGACCGATCAGCCATAGCTGGATCGGTCACCAGACCGATCCACGAGGGAACACCGTGCCAACTTCCCTGATCGATCACCAGACCGATCCAGGCAAGGCCAAATCCACTCTAAGTCAAGAGAACGGACTCCCAGGCTTCTCTGACTCGTGCTCAGTCCCCTGGACCAACACTCCATGCCCAGCCTCACTCACTGGGACTTCAACCTAGCTTCCCAAGCTAGGACCTGACCCTCCAAGCCAAGATTTCATCCAACCTAGCCCTTCAAGCTAGGACCTGGCTTCACAAGCCGGGATTTCATCCATCTAGCTATCCAAGCTAGGATTTCATCCACCTAGCTCTCCAGGCTAGGACCTGACCCTTCAAGCCAGGATTTAATCCACCTAGCCCTCCAAGTCAGGGTTTCAACCACCTAGCCTTCCAAGCTAGGACCTGACCCTCCAAGTCAGGGTTTCATCCACCTAACTTCCCAAGCTAGGATCTCATCCAACTCCGTGCCGAGTCCCCGACCAGGACTTAATCTCAATCATCTTATTAACTTAAACTAAAATCGGTATCAACACCAAAACAATAATCAGGGTCAGACTGCATCAACAATCTCCCCCTTTTATTGTTTGACGACCCAATTTTAAGTTTAGGGATTTGAAATTAATTTCTCAAATTTCACTATCATAGGAGAATTAGGATCCTCCCCCTACAATAGTTAAACTCGTAGTAGTTATAAACTTAACCAACCATACTCTCCCCCTTTGTCAAATACCAAAAAGGGTATAGACTGGTTGTTAAGTTTAAACATACTCCCCCTAAACCCTAGGGGTTCTCCCAAAATAATAAAGATATGATTCAATTTTAAGGGTATATGAACGCATATGATAAATATAGAGCATGATAAACCAATCATATGCATCATATGAAATCAAAGCATGAAATCATAATCAAATAGCATGACATTATGAAGGTAAACAACATAAACATAAGATAGTAATCATCCATAGAAAGCAAGCATAAGGTCAGATGCATCACACAACATCAGAATATAATGAAGTACATCACCCAGGAAGATCAAAGTCGGATGCATAGAAATGCATCAAAGTATAGTCATCAACTACACCACCAAGACATAATATGCAAAACAGTCAAATCATAAGAGCTAGATCAGACTATAGACATAATCAATCGTCGGCGTGGGGGGAGTCATCGACCTGCATAGGGTCATCAGCTGTGTCATCATCAGGTACAAAGGACCCCGGTGCAGTACTGCCAGAGGGCGCATCTCCAGGAAACGTGTGCTGGCGCCACTCGTCATACCATGTCTGCTGCTGGGACCGGATCCCAGAGACGTCAGACTCTAATGCGTGGAGTCGGCGATCGAAGGATCGAAACTCTGACCGAACCTCCTCTCGCCAGAGCTCAGAGATATGAATCTCATACTGCATCGTCAGCTCTAGCTCAGAGACTTGCCAGCGGATGTCGGGATCTGGCTCATAGTCGTAGTCAACAGCAGCAGGCGGCTCCTGATGAAAGGTCGGAGCAGTGGATATCTGAAAATGGACGGCCCTAGGTAACTCCCCCACACTTCTCCTATCCTTCCACCTCAGCCCCTGCAGTCCGACACTAATGCCAGACTGGGTCAATATGCGTCGGTCAAGTCGGCAGTCCTGCCGAACCATCGGCACGATCCTGCCCTGTGACACGTCGATACCAACCGAATGAAGCCAGACAGTAATGATATGTCCAAATGGCATGTAAACTGTCTGACCGTCCATCTGACTGTAGGTGATGATAGAGAAGTAAATGGTCGTTGCTATATCAAAGTGTAACCGCCGATGCATCCCGTAGAGCATCAAGCAGTGAAATGAGCGAATCTCGGCTAGAGGCTTTGAAGTAATAGGTATCAGACAGTCAGTGATAATTTTAAACAGGACATAATCAACGGGGGAAAGACGGAGAGTGGCAAATGTGGGAAAATCACCAGCAGGCTCACCGGGACCCCTGGCCTAGGATGGCCGAAAAAGTACTCGTAGATAGAGTCAGGAGTGACTCCATCGAAGGGAACCTGTAGAGAATTCGGAGGAAAAGGGTAGAAAGGAAAATCATTATCTGATTGTCTACAAGCAAGAAAAGCAGTGAAAGCAGACAAATCAAAATTGAGGTTGATACCGATGACTCGGGTCCTATACCCCGAACCCACTTCACTGACCATGTTGTTATAAAATTCGGAGACAAAATCAAAGTTGATCGACCACTCGAGAAAGAGAATGGATTGAAGTTCGTAATGCTCATTAATATGTCGTACCGACGGACAAAGTTCATAAATGAATGTTCTGTCCACAGTTCGATAGGGCATGAGTTTGAAAGTACGATATTGAAAGGCTAGTGTGTAATGAATATTTTGAAATCTGGGTTCAGAAGGAGGTTGGGGTCTAACAGATGAAGAGGGGGCCCTGGATTGTGAGGAACCCTCAGCCAGTTCTTTACCCTTTGAAGATTTCCTAAGTGGGATAGAGATCATGGCAACAGATAGGATCAACATAAGTAAATCGAACATTGATAATGATCACGACACAAGTTGATAAGCATAGCACAAAGTAAAGGATCACAAGGTTAAGGTTTGATCAATAAAACGATTGGTCATGGGCATAGATGAATCAAGTGAACATAAGGATAAGACATTGATCAAATTAATCATAACAGAAAAAATGATCAAATGAACATAGATTTAATCAATGAAATAAGATTTGATCAATAATCAGTGAGGTTTTAGAACACGGGAGGTCACAGTAATGGCACACACATCACAAGAGAATAATTATGATTAGCACAAGCTCATAGTTTATGAATTAATCTGTAAGGTAAACTAACAAAAATGCTTACTTAGGTGTCATTTGTGTGAGATTTGCTGTTAAATATCGAAACCTGAGGGGGTTAAATTGCAAATAGTCCTATAATTAAGGGCACGGATTGGTTTTATGAAAGAGGAGGGGTTTATTTGCATAATGGCCTAGGGCATTTAAAGCCTCAATTTCCTCCCCCGTCGCTTAATCGCGATCGAGCCGCGTCCACTCTCCTTCTTCTTCTCTTCTTCCCTTCTTCTCCGCCGACGCCGAACTCCTCTCGATTTCCCCTTTCCTTCTCGTCGCACATCGCCGCTCGAGCTCTACGTGCGATTGGAGCCATCGGAGAAGGTCGCGACCGTCTCCATCCACGCTCTGTCTTCTCGCTTTACCCTGTGGCGGGGATCTTCATCAGGCGAAGCTTTTGCTTCTGAGTTCGCCATCACCGGGGACACGGGAAGGGGGCAAGGTGGTCGACTCCTTAAGAGATTCACCTTCCTTGGCAACCTTGATCTGTCGTCAGTTAGTACCGCGTTGGTAAGCTGCGATGCCCTTTATCTTGACTTGGTTTCTCCGATCGCATCCTAAACAGATCGCCGGATTTTCCCCTAGGGTTCGACGGAGTTGCGTTTCAACCCAGGGGACTACCTTGCCTAAGTGGCTGTTCTTGGTGGTTTGGATCCGGCTGCTATCGGCGACACAGCATAGTTGAGGTGAGTCCAGCTTGAGTGTTTGAGCGTGAGGTTGATGAGCTTTTCATGTTGATTCGGTGTTCTTCCTTGATTCCTGAGCATGCGTAGGTTGTGGTTGATTGTAATCAAATAGTTCTTTCTGTTCTTGGATTCAGATTGGGAGCTAATTGATTAGATCAGTTGGTATTAGGTTTCTGTTGTGATCTGATTGTGTGGTGGCACCGGATTGAGGTGATCTTCTGCTGTGTTGTTCTTCTTGCTCTGATCGTGCGTGAGATGTTGTGTGGAGTTTCGGGTTGTGATCCCTGTTCCTGCCGTGAGGGTTGGGTAGCTCTGTTCTTGGAAGATTGGTTCATTGATCAGTGTATAGGTTGGTTTTGATTTGGGCGATCCTCACTGGGAGATCCGAATTTTAGCTTGATCAGGTAATTTATCTGGTGTCTTGGAACTGCCGTGAGCTCTGAGGTTGGGTGGGTGTTGATTCGGCTAGAATTGGAGGAGGGCAGTTCTGATCCATCTTTTTTGATTTGGGAATTTGATTCGGTTGGTGACCTAGGTCCTTAGCTTGGGGATGGTTGAATTGATTGATTGCTTACGGGAATTTAAGGCTCTATCTTGGTTTCTGTATATTATCTTGGATCTAGGGTTGGGATCTAAGTTAGGTATAGGGTGACCTTTAGATAAATCTTCTGTGGGTAAAGGGGGTTCAATTAAGTTGGATTGACTTAGTGTATTGTGTAGTAAAACTTGACTCATTTAATTAGGATTGGTGGTTAGAATTAATTTAATCCTAATTAAATAGGTTGTATATGTTAGCTAACTCTCGTATGAGATGGGAGCTAAATTTCTATGTATTTGCATGCAGGGCCTTGATTGGATTTCGTACGACTTTGATAGTATTTTCTAGACGGGGGGTTCTTACGCGCTCGGACATCAGCATCTTGAGGCGGGTACCTCTGACCTATCTCCTAGATAGTCACAGTTTATATGCTTGATATGCTAGGATTAGCGATAGGGTATTATTTGCGTGTACCTGTTTTTCGTTACTGTGATTTTATATACTAGACCTGATATGTGATACTGATACCCCCTCTAGGATCTAGGATATGGTACATATTTATCTATGATCCTTGCATATCATGTTGAGATAGGTGGATTAGATAATAGATGCTGTTGTGACTGCTGTCATGCATCATCGTGCACCATGCATCACTGTCGACCAGGGGCCCATTGTTGGGTAGGCTAGGTTGACAGTCATACTGACCTACCCATACGGTCACTCATGGGTTAGTGGTTGACGGAGTATGAGTAGGATGCTCTGTATTGCTCCGCTCTTGCACTCATGGGTTAGTGAACCGGAGCGTGGTAGCAGGCAGGGGCCCCGCCTTGAGTTGCCCTAATACCAGGAGATGAGAGAGAGAGGTCTCTCCCCCATATTACATGGGGTAGGTGTAACACTCAGATAGAGATATCCCCCCAATTCTACGGATGATGACCTGGGGTAGGGATGGCCCCCGGATAGGTCATGGGGTAGGGGTGTTACGCCGACAACATACCGTCTACTCGACCACTCTACGCCGGGGTAGGGATGGCCCCCCGGATAGGCCGAGTACTGATGGAGTCACAGCTCTACGCGGAAGGTTGGTCCCCGCTCAGCTTCCTCCCGTACATAGGTGACGATGTCTGACCAGTGACAGAGGTGACCATGTCATTGCACCATGTGCATACGTATTTCTTTACAATTGTTGTATTTGGGTGTTGCACATGATTGACATGCACATACAGGAGACTATTTCCATGGTCTTGATGACCCTGCATCGCTGGTATGTTTGTTCTATTGCTCGGATTTGTTTTATTTAGTATGGATAGTACCTGTGATATCTTGATAGTTGTATCTCTATTGCTAGCTTAGACTATCTTGCATATATTATGAGTTATCAGCTGAGTTCTATGAACTCACCCCGTAGCTCCTTGTTTATATTTCAGGTTGATCGCCAGGAGGGTCCAGCTGCCAGCCCCATCACCTTGCGTTCGAGATGTTTTTCTTTGGTTTATAGTTTATGTATTGAGGTGTCGGTGCACTGTATTCGTTTTATTAGTTTCCGCTGTGGTTTTATGCGATATGGTTATACTTTTGTGTGCCGTAGAGGCCTTGATGTTCTTTTGGCTTTGTTGTGAGTCATACCGGTATGCATTTATTTCTCGTTTCGTACGCTGGTTGGGTATTTCGGACTCGAGTTCGTGAATTGTCGGTCGGGCGCAGGAGAAGCTGGCCGGTCCATATCGGTCGAGCGGTTCCTCGAGACGTGACATTTGTTGAAAACGTGCACACGAGAGGATCTGAACGTAGCAAGAGAAATCTCGGGAGCAAAAAGGAGAACTCCAACAGCACTCGCAGATGGAGAAAAACTGCAACTTCACAAGGAACGGGAGAAGGTTTTACGCAGGAAGAAACCTTGTGCAGACAGAGAGCTCGCTGGTTGCAGGATGTGAGAACTCGCAGGAAGCAGAGTTCAAGCCCAGGAAGAAGAAGCTTGCGCACACACACTCGCAGGGAACAAAGATCTCCTCGCTGAAATCTCAGGAGCTCACGTAGGAAGAGGGAAAGTGTTTCGGCGCTAGGGCTGGGAGGTAAGGTTTAGAAGGAGTTAATAGGTTGGTGGACCGATCCACCAGCCAAGATTTAATGCGATCGAACGGATTACCGTTTGATCCAGAAGCGCCCGGACCGATCAGGCTCCAGCCCGATCGGTCTGTCTAGGTCCTGATCGGTCGGGCGACCGATCAGGCAAGCACCTAATCGGTCTGTCGATCGATCAGGGAGCGAACAGAAAGTTTGAGAGGTATTCTGTGAGCCTCCTGATCGGTTCGTGGACCGATCACCACAGGGAGCCAGATCGGTCTGTGGACCGATCCAAGCCAACACAGTGAGGTTTCAGTGGGTTATCACAATTCTGCTTGATCGGTCCGTTGGTCCGATCAGGCCGACTCCTGATCGGTCTGTGGACCGATCAGCCCTATGTCTGATCGGTCGGTGGACCGATCAGGTATCAGAAATTTCCTGATACGAGTCTGAAACTTCAGTTTCAGACTTCCTATCGAATTCCGATGTGATTAGGTGGATGATGATCGACCTTGGTGGTTTTCCTTGACTATAATTGATCCCTTAACAAGGATCAAAGGTCCTTATGGGTTTAGTAAATCAATTTGCTCCAACCAGGTGGAGTCAAATGCAAACACAAACATCCATTCAATTTCAACCAAGTTTGTATCAATGTAAAGTCTCCAATCAAGTTCCCTTAATTGGAATGTCCAAGTATGATCATGGAGCCAAGTACACATATGTTATGCATTGGTTTTCCCCATACTTGGTCAACTTAGTGATTATTATCTCATCAACCTAATTTCTCAAGGGATGCATTGACATTTTGAGTAATTAGGTTGATTCTAGCATCTCACCCCATATCTAGCAAACAAAAATATTTTGTTAAACCTTATAGTTTGTGTGAGATGTTCTCAAATTACCCAATCATTGCTCCCAATAATTTGAATTGATCATGAAGGGTTTTGAATGTTTTTCAATCCTATGAAGCACGACACGTTCCCAATTCCCTTCGTAAGAAACTAAATTCATTCTCGGAGAGTGGTTTAGTGAAAATGTTTGCTATGTTTGATTTGGACTCTACATGTGAGAGTACAATATCTCCTCTAGCAACATGATCTCTAATGAAGTGGTGACGCACTTCAATATGCTTGGTCTAGAATGATAGACTGGATTCTTTGTTAGGTTTATGGTGCTTATGTTGTCACACAACACTTGCGCACCCTTATAGGTTAATCCATAGTCCTCTAGTGTATGAATCATCCACAACAATTGCGATATACTCTCTCCCATGGCGATATATTCTGCCTCGGTTGTGGAGAGAGCAACACAATATTGCTTCCGACTTGACCAACTAACTAATGATGATCCTAAGAATTGGCAACCCCCACTTGTGCTCTTTCGATCCAACTTGCACCCAGCATAGTCGGAATCAGTGTAGCCAATTAGATCAAATGACTCGGTACGGGGGTACCAAAGACCAACTCCAATTGTGCTCTTAAGGTATCTCAAAATTCTCTTAACAGTAATTAGATGAGATTCCTTGGCACAAACTTGATACCTAGCGCACATACCCACAGTAAAAAGTATATCAGGTCGACTAGCTGTGAGGTATAGCAGACTACCTATCATGCTCCGGTATTGAGTTAAGTCAACAGGTTTATCACTCCCATCATTGTCTAATCGTGTGTTTGTAGCCATGGGAGTGGTTACCTCTTTAGAATCACTCATGTTAAATTTTCGAAGCATCTCTTGCTAGCTGTGAGGTATAGCAGACTACCTATCATGCTCCGGTATTGAGTTAAGTCAACAGGTTTATCACTCTAATCGTGTGTTTGTAGCCATGGGAGTGGTTACCTCTTTAGAATCACTCATGTTAAATTTTCGGAGCATCTCTTGTGTGTATTTCGATTGGTGCACATGGATTCCGTCACGAGTTTGCTTGATTTCAAGTTCAAGGAAGAAAGTCAACTCTCTCACTAGACTCATTTCAAATTCACTCTCCATGTGGCCAATGAATTCATTTAAATAGCCCTTGTTGTTTGAGCAACAAATTATGTCATCGACATACACTTGGGCTACAAATATATTGTCATCATCTCTTCATAAAATAGTGTAAGGTCTATTTGTCCTCTAACAAAATCTTTTTCAATTAGAAAAGTCGACAACCGCTCGTACCAAGCTCGGGGTGCTTGTTTGAGACCGTAGAGCGCCTTCTTGAGCTTGAACACGTGGTTTGGGAATTCGATACTTTCAAACCCCGGAGGTTGTTCGACATAGACCTCTTCTTTTATTAAACTATTTAGAAAGGCCGATTTGACATCCATTTAGTAGAGCTTGAAACCACGATGTACTGCAAATGCAAGCATTAATTGGATGGACTCTAATCGTGCCATGGGAGTGTATGTCTCATCGTAATCAAGGCCTTCAACTTGACTGTAGCCCTTGGCTACTAAGCGTGCCTTGTTTCTTACAATTTTTCCCTTATGGTTCAATTTATTTTTAAAGACACGCTCCAATAATGGTGGTCTTCTTAGGTCTAGGGACTAAGTCCCAAACTTGACTTCTTTCGAATTGACCTAGTTCATCTTGCATGGCAATGATCCAATCGGGATCATTTAATGCTTCGTCAATTTTTCTAGGTTCAATTTCGGAAATTAGGGCAACTTCATTAGCCTCATTCCTAAAGGATGATTTAGTCTTAACCCCATGATGGATGTCTCCAACAATTTGATCTTGGGGATGCCTAGTGGCTAACCTAGTGTGTCTTGGTGTTGGTGGTGCTTCATGGATGGTGTCACTAGACACAGGCTCAGCCTCAGGATCCAGCTGATCTATGGGTTGTCTAGGCTCACCGTCATCAGACTCATCACCACTATCTACAACACTTGAACTTCCATCCAAACTTAGTTTTTTAAGTTCGAATTGAACTCCTTCGACATCTTCTGGTTGTTCATTTGCTTTTGAAATTTCTTCAAAAACAACATCAGAAGACTCTTCAACTATTCTAGACTTCTTGTTATAAACTCGGTAAGCTTTGCTGACGAGGGAGTACCCGACCAATATCCCTTCATCAGCTTTTGCTGTGAACTTTCCAAGATGGTCCTTGGTGTTTAGAATAAACACCTTACACCCAAACACCCTAAGATGTTTAACTGTAGGTGGTTTTTCAAACCAATGTTCACGAGGAGTCTTCCGTAAGAATCTATGGATGAAGATTCGATTTTGCACATAGCAAGCTGTGTTTACACCTTCGGCCCACAAGTAACTCGGTAAGAAGTACTCATTGAGCATGCTTCGTGCAGCCTCTTGTAAGACCCGGTTCTTCCTCTCCACAACACCATTTTGTTGTGGTGTTCTAGAAGTAGAGAACTCGTGTCTATACCCTCTCTCTTGACAAAATTCTAAAAATCTTTGATTTTAGAACTAAAAATCTTTAAGTTGAGGAACAAGTCTCTCTTAACTATTCTTAAATCTCGGGTACCTTCATGGAGTTCGATGAGTTTGTTCCACAAATTCTTTGCACTTGTAAAGGGGTCAACCTTGATTAGTTGGTGTTTGTTCATTCCACATTGCAAAGTCACCACCGCCTTCGCATCGGCTTCTCTTTTTCGTGTTTGCTCAGCCGACCATCGTGAGGACTCCAATTCTTCTCCCTCTGCATCTCTTGGAGGAATGAAGCCCTCCTTCACAGAGAACCACATTCTGATGTCGGTCTCGAGGTAGTACTCCATGAGAGACCTCCAATAGTGAAAATCTAATCCATCAAAGAAGAGAGGTCGAGTGGTACTAAATCCTTCTCTCAAAGCCATTGATGATAGCTCTCGGATGTTAAGCCGCTTGAACAGAGCCCCAAGCTCTGATACCACTTGTTGGTGCTTGGATGGCTAGAGAGGAGGGGTGAACGTAGCCAGACACAAATTTCTTTGATCCTTTGAAACTTCTGCACTTAGGGTTAGTAGCACAACGGAAGCAATACAAAAACAGAGATACAGAAACTAAACTCTAAACTAAGCACAAGCACAAAACGCTAACAAAGAGGATTTACAAGGTTCGGGGATAACTTGCCCCTACTCCTTGGCGTGCCCGTGAGGTGGGTGATCCCTTGATCGTCGACAGATCAAGCCCCGAAAAATCCGGATAGAACGCAACCTCCTTCTCGGTGGAGTAACCTCTCCACAGTGTTTCAATAAGTATATATGGAATTAAGCACAATGAAACAATAAGGAGCTTACAGAGCACTTAGATCAGAAGGATCACAAGCAAACTCCTCACCGAGCTCCACTCAGCACAGATCTCTCGCAAGAACCCCCTGTTCTTCGTGTCTTCTTGCTGATGGACTCGCCAAGCTTCTTGTTTCCTCCAAGTGCTCAAGTATCAGAATGTTGCTCAAAGCTTCAGCTGCTTCAGAGCGATGCACAACAGATGGAGAAGCAACTTGTCCCCAAGAACCAGAGAAGTGATCAAGTGTTCTTCTTGAGGCTTCATCGCTACCAAGCCCTTAAGCCTCTCCCACTGATCGCCAGGTCACAGCCACCTCACTGCAGCTCCCAGCTGCTCAACTGCAACTGCCCACCTACTACTGAGCTCTCCTGGACTCCCTGAGCTTCCCTCAGACGAGCCCCAGTCAGCAGATCCAGCAGCGCCAGCATCCGTTGAAAACTGAGTTGGATCCCTACCAAACCTGATGTAGCAAAAGCCTCTGTTTGACTCTCCTTGTGTAAACCTGATTCATCTGCACACTTAGCAGCTCATTAGATCAGCAAATCAACAGAAGATTAAAATATCAGAACATATCAGTGGTGATCAGAAGATAAACAGAACGCAATCAGAACTCTGACAGCGTTTTTGAATTAAAGCTGTCAGCTACTGATCGGTCACCGGACCGATCAGAGTGTCCCCTGATCGGTCACCAGATCGATCAGGATGGGTCTAGACCGATCAGGCTCCAGCCTGATCGGTCTCCATTGAGAAATCAAAAATCGTGACTTCTTCGTGATCGATCACAAGACCGATCCAAGTCTTTCTAGCTTCGCACTCCAAACCTCCTGATCGGTCCCCAGACCGATTAGGATGTGGCCTAATCGGACTGGTGACCGATTAGGCCACTCTCCGACCGATCAGACTCCAACCTGATCGGATATAATGAGAAGCTCGCGACAATTGATCGTTCACCAGAACGATTTGAATAGTATCCCTGATCGGTCTGGTGACCGATCAGGAGTCGAACAGAAACCAGCCAATACTCTCTGTTCTCTCTCTGATCGGTCACCAGACCGATCAGGAGTCGAACAGAAACCAGCCAAAACTCTCTGTTCTTTCCCTGATCGATCACCAGACCGATCAGGAGCTGAACAGAATCCAACCAAGGTTTTTGTCCTCTCCCTGATTAGTCCCCAGACCGATCAGGAGCCGAACAGAAATCAGCCAAGTCTCTGTATGCTCCCTGATCGGTCACCAAACCGATCAGTCATAGCTGGATCGATCACTAGACCGATCCATGAGGGAACACCATGCCAACTTCCCTGATCGGTTACCAGACCGATCCAAGCAAGGTCAAATCCACTCTAAGTCAAGAGAACGGGCTCCTAGCCTTCTCTAACTTGTGCTCAGTTCCCTGGACCAAGACTCCATGCCCAACCTTACTCATTAGGACTTCAACCTAGCTTCCCAAGCTAGGACCTCACCCTTCAAGCCAGGATTTCATCCAACCTAGCCCTCCAAGCCGGGATTTCATCCACCTGGCCCTCCAAGCTAGGATTTCATCCACCTGGCCCTCCAAGCCAGGGTTTCATCCACCTAGCCCTCCAGGCTAGGACCTGACCCTCCAAGCCAGGGTTTCAACCACCTAGCCCTCCAGGCTAGGACCTGACCCTCCAAGCCAGGGTTTCAACCACCTAGCCCTCCAGGCTAGGACCTGGCTCTCCAAGCCAAGGTTTCATCCACCTAGCTTCCCAAGCTAGAATCTCATCCAACTCCGTGTCCAGTCCCCGACCAGGACTTAATCTCAATCATCTTATTAACCTAAACTAAAATCGGTGTCAACACCAAAATAACAATCAGGGTCAAACTGCATCAACAGGATCCTCTTGGTTTGAGGTAGGCAGAAGTTCAGTTAGTGACTAGCGTGGGCTAAGAGTGAGCTTAATTGTGGGTCAATTGTGGATTCTAGATAGGTACCATAGTGCTAGAGGAGGCAACTGGAGGTATTGTGCCTGAGTGAACTATATATAGTGTAGACAAGGGTGGAATTAGAATGGGATTGGAAGTCAAGTAGAATTGGTAGACTCATCAGGATGAGGAGGGTAGGTTGAAGCCTAGACAAAAGGAAAAATAAATACGAACATGACGATATATATAAAATTTCAAGGTGGTGTGATCATTACATAGACACTTTGAGTGAGAGAATAATCGAGAAAGACACAAGACGTAGAGCGAGAGTCAAATTTATGAGAAGAGTAGGAACAAAGCTAGGGTTAGCATAGACACCCAAAAACACGAAGTTTGGAGTAATTAGGAGGAGAGCCAAACAATTTGTGGTAAAGAGATATCATATGAAGAGTTGTAGTTGGCATGTAATTGATAAGATAAGTTATCGTGAAGAAGGCATAGGACCAGAAGGTAAGAGGCATGGGACATGAGAGCAATATCAGTTTCAACAATGTGACAATGACGAAGCTAAGAGAAACCATTGTGTTCCAGAGTGTGAGGTGGTGATGTGGAATGGCACGTTGATCTAGAAACGAAGATACCCCCCCCCCCCCCCCCCCCCCCCGCCGGCGCGCGCGCACTACCGATATAGAATAAAATATGATAATTTTTTGTTTAAAATAATTTCCAACAAGAGCTTTCAAGCATGAAAAAGGAAAGAAACATTAGATTGGTGTTGAAGGGGATAAAGTCAGATGTAGTAGGTTAAGTGTTCTAAAAAAATAAAGTAATATTTGAATTTGTCAATGAAATAGATAGGGGAAGTCCAGACATAAGAAAAAAAATAATTTACAAAGGAATAGTAGAGATAATAGAAGACTGAAAAAATAGTAATTTATGACTTTTATTGTAATGACAATCATGACAATGAAACGAATATGATAAGCTTAATGATAAATCTAAATTGAAATTAGTAGCTAAGTATCTAAATAAAGACTCAAGTGGATGTCTTAAATGATGATGCCACTCAAAAGAAGAATCTTTGACACTAGAAAACACAATGATGGAAGAGGAGGAAGTTGGCGAGGCCGGCTACTTATAAACACCATCTCTAATTCGCTCATGTAGTAGTGGTGCCCCGACTACAAATCCTTCACACAAAAAGAAGTGGAAAAAAATTCAATAGAAGTTTTATTGGGTATACAAAATTTAGAAATAAAGACAATTTCTCTTTATAGTGGGGGGCACACAAAATATTTTATAAATTAAAATTATGAGAGATAGTGTATTTTTTTTTTTTTGGAGACAGTGTTTAAGATAGTAGAACCAGTATGAATGATATGTAACTTAGTACCATCATCAATGACAATGTCATCGGGACCATCATACGCAGAATGCAATGATAGGCTATTGAGTGCAAAGGAGGCTGAGTAGTGGTCACATTGGCCTTCAGTTGCTACTGCCGTTGCGGTAACCAAGGCTGCCTAGTTGGAATTAGACAGTAAGTAGTAGTCTGTGTGGCCCTGAGTACGGCACCCTTGACACTTTCCAAGAAACAAGCATGGTGGATGTTGTTGAGAGTTACTAGAAGAAAAAAATGTTAATCAGATAGCAGACAAATTGAACCTGGGGTGACTGATCCGGTCCTACGGAAGTTTTCTATCGGTCACCAGAGTAAATCGGGAAGCGCTCGCGGTGGACGGTCTAGAAACCCAGCGTCCCAGGGTTCGTGCCCCATTGGAGGAAAAATTCCTACAAATGCGCCGTAGTTAGGGATCGAACCGAAGATACCTGAGATAACGACTAGTGACTCTACCGCTACATCATAATCCCGAGAGCATGAGAGTTACCAGAAGAGACTGGATTGGACGTTGAATTGAGATAGGTCAGTTGATACATTAGTCGTGGCAGAAGAGGAGAGGTTGAGGATTGAGAATAGAGCAACGAGAGTTCCCAATTAATCAACTTTTCATGTAATTTATCAAAGAAAATTAGTGTGTCCCAACCTTCAATAATGTCAATAATGACTTTGTAATCATGGTCCAAGCTAGCAATAATTATTTTAATGAAGTCCTCATGATCCATTGGTTTATCAAGGGAAGCAAGATCATCAGAACGACACTTAATAAACTGCATATATTTTGGAATGGATCGTGAACCTTTAATATCCCATTTGAGTTGATCCTTGATTTGCTTAATATGACCATGAGACAAGCAAGCATAAATATTAGCGACAATTGTCCAAGCATCGCGAGAGTTGACAACCCGTTGAATGAGAGGAATTAGAGATGAGACGGGGCAAACAAGAGCAACAAAAAGAAATTTATCCTGTCGGATCCCAATAAGGTAATCCGGATTTGGCGTGTCAACATCATTCACACAAATGGTGGGTGGTGGACACAAGTGAGAGACATTAAGAAATTTGAAGAAATTGGATCCATTGAGAAAAACTTCAATATGTAGATTTCAATTGATATAATTGGTGGAGGTAAGTTTAATAACATTTTGATGAGAAATATTGATAAAAGTGAGAGGGGGAGGTTGGGTGGGCAGGATTGAGGATGACTACCTGAGTTTGATTAGTGGCCATGGGAAGGAGAGCGAAGAAATTGAGTGTTTTATTTGGAAGAAAATAACTCTGATACCATAAAGGATAAAATAAATTGATAGAAAATTTTCTTATATATATTTTGTTGAATTAGAAAACTATATATAGAGTACAGATGTTTAAATCTGAAAATTAAAACTATTCTAGGAAATTTACAAACTAAATTACGGCAGAATATAAATTACCACAATTACACAAGATTTATAATTTCAAAATTCAAATCATAGTCAATCTTTGTATCTGATTCTTCAATCAGATAAACGGAGGAAGTTATCTCGATACTTGTATAATTCTTTTTTATCACCGCTTTGGAGTAAATAGGAGCATAAAAGATGTGACTCCATAACACTTACAAAAGTGTTGGAACCCTTAGCCATAGAAAGAAAACTATAAAGTAATGGGAACCCTAACAACTATTATTTACAACCAAATAATTTGTGATTTTGAGACGATACATGGTCTTCAACTATTATTTATTTGTTATGTTTTTGTTATATGATAATAGTAAAGTGATTTCACAAATTAAACATAAAGGTGTTCACACAAGTACATAGGCAAGTTTGTTAAAAAGCAACTCACTATACATAATTCACTAATGCGAATCTATATGTATGTTACAAATATCATAGTTTCTATTTCTCAAGAGACTCAACAGTCAACATTCATTACTCTAACAAGTTGGTAATAACATATGATAAACTCGATAAAATGGTTCTTGTCATTGAGTGATGCAATAACCAACCACATGATCTTTTTGGCAATGGAAAAGTTGCTCTGACATTCTCCCTTGCTACCATCGTGCCCATGTTATGTTATCATTCACAACTAAGCTATCGATAAGGAGGATCTTTATGTCGAGGTCTATCTCTGTCCGCGTTAGATCATCAAAGATCGTCAATAGTGCTATTGTCGTCGGCAAAGGTTTTGAGGTTGATTTGAATGGCCATTTTCTTGAGCAGCCATATGTTGGCCTCATTGGCATCCGGACTTGTAAAGGTGGTTAAGGCATACGTTGCAATTTACCTACGGGTGCTTTTCATAAATCATAATGTCATTGCAAGGTGACTTTGTTGAGAATCGCATTAAGCATTTGATATTTTTCCATGCAAAATCCTATTAGTTCTTAATTTGGTCTAATTTCCTCAAAACTCCTATATGCTCCAATCTATTGGCAGTTTAGAACTCACGGTTAGTATACCACATAATCAGTTCACCTCTTTTGCCCTTTTTCTTTCTTTGGGTATTTTAAATAGAATTTTTAGGGACTTCACACACTATTTAATGGTGTAATGGCTCTTTGATAGTTGATAATGTTACCAAACTCAATTGACTAAGTTTAAGTGGGCTCAAGTTGAATTTTGATATTTAATTAATATATTTATTGACAAGAGCGAGGCTTTAAGCTCAAAGAAACTTTGTTGGAGATAGATTATCGGTGCAATCGACCTCAGGTCAGGGTGACCAAGATTGATTTGGTTCGTTGAGCATGAAATCGAGTAGTTCAAGGTTGACCGAATACTTGACAATAAAGAAGTTTAAGTGAGTCACGATTGATCGGACACATGACAATCAAAAGTCCAACAGAGAATTAATAAAAGATAAATTCAAATAAGTCACGGTTAACCAAATATTTGATTGTTGAAAGTCTAACAAAGAGTTAACAAAAGAGAATCGAAGTCTAAATGGGTTATGGTGGACCAAACGTTTATCATGAGTAGTGAAGTCTAAGTTGGTCAAGGTTGACCAAACACTTAGTGACAAGGAAAGTTCTAATAGGTTATGGAGGACCGAATGTTAAGCAGTAGTGAAGTTCTAACAAATCAAGGATGATCGGATGCTAGGCAATGATAAAGTTTTGGCGGATCAAGGTTAATCAAATACTAAATAATGAGGAAGTTTCTACAGGCAAAGGGTGATTAGATATTAGGTCAAAGAAATTTTAGCATGTTAATGTTGATAGAAGCTGGGTCGAAGGAAGTTTAGGTAGATTAAGGACAATCAAATACTAGGCAAATGCAAGAATTTCAATTTTGGTAAGGTTGAAATAAAGATATCAATCGACTACTAGGTAGTAGCAATCAATTGATGAACCTCTAAACTTAGAATTTGCGATTTGAGGGGTTGAAGGGAGTTTATTGCCAATCAATTGACTGATGGGTTTTATCAAACATCAGTCGATATTGTTGCAACGAACAGAAAGTTTCTGAGTTGAGTTATGAACTTGCCTAATGCGGCAACGATTGACTATTGACATTGTTACAATGAACAAAAAATTTCTAGTCAATACTCGACTGATTGAACATCAACAATTAATGAACAATAACTGCTCGATAATGAACGGAAGGTTTCTGGGTTGGTTGCATCTCTCAACTGATTGCATTTCAGCAATTGATGATCAATAATAATCGACCAATATTGATCAAAATTGAGTTGGAAAGAATCATTTGATAAGTGTAACATTCAAATTCAATGGAGCAATTGACTAGTGCATTATAGCAATTGACTATTAGGCAGAAATTTGCAACCTGAAGGTTATAAAAGAAGAGTTTTGTGGAGGATTTCAACACTAATTCCTAAAAGTTTTGGAGGAAAATGATACTACATTTCTAGACAAAAAGAGGCAATACAAAAACATTCAATATCTATTTAAAGTAAAGATTTCATTTGTAAGCCTATTCCACTAAACAAATCATTTCACTGAACAAATCATACTCTTGTTATCTGTAGACATTGTTTTCATAAAAGAAATAGTTAGTGTGTCAAGGTAAAGTCTACTTCTAGTTGTTAAGGCCTATTTCTAGCCCTTACGGATGTAGCGCAATTGATATATATTCAAGTGATAGACTTGTTAGATTGGGCACGGGTCGATTTCTGAGGATTGTGTCACCTTGGATTGTCTTCCCATCTAGGAGGTCGCTACGTATCATAATTTATCTGTCTATATCTAGTTGTGAGACCGACGATAATGAAAATTTTGAGATGAACACCTTTTTGTTGGCTTCGTAGGCCTATTTCTACATCCATTGAGTTTCTCATATTGTAATTGTTGTATGATATGGTATATATTGTTGTTTATATTGCACATTTGCTGCAGAACTTACCTTTGTAAGCCATCCAACATCGATCATTTTACCAAATCACACCATTTGTCTTTGATCTTTGATCAAATCGCACAGTATATATTTTTTACAATATTACACCCCCATCATAAATTTTTCACATATTGTCCTCAATTTTCAAGCTCTCCCAAAATCCAAATGTAAATCGAGTTACAAATTAAGTTGCCAATCAATTTACATTTGGATTTTGAAGGTAACTTAAACAACAAGGCTAATATTTGACAATTTTATTGTCAATTCAAAAACCAATAATGGAGCATGATTTGATCAAAGCACAACACAACCGGTATCTCGTTTGGTACAATGCAATGCCCTTCTACATTTATCTTATTTTTGATAGTTTTTACTGACCTTTACCTGAGATCAATTCTCAAGCTAAAAGAATGGTTCTGCTATTTATTATTGTTGGAGGAAGAGTAAATGCATTTGCATTACTTGAGATCAATTCTCAAGCTAAAAGAATGGTTCTGCTATTTATTATTGTTGGAAGAAGAGAATGTATTTGCATTTCTCATTTTCCCTTGGATTCTTCTCCGAAGAAACTCTGTTCCTAGAGCTTCTACTCAATTAAGCTCTCCATTCTTGCTTGTTCTTGAAGGCACCTCTCACGTACCATTGATTTTGCTTGGTCCATTGGGTAGAAATCGTCTCATAGTTCCTTCTTTAGTATATTGTGAGAACCCCCGATCAAACCCTTCCACTCCATCGACCTCATCGTTCCTTGCTTGTTCGTCGAGACATTATCTTATGGAATAGGATTTTTGAGAATGAGATGAAGGGATCTTTGGATTAGGAGGGCAATTTCTGCCTTTACTCCTAATCTTCCTTTTCCTTCAAGCCATTATCTTTCTTAATCTTTCAAAATAAAACTAATTAAGGAAGCAAAGAGGACTTGAAATTATTTTCAAAAAAATAATTATTATTTTTATTTCCATTATCGCAAAAATTTATCTTTCAGTTATTTTATATAATTTTTAATCTTAAAGAATTCATGAAGCTTATTGACACATCCATGTTAAATTATATTTCAACTCCTATATGTCCCCATACCAAATAAGTCTTAGGAGATCAATTTTCAATGGGTGAAAACTGGCCTCTTTGCAGTCATTGCATGGAACAAAATATCTCATATAATTTACTTATATATATCTTATCGTTGGGCTGACGATACTAAATTACTTGGGATAAAAGATATCACCTTTAACTCTAATATTTCAACTCCTATGGACACTGCAAAATTATTGATTTTTTTGTTTGCATTAAAATTTAAATTTTTATTAAATTATATGTATACGTATTCGAACTTCGCCTAACTAAAAAGTGCACCAACACATTTATTCCTTTTTCACGACTCATCAACTTCATCATCATTCCCAGCATAACATGACCCTTCAGGAAGCCATGATGAAGTTCTATCATTTCCTACTCTCAAACACTTAAGCATTGCTTAATGAACCAAAAGAACCCGAAACACTGAAAATAGAAAGACCACAGAGCAATTTGATGATATTAACAGAAAACATGTTAACACAGCAGCACCTCTCGAGTCTGTTAAAGAGTGCATCTATTTACGATTTTAGCTCTTTCACTTGATTCCTATGAGATTCATCTGCTACATTGCCAGTTCATTGAAGGCATATCTTACATTATTATGACTTATTGCAGAGACCAAACCTTCTGATTCCAGGCCAACAATAATGCTTCTCTAGACTCGCTAGCTTGTTTTTTCTTAAGCTGGTTCATTCCTATTTTATTCTCAGCCATCCAAAGTTTACATTGCCTCCAAAAGTTGAAAGTGGCCTTTCATGTTTCTACTCACAAACTCACAAGGGCTATACCGTTCTAAAGGATTACAGCCATTCAGTATCAAACATGTAATAAATACCATGTCCACCGACAAAATTCAAAAAGTATTCGATCATTTCATCCATGTGGCAGTGGTTCCTCTCCCTTTTATAAAAAACATATTAGGAGACTTCATTTGACGATCATGCAACATTCCACAGCACATATCAATGAGTAACTACTATTGAAATAAGGAAATATTACTGCATGTTCATAAAGGAAGAAAGTCTTTCTTGTAGTAGAGTCGCATGAATACAAAAATAACAATTATCTAACATAATAAGCGACAATCTGTGAGCTTTTAACTCGATTGATATGCAAAATCAAGATCATGATCCTGCGATTTGTTCTTATCTTCATGCATGTTGACATGGAAAACAGTAACATGATTGTTCAATTCTTATATTTATGCTTGTTGGCATAAATGTTAGCTTTAGAGTTTGACAAAGGAGATGCCATACAGTGAAAAATGGTAACATGAACGATAACTTGCAGGGGAAAAAATAATTTACCTCATTGAAGTCCAGAATCAGGAGCTTTTGTGTGTTTCAAGCTTGCGTAGAGTTCACTCAGATTAGGATACCTGTCCTTATAGACGATGATGTACTTCTCTACAAATTTGGTCTCGGAAACCTGCATGTATGTTGACACTTTGTAATCACTTTCACAGTGTCCCCTAGATTTCAAGGCTGCCAAGATCCGATGTCTAGGAATCAACCTTCTCTCCAAGCTCATTAGCAATAGTATTGGTCGTGTAGCAATGTAAGTAGAAGCAAATCCAGCATCATTCATCAAGAACTCCATATTTCTCTGCAAAGTCTTCAAAGACCTTCCCGGCAACTTAGGAGACTTTTGGAATGCTGCAACACAATCGCCCTCCGACCACTGAAAGCTCTGGAACATCTCCATTAGCATCTTGAATTTCTTTGGGTGGACAACGAAAAGTGCACACAAAATGCAATGGAACATCCCAGATGTCCGTGGCACTCCCAAGTCCTCCACGCGACTGATCAACGACTTCAAGGTATCAGCTTTCTGCGTTATGAACATTGCGTGAAAGCGCAAGATAAAGGCGAGCTTTTGGCCGTCCACGCCACATTTCCGAAGCAACTCAAGGTTGGGCTGGATCTTCTTCTTGATGCTGTACCCAAGAAACCAATGGTTAGTCTTGAACAACTTTACCAGCGCATCCTTGGACCCGAGAAGGTCTTGCCAAAATTCGATCCTAGGTACAGTGAGTTCGTGTTTGATTTTCATGGTATCGGGATTCGATCGGACGAGGTGGACGATGTCGGATGGGGAGAACCCCAGATCTTCGAAAGCTCGGAACTTTGGGGCGAGTGTCTTCTCTACGTCCAAAAGAAGACATTTGGGGGAGTAATGTAGGAGCTTTTTTACTGATGCGTCATCGAAGCCATAACTTTTGAGGAAAGCAAGGATGGAGTCGGGCTGCTGCCGGGATTGGATGCTCTTGAGAAGCTTCGAGGCCTTGGTGGCCTTCTCCTGGTCGAAGCCACATGAGTCGACGAGGTATTGGGCCATGAACATGTGCTTCCCAGTGGTGGATGCGGCGCCGGCAGCGGTGGCGGAGGCTGAGTAAGGTGAGACGGCAAAGAGGAGGGCATCATCGTGGGGGCGAGAAGGAGTGGAAGGCACGGTTTTGGAGAAGAGGGAGAAATAAAGTAGCCTCTTCATCGATCTCTGCTCCTCTATTTGGATATTCGATTTGATCTTCTTCCGAAACCCTAACAGTAGGAGATCTCTCCTCCTCTCTTTGGAGATTCGATTTGATCTTCTTCCGAAACCCTAGCAGTATTTACTGCATTGCGGACTTTTTTCTGATTTTGTTATGTGTCCTCAGAATTTGATAAATTTATATTTACCCTCTAATTGAATTCGCCAGATGAAGAAAATTAATGAAAATTTCATTTCACATCCCATTTAGACTTTCAAATCGTACGCTTATAGCCCTGCTTTGTATCCAAGACACTAGTTCGCGGCTGCTACGAGCGTTTCGTTGGCCGTCTACGAACACTCGGTTGGACATAGCTCGCGGCCATGTCTTCACTATTCGCAGCCAGGCCACGAGTCCTTTCATCTAGGTTGTGATTATGTCTTCCTCACGTATTAGTCATAGCATTCAGACGAGTAATTTTTATAATTTACATTTTCTGTGTTAGTCCTAATACGAATTGACGAGGATGTTAAAATAAACTAATTACATTTTGTCATCTAAATTGTGATTGTTCTAGAGTTTGTAAATGTTAATTGTTCTAAAATTCACAATTTGCAATCAAAATTAACACTAGTTCGATAAAAAAAATATTGGAAAACTTTGTTCCTCCTATTTTTAGGTGTACATAAAAATTACTCCAAAAGTGATCCCTAATCAATAAATTGTCATTAAATCCTCAATTACATCTTAAACTTTCTCTTCAGTTCTTATGTCAAAAAGTTTATTTCTACTCCCTGCATATGAAGTTTCATTTGTTTCAGCTCTCTAATGTATATTGATTTACCTAATTGTCCTCATTATTTTTATGTATAAAAAATCTAAAATGAGATATAACTCCTCCTGAATTTAGTATCATATAATTAAAATCTAGTATATTTTCTATCAAATTGAGTACCACCTTTTTCTCGAATGCAGTAATAAGTATAATTGTTTTTAGATTTAGTATATTTAAATTAGAATTTAGTATATTTTCTATCAAATCGAGCACAATTCTTTTTTTGCCTAACCAATTGATTAGAAGTTCATACCAATTGATTAGCTTAGGACGAATTGATTAGGCAGTACTCAATTTGATAGAAAATATACTATATTTTAATTAAATGATACTGAATTTATAAAGAATTATAGTTTATTTCAGACTTTCTGTACATAAAAAAATTGAGGGTAATTAAGTAAATATATAGTTGAAACACATGAAACTTTGCATGTAGAGAGTGAAAAAAAAATTCTGACTCAAAGACTGAAGAGGGAGTTGAATTTGTATGCAGAGAGTTTAAGGTAATTTGTCCATCCCTAAGTGGATTTAGAATTCAATTATGAATTATTTTTAGGATAGATAAACATAGAAACTTATCTCGATTTTTTATTTTTATTTTTAATCCCCGCTTCAAAGTAAATACGAGCATAAATATTGAATGACTCAATGACACTTAGAAAAGTGTTAGGAGACCCTTTGCCAAAAAAAAACTACAAATAATGGGAAGCCTAACAATTATGATTTACAATTGATCTCGTCTAAGATCAAGGATGAGAGAACTATCAATGAAGGTGGCTGACAAGTTAGAGGTCTTCCACGTATGTCTTTACAACACTCAAGGAGAATTAGAATGGAGGGCAAGTCGACCATGTAAAAGATATTGAGAAAAAATATATTTTAATATATGAGAATGATGATATATATAAGTTATATTTATATACATTGCATACAAAGCTAAAAGAAAATATATAAAAATATTTATGTACAATAAATTCCTAATAAAAAGAAATATATAAAAAAATATTTATGTATAATAAATTCTAAGATATCGTAATAACTCTAAGATATCCTAATAATAAATTATAAGATATCGTAATAATTTCAAGATATCCTAATAGGCCCCCTCAAGATAGAGGACTCGTAGAGACACCAATCTTAAAATAGAGAAGACGAAGTCGAGCACTAGAAAGTGATTTTGTCAGAGCACCAGCTAACTGGTCAGACGATGAGACATGTGAAACATGGACTTTATTACTCTGAACCAGTTCGCGAACAAAATGATAATCCAAAGCAATATGATTCATGCGTGAGTGAAACACAGGATTTGTGTAGAGATAAGTAGCTTCAACATTATCATAATAAATAGAAGTTGCAGAGGTCATATTGTTCTCACACCCAGTTTATCAAAAAGAAATCGAACCCATTGAAGTCCTGCAACAGTAGAGACAATGACATGATATTCAACCTCAGTAGATGAGCGAGCAACAGAACTCTACTTTTTGGAGCTCCAAGAAATTGGGTTGGGACCCAAAAATACAATATAGGCATCCGTACGATCATCAATATCACCAGCCCAATCTGCATCACAGTAGGCATGCAAAGAGGGAGAAGAGTGTCGTCGAAGAATCAGACTATTGGAGCGTGTACCATTAAGATAACGCAGTAGGCGCTTAACCGCCCCCAATGGAGGGATGAGGGAGCATGCATAAATTGAGATAGTTTGTTAATAGCAAAGGTAATATCCAGTCAAGTAAAAGAAAGGTTCTGCAGACTACCATCCGTCTGGTGATATAAAGTAGCGTCCGTAGGAGGCGAGCCATCGGAGAGGTGTAGAGATGCAGATGTGGCAATAGGCGTTTGAACAGGTTTCGAGTCTGCCACGTTAGTTCTGATAAGAATGTCAAGAAGATATTTTTTTCTGAGAGAGATACAAACCCTCTGGAGAGGAAATAACTTCAATACCAAGAAAATAAGATAAGATTTCTAAATCTTTGATAGAAAATCGAGCACCCAACTGATTAATGAATACTTGAAGGACATCGGCATTATTCCCTGTAAGAATCAAATCATTGATATAGACAAGTAGATACATAGTAATACCTCCAGATCGGAAAATAAATAACGATGCATAAACAAGAGAAGCCGTGAAGCCAACACTGATTAAAAAACGATGAAGCACAGTGTACCATGCATGTGGCGCCTGCTTGAGACCATAGATAGCTTTGTTTAACTTGTAAACATAAGATGGAAAATCAGAATTAACAAACCCGGGCTGTTGAGCCATATAAACACAGTCATCCAACTGTCCCCGAAGAAATATATTATTCACATCCATTTGACAAACAGACCACCCTTTGGAAACATCAAGAGACAAGAGAAGGCAAATAGTAGTGGGTTTTGCCACAGGACTGAAAGTGTAATGTAGTCAAGACATGGACGCTGATGAAATCCCTTAGCAGCCAAACGAGCCTTTAATGGAACCGGGTAGAATCGGCTCGGCGGGTTTCCTTAGCAACCACGGGGTTGATCATGAGAGACCTCTCTATGTCTACGGATTAAAAATTTAATCCGAATAGAGACCCGTCTCCCAAACGACCATCTCGTCATCCTATCAATTGATTCAAGTTACAACTTAGCCAAACTCAACAGTAAGACCTTGTAACCTTCCGAATAAAGTGACCGCAGAAAAGACGACGAATGGATCATCGATTTTTGTGTTTATTATCGGAGTCAATGACATGATTAATTATCAATATTAATTACCACATAATTAAACTATGCCAATTAATCAAAACACATGCAAAGATGAAAATAATCAAAGCAAATAATAGAAACAATGAAGGAGCCAAAGAAGAGGTATACCTCATCTTTTACCTCGCAATCTTCTACCGTATGACCCTCCCCTCTTGGACGTCGTGTGGGTGACGAGCTACCAAGACGCGGAGTCACCAAGGCTTGCAATTAATCACCTTCTTCAATCTTCTTCCAAGCTCCTCCACAAAACCCTAGCTTAGGGTTTCGACCGGCCACCCTTCTCCTCCTTCTTGCGCCGCCGGCGATCACCACCGCCCAACAAGCTCCAGCCACAAGAGAACTGAAGAGTAGGGGTCTAGGAAGATGAAGAAGAGCGAAGAAGAAGCTGAGAGAACTCCTTCTTCTTCTCCAAAACCCATCGAAACCCTAATTGCTTCTTCTTCAACCTCACGCGGTGCTAAACAAGGAAAATTCTTTGTTTTCCCTGCCGCCAACTGCCTCTCCTCCCTGCTCCTTGTTTGCGCACACAGAGAAGAAGCTGTGAAGAAGAAAGGAGAAGAGACCGAAGAGAAGGAAGGAGAAGAACGCAGTTTCTTCTCCTCTCCACCGTCGGCGCCGCAACTCAGCCACCAGCCGCCGCCGACAGCCACTTATTTCTTCTCCTCTCTGGGCTCTCCTAGGTCTAGTCAAAGCTTCATGCCAAGAGGAGGACCTGAGGGAGCTGTGAACCGAAGGAGATCACCTCCTTCTTCCTCCCCTCTCGTCGGCGTAAGCAAACCCCTAGGAGAGAGAGTAGGGTTTTTGGGTTTTGGTTTGTGGTGAATTAATTTTCTTGATTAATTCCTTCTCACTTGGTTTTATGACTCCTATGGGGTATTTATAGGGCTAAGGTAGGGATCATGAGGAGGAGTTGGGTCTTGGCCCGCTAATGGATCCAAATCCGATCCATTAATGAAGATCCATTCCACTAAAGGATCCCACTGAACTTCCTCACCAACTCCCATATTTTCATATGAGCTCCACCTATTATGAGTCGCCCATCTCCCTATGTTTAAGATATCAAATGCTCGATAATTAATTTAAATTACTGATAATTTAATTAATTATCCTCTTGATCCTTGACTAGTACCACTCAACCTTTTCATCATACTGGATCATAGTCCACTTGCAAGATTTAATATGACAATCCTTTTGAGCTCATCAAGAGGGCCTCATCATCCTGACTCACTAGAACATGGATTTCGTCAATAATCAACGGCACACCATGTAGATAATTTTATTTTTCAACTTACCGGGCCTATCGATTTAGCAAAATAAATCTCGCCTATTAGTAAGTCAAAGAAATAATAATTAATTATACGTGCCCGTTATTATTTCGGGATTTAGAGATCATACTCCATAATATATATATATATCTGAGGTCTAATCTAATTTATGAAGTCAGTACAAAATTTGATGACCTCTCTTTTGGTCCTACTCAATGTACACAAAGCGCACTAGTGTAATTCTATGGTTAAGATAAACCACACCTAATTACACTACAACCATCCCGATGGTTTGTCCAATTCCATCTCGATTGTGAGCCTGTTACTTATACTTCTACAAGGAACTTGATAACATAATCTACTGTGCATCACCACGCAACATATTATCTACAATGCAATGTATCAGACATTTTGTGAATATACTAATATAAATATGCATCATGTGATTATGTGATTCTCTTTAAAATATAGATGTATATATACAAAAGATAAGACTTTTAGTATATATCCCAACAGCCTTGTAGCGATCAACAAAGCCATCGGGCTTTCGCTTAAGTCGAAACACCCACTTGCAACCAACAACATTCAGAACGGTATCAGACAGGACAAGAGTCCAAGTTCCATTATGAAGGAGAGCATCAAACTCCTCAGACATGCCTGCACGCCAGTGGGGATCCCAGAGAGATACAGTATGTGTTGTAGGTTCAGACGGAGCAGTATCAGTGATAGCGGTGAGACCAAAGCGAGGATTAGGCCAGTAGACATTATTTTTGTAGCGAGTCACCATAGGATGGATGTGTTGGATCGAGAGATGCGATAGAGGGGGGGGGTGAATGTCGCAAATCGTTCGGATTTAAAAGAGTAAGTGCGCAGTGGAAATAAAGACAAAGCAGAACAATGCAAACACAGTCGGTTTACATGGTTCGGAGCCTGGGTCGACTCCTACTCCAAGGCCCACGGTCGTTGACCGTTTTCTGCGGGCAATTCTATAAGTTCGTAAAGTTTACAAATTGATTTTACAGGAAAACAATATAATAAACTTTAACTACAGCTCTTCGTTACCGACGTCCGGTGTAGATCGAAGTTTCGGAGCAGCAGGACGTCGTCACCTTGAGTTGGAAGATTTCTGGAGCGTGTCGCGGAAGCAGAAGAGCGTAGAAGCGTCGAAGCAAGCGGTGTTCTGAGGAAGGGGGTCAAGGGGCCTTTTTATAGTGCCTGGGGGCGCCCTGGTCGACGGGGGCGGCCCCCCCCCCCACGTGGCGCTTGATCCCCAAAAGGCGCGGTCAAGGGTTTATCCCTAAGAACTCGGGATAACCCTTTGCTGGGGGCGCCCTGGACGCTGGGGGCGCCCTGGTTGACTCGGCCAGCTCTTATCCGCAGCTCTGAGCTATCCTCGGTAAGGGCGGCTGGGGGCGCCCTGGCTGTGCGGGCGCCCGGGACAGCGGGGGCGCCCTGAGTGCTTAGCGCAGACGCGGCAGCCAGCAACTTCTGATTTGGTTCGAAGTGGGGGCGCCCTCAGAATGTACTGTCGAAGTCCATTTGCTTCCTTTGTGTTTTGTGTTCACCTTGGGGGCGCCCGGGACACTCCGGGCGCCCTGGACAGCAGTTGCCTCTTTCCTTTGAGGCATTCTGAGCTGCAGACACACCTTCCTTCGGTCCTGCATCCAGGGTTAGTCCAAAACACAATAAAGCAAATAAGATGTTAGTTTATACAGCCTTAGCTGTCTTGGTTCTGACTTTGGTCTCCAAAATGGAGCCCTAGGTCGAACCGACGCCTAATGTTCCCTCGAGGGGAACGCGCCCTCACCTACTCCTCTCGGGAGAGTTTACCTGGTGCCAACTGGATCCTCCAGTTGGACTTTTGCCCGGCAGTCCTTCGCCAGGTCTTGAGTTACCAAGCTGCCCTTCGCTTGGTGCCTAGCTGCCCTTCGCTAGGTCTTTTCTTCTGGCAGCCCTTCGCCAGCCTAGCAACCCTTCGCTAGGGCTTTTCCATTCTGGCGGTCCTTCGCCAGTGCCTAGCAGTCCTTCGCTAGGGCTTCTCCTTTCTGGCAGTCCTTCGCCAGTGCCTAGCATTCCTTCGCTAGGGCTTTTCCTGTACACTCAAGTAACTTGTTAGACAACAAATAACTCTTAACTTTTGAACCCTTTTGCTAATATCAAAACACAGGTTTGACTTGGGTGCATTCTGCACCAACAATCTCCCCCTTTTTGATATATGGCAATCTAGTTCAAAAAGTTAAGTAAAAGAATGCTAGAATAAAATCCTAAGTTAGATTCCTCCCCCTGGAAGAAATATCCCCCTAGGTTTTTCAAGAATAGGTGGTTTTCACCACTTAGTAAAATTAAAAAAAAATTCCAAGCTAAGCTTTTCAAAATTTTCAGTTTTGAAAACAATGTTTTTAAGCAAAACAAATTCAGGCTTTAAAAGTTCAGGCTTAGAAAGTTTCACGAGCTTAGAAATATTTTCCGACTTAGAGAAATTGAAAATTTTTTCAGATTTGGAAAAGTTTTTCAGACTTGGAAGAATTTAGACAAATTTTTAGTTTTTAGAAAAATTTTCAGACTTAGAAGAATTTAGACAAATTTTCAGTTTTTAGAAAAATTTTCAGACTTGGAAGAATTTAGACAAATTTTCAGTTTTTTTGAAAAATTTTCAGACTTAGAATTTTTAAAGAAAATTTTAAACAAAACATTAAGCTTGACAATAATTTTAAGCAAAAACAAATAGTTCAGAGTTAGAAGTTTTTAAAGAGAATTTTAAGCAAAAACATTAAGCTTAAAAATAATTCAGAGTTAGAAGTTTTTAAAGAAGAATTTTAAGCAAAAACATTAAAAATAATTCAGAGTTAGAAGTTTGAACTTTTTGAAGAAGGAAATAGAGAAAAAAATTTTAAAAAATTTTGAGCTCCCTCTTTCCTTTCCAACTCTCCCCCTTTGACATATATCAAAAAAATGCAGAAAGATATTTGCAATAATTAAATAAAGCATTTGCTGTACTGAATCAAACTGGGACCTAAGTCTGGTTAACCCTTCAGGGACCTGTCTAACCCAATTAGCTACTTACTAACTGTTATAAACAGTAGCTTTTGCTAGGGTTAGTCAAGTTAAGTGAGCTGTGTTGATGCAGTCTGGCCCTGATTATTGTTTTGGTGTTGACACCGATTTTAGTTTAGGCTGATGATTATGATTATGATGATGATGAAGTCCTAATCGGGGATTAGGCATGGGATGTTTGAAATCCTAACCTGGAGGGTTAGGTATGAGAAATCCTGGTGAGTGAAGCCAGGTAAGAAATCCTGGTGAGTGAAGCCAGGTGGTGATTGAAATCCTAGCTTGGAGGGCTAGGTATTGAAAAGTCCTAATTCGGTCAAGTTGGGTGAAAAGTCCTAGCTTGGAGGGCTAGGTGAAAAGTCCTAACCTGGGAGGTTAGGTGCAAATTCCCAACTTGGAGGATTAGGTGAAAAAGTCCTGGCTTGGAGGGTCAGGTCCTAGCTTGGAGGGCTAGGTTGGATTTCTAACTCGGTTGAGTTGGGTGAAAAGTCCTAGCTTGGAGGGCTAGGTGAAAAGTCCTAACCTGGGAGGTTAGGTGCAAATTCCTAACTTGGAGGGTTAGATGGAAAAATCCTAGCTTGGAAGCTAGGTGGAGTCTCCAGATCGGTCTGGAGGAGGGTTGGCACGCTGCTCATTAGTGGATCGGTCTAGTGATCGATCCAGCTACTCCTGATCGGTCTGGTGATCGATCAGAGAGCACACAGTGAGGTTGGGAACCTACTGTTTGGCTCCTGATCGGTCTGGTGACCGATCAGGGAGGCTTCTGATCGATCTGGTGATCGGTCAGGTAGTCTTCTGATCGGTCTGGAGACCGATCAGGGAGGAGAGCGTGGCCTCACTGTTTGGCTCCTGATCGGTCTGGTGATCGATCAGGGAGCGAACATTATCCTCACTGCTTAGCTCCTGATCGGTCTGGTGATCGATCAGGGAGTGAACAGTGAGTTGAGTTCTCCTGTTGATCAAGTCCTGATCGATCTGGTGATCGATCAGCGACTTAGACTTTGATGATTGCTCAAAGGACTGGATCGGTCAGGCTTGTGCCTGATCGATCAGGGATATACCCGATCGGTCTGGTGACCGATCAGGTTCCATCCTGATCGGTCCGGTGATCGATCAAAGACCTAGGGTCTAATTTTCCTGATTCAGAGGTGGACCGATCAGGCTTGGGCCTGATCGGTCAGGGGGATAGCTGATCGGTCTGGTGACCGATCAGGCTTCATCTGGATCGATCTGGTGATCGGTCCACATGCCCTGGATCAGTCTGGTGACCGATCACTTTAATTCAAACTACGTTGTCAGGTTCACTGATCGCGATTCTGTTGCTTACGATTTACCTCTGAATTTTGATACACTGCTTGATTCTCTGCACTAATCTTCTGATTAAGACACAGGTGACAGGGGAGGATTCAAAAACTCTGGGAGAGTCAAAGATTGCCTTTCCTTGGAGCAGATTTGTCTTGTTTTCCATCTCAGGTTGCAACGGATGCTGGCACTGGCTGGAGCTGCTGTCTAGGACTGGTCTGAGGGGAACTCAGGGAGTTCAGAAGGGCTCAGGGGTGGCTAGTAGTTGCAGGTAGGTAGCTGGAGGCTGCAGTGAGATGGCAGGCAAGGCAATGAGTTGAGGACTTAAGGGCTGGTGTGGCTAACGAGTCTTCAACAACAACCTGATCAGAAATTGTTGACAACATTCATCTTCTCCATCTTCCTGTGTTCTGTGGGGCTGTGCTTGTGCTGAGATTTCATCCTTGAGCAAGCTACTACAGATCTTGAGGCAACCTTTCCTTGCTTGAGTACTTGGTGGAAAGAACAAGAGGCTTAGAGAGTCCATCAGCGAGAAGACACGAAGAAGGTTCTTGAGTGATATCGTCGCTGATTGGAGCTGAGAAGCTTGCTGTGTTCTTGTCCTTGATAAGTACTGAGTAAGGTTTCCTGTGTTTCATTGTGCTTAAACTTCATACTTGTGATTGAAACGCTGTGGAGAGGTTTCTCCACCGAGAAGGAGGTTGCTTTCTATCCGGTGATAACCGGGGCTTGATCTGCCGACGATCAAGGGATCGCCCACCTTAAGGGCACGCCAAGGAGTAGGGGCAAGTTATCCCCGAACCTTGTAAATCCTCCCTGTTAGCATTTTTATTCTTGCATTAGCTTAGCATTTTCATTTCCTGCATTCTCTGTTCAAGTTGCTTCCGCTGTGCTACTAACATTTGAGGTGCAGAAACTTGATAAGCCGATAAGCGATTTGTGTGTCTAGCTATATTCACCCTCCCCACTCTCTAGCTATCCAAGTTCCAACAAGTGGTATCAGAGCTTGGGGCTCTGTTTTTGCGGATTAACAACCGAGAGCTAATAGTCATGGCATTGAGAGAAGGATTCTCCACTACACGTCCTCCATTCTTTGATGGTGCAGATTTTCAATATTGGAGATCAAAGATGGAGTATTATTTGAAGATGGACATCAACACTTGGTTTGCAGTAAAGGAAGGATTTACTCCTCCAAAGGATGATGAAGGAAAAGAGCTTGAATCATCAAGATGGACTGCAGATCAAACTAGGAAGAGTGAAGCTGATGCAAAGGCAGTGGTCACTCTACAATGTGGCATGAACAAAGACCAACTCATCAAGATTGGTCCATTCACAAGTGCGAAGGACTTGTGGAACAAGCTCATAGAACTTCATGAGGGCACCCGAGATTCGAGAATTGCCAAGAGGGATTTGTTCCTCAATCAACTTCAAAATCTCTCCATGAAGGAAAATGAGACGGTGAGTGAACTACATAGCCGGTTCAAGGAAGTTCTTAATGGACTTCATTCCATTGATGAAAAGGTCGAGAATCGCGACCTTGTGAGGTATATTCTAAAAGCTTTTCCAAGGAATGCTTTGTGGTCATCCATGGTGGATGCCTACAAAGTCTCCAAGGATTTGTCAATTGTCAAATTAGATGACTGGTTTTGTGAAATGGAGCTACATGAAATGGCTAACAAAGGCCCCAAGGAGAAGGGGATTGCCTTAGTTTCAGGGGATAGGTCATACAAGAAGAAGAAGGAAAAGAGAAGGAGAAGGAAGCTTCTTCATCATCATCTTCTTCCGAATCCGAATCCGATTCCGAGGGAGAAGAGAGTGGATCCTCTTCATCCGAGATGGCCAACTTTGTTAAATGGATGATAAGAATGGGTCGTCGCTTCAAGAGCAAAGGTAACCCTAATGAAGTCAAAGTTGATAAGAATAATGTTTCTTGCTTTGAATGTGGTAGGAAAGGGCATTTCAAGAGTGAGTGCCCCAAACTCAAGAAGAAGGAGGAAAAGTCCAAGAAGAAGGAGGAAAGATTCAAGAAGAAGAAGAAGGCCTTGAAGGCCACTTGGGATGGATCATCATCTAGCTCTTCCGATGAAGAGAAGGAGGAGAAGAGCACAAGGCACATGGCGCTCATGGCATTGAATGATCAAGAGAGCCATGATGATTCCTCAAACTCCTCAAACGCGGCTTCATCATCTTCGGATGATGAAGAGGTAGACTCTTCCGAGCTTGAAAAGTGTTATAGAGCTATTGCATGTTTAACCAACATGTTGAAAAAGTCTAAACTTAAGGTTAAATCATTGCAATTAGAAATTGATCAATTAAAGTCTTCTAGAGATGATAACATAGATGATTTGCATGTTGAATTGTTAGAAGATGAGATCAAATCATTGAAACTAGAAGTTGAGAAATTGAAATCCTCTAGGGTTGAGGATATAGATACCTTGAGTAATGCTTGTCTAGTAGAAGAAAACCAATCATTAAAGAGTGAAGTTGAGAAGCTCAAGAATATTCTTGAGAAGTTCCCAACTAGCTCAAAGACCCTAGACATGATCTTGAATGCCCAAAGGGCAGTCTACAATAGGGCTGGCATTGGATATCAACCCAAAGAGCCCTCATTTGTGTCATTGATGTCTAGGACTGATATGAGACAATCCAAGACACCCAAGGTTCAAAAGAAAGTTGTCAAGGCATGGGTGCCTAAGTCTTGTTTAGTTAGTGCTTTAGGTCCCAAGGTGTGGGTACCTAAATCCTCTATTTTTCGAATTGTGTAGGTTATGATTGAGGGGGAGCATCTATCAACTTGGTTCGTTGATAGTGGATGCTCCAAACACATGACCGGAGATAAGTCTTTATTTACTACTCTTCAAAGGAAAAGGAGAGGTAATGTTTCATTTGGTAACAATGGTAGTCTCAAGGTCATAGGGATAGGGGACATTCAAATATCCGAATGTCTTAGGATCAAGGATGTACTTCTAGTCAAGGGGATGACTTTCAATCTCCTAAGTGTCAGTCAATTGTGTGATACGGGTTACACAGTTGATTTTCAACCAAGTCAATGTCTAGTTAGACAACATGACAACCATGACACGGTACTAGTAGGTACAAGAATAGATAACATTTATCAAGTATCATTTAAAAGTGCTATTAATGCTTTTGCTAAGTGTCTTATGTCAAAAGAAGAAGAATCCATTCTTTGGCACCGGAGGCTAGCCCATGTGAACATGAAGAACATCCGGAAGTTGGCTAGCAAAGGATTAGTACGTGGCTTACCAAGCATCAAGTATGAAAAAGAAAAGATTTGTGATGCGTGTCAAATGGGTAAGCAAACAAAATCGGCACATAAAGGTAAAAGCATTGTAAGTACATCTAATACTTTAGATTTGCTTCACATTGATCTATTTGATTGTAGTACTATCATATCTTTGAATGGAAGTAGATATTGTTTTGTGATCATTGATGATTTCACTCGTTTTACTTGGACATATTTTCTAAAACATAAGGATCAAACTTTAGATGTTTTTGTTACCTTTTGTAGAAGAGTAGAGAATGAGAAATCCTCAACCATTAAGACAATTAGGAGTGATCACGGAGGTGAATTTCAAAATCAAAAGTTTTTAGAATTTTGTCAAGATAGAGGGTATAGACATGAGTTCTCCACTCCTAGGACACCACAACAAAATGGTGTAGTAGAGAGGAAGAACCGTGCATTGCAAGAAGCTGCACGTAGCATGCTCAATGAGTACTCATTACCGAGTTTCTTGTGGGGCGAAGCTGTAAATACAGTCTGCTATGTGCAAAACCGAGTCCTCATACATAGATTTCTAAGTAAGACCCCTCATGAGCTTTGGTTTGGGAAATCACCTACAGTTAAACATCTTAGGGTGTTTGGTTGTAAGGTGTATATCCTAAACACCAAGGATCATCTTGGAAAGTTCACAGCGAAAGCTGATGAAGGGATACTAGTCGGGTATTCTCTTGTTAGCAAGGCTTATCGTGTCTACAACAAGAGAACTAGACTAGTTGAAGAGTCTTCTGATGTGGTCTTTGAAGAACTTCCAAAATCAAGTGACCAATCAGAAAGTGTAGAAGGAGCTCAACTCGAACTTAGGAGACTGAGTTTGGGTGAGACTCCTAAGGTGATGGATGGAAATGAGTCTGATGACGGTGAGCCTAGACAAGTCATAACTCCGCCGGATCCTGAGGCTGAGATTGTGGCTAGTGAAACTGGTCAAGAGGCACCTCCAACACCTAGGCATACTAGATTAGCCTCTAGTCATCCCCAAGACCAAATTGTTGGAGATATTCATCAAGGGGTTAGGACTAGATCATTCTTCCGGAATGAAGCTAATGAAGTTGCCCTAATTTCCGAGATTGAACCTAGGAAAATTGATGAAGCATTGAGTGATCCCGATTGGATCATAGCGATGCAAGATGAACTAGGTCAATTTGAAAGGAGTCAAGTTTGTGACTTGGTTCCTAGACCGAAGAAGACCTCCATTATTGGAACAAAATGGGTCTTCAAGAACAAATTGAACCATAAGGGAGAAATCATTAGGAACAAGGCACGCTTGGTAGCCAAAGGCTATAGTCAAGTTGAAGGCCTTGATTATGATGAGACCTATGCTCCCGTGGCACGATTAGAGTCCATCCGGTTGATGCTTGCATTTGCGGCACACCGTGGTTTCAAATTATATCAAATGGATGTCAAATCGGTCTTTCTAAATGGTCTAATCAAAGAAGAGGTTTGTGTTGAACAACCATCGGGATTTGAGAATACCGAATTTCTAAATCACGTGTTAAGCTCAAAAAGGCGCTTTATGGCCTTAAACAAGCACCTCGGGCTTGGTATGAGCGGTTGTCAACCTTTCTAGTTGAAAAAGGCTTTGTAAGAGGCCAAATAGACCCTACACTATTTCTACGTAGAGATGGTGATAATATTTTTGTAGCCCAAGTTTATGTCGATGACATAATTTGTGGCTCAAACAATAAGGGCTATTTGAATGAGTTCATTGGTCACATGGAGAGTGGGTTTGAGATGAGTCTGGTGGGAGAATTGACTTTCTTTCTTGGACTTGAAATCAAGCAAACTCGTGATGGGATTCATGTGCACCAATCAAAGTACACTCAAGAGATGCTTCGAAAATTCAATATGAGTGAATCAAAGGAAGTCACCACTCCCATGGCCACGAATACAAGATTGGATAATGATGAGAGTGGTAAACTTATTGATTTGACTCGATATCGAAGCATGATAGGTAGTCTGCTATACCTCACAGCTAGTCGACCTGATATTCTTTTTGCTGTGGGTATGTGTGCTAGGTATCAAGTTTGTGCCAAAGAATCTCATTTACTTGCAGTTAAGAGAATTTTGAGATATCTTAAAGGCACTATAGGAGTTGGTCTTTGGTACCCCCGCACCGAGTCATTTGACCTAATTGGCTATACCGATTCCGACTACGCCGGATGTAAGTTGGATCGGAAGAGCACAAGTGGGGGTTGTCAATTCTTAAGATCATCTTTAGTTAGTTGGTCGAGTCGGAAGTAACATTGTGTTGCTCTCTCCACGACCGAGGCAGAATATATCGCCATGGGAGAGAGCGTATCACAATTGTTGTGGATGATTCATACTCTAGAGGACTATGGATTGAACTACAAGGGTGTGCAAGTGTTGTGTGACAACATAAGCACAATTAACCTAACAAAGAATCCAGTCCATCATTCTAGGACCAAGCATATAGAAGTGCGTCACCACTTCATTAGAGATCATGTAGCTAGGGGAGATATTGTGCTCTCACATGTAGAGTCCAAATCTAACTTGGCGGACATTTTCACT
>JAGFNQ010002345.1:119372-300206 GCA_024364735.1 Boesenbergia rotunda
GAGAAGGAAGCTTCTTCATCATCCTCTTCCGAATCCGAATCCGATTCCGAGGAAGAAGAGAGTGGATCCTCTTCATCCGAAATGGCAACTTTGTTAGAAGAATGATAAGAAAGGGTCGACGCTTCAAGAGCAAAGGTAACCCTAATGAAGTCAAAATTGATAAGAATAATGCTTCTTGTTTTGAGTGTGGTAGGAAAGGGCATTTCAAGAATGAATGCCCCAAGCTAAAGAAGAAGGAGGAGAAGTCCAAGAAGAAGGAGGAAAGATTCAAGAAGAAGAAGAAGGCCTTGAAGGCCACTTGGGATGGATCCTCATCTAGCTCTTCCGATGAAGAGAAGGAGGAGAAGAGCACAAGACACATGGCACTCATGGCATTGGATGATCAAGAGAGCAGTGATGATCCCTCAAACTCCTCAAACGCGGCTTCATCATCTTCGGATGATGAAGAGGTAAACTCTTCTGAGCTTGAAAAGTGTTATAGAGCTATTGCATGTTTAACCAATATGTTGAAAAAGTCCAAACTTAAGGTTAAATCATTGCAATGAGAAATTGATCAATTGAAGTCTTCTAGAGATGATAACATAGACGATTTGCATGTTGAAATGTTAGAAGATGAGATCAAATCATTAAAACTTGAAGTTGAGAAATTGAAATCCTCTAGGGTTGAGGATATGGATGATTTGAGTAATGATTGTCTAGTAGAAGAAACAAATCATTAAAGAGTGAGGTTGAGAAGCTCAAGAATATTCTTGAGAAGTTTTCAACTAGCTCAAAGACCCTAGACATGATCTTGAATGCCCAAAGGGCAGTCTACAATAGGGTCGGCATTGGATATCAACCCAAAGAGCCCTCATTTGTGTCATTGATGTCTAGGACTGATATGAGACAATCCAAGACACCCAAGGTTCAAAAGAAAAGTTGTCAAGGCGTGGGTGCCTAAGTCTTGTTTAGTTAGTGCTTTAGGTCCCAAGGTGTGGGTACCTAAATCCTCTATTTTTCGAATTATGTAGGTTATGATTGAGGGGGAGCATCTATCAACTTGGTTCGTTGATAGTGGGTGCTCCAAACACATGACCGGAGATAAGTCTTTATTTACTACTTTCAAAGGAAAAGGAGAGGTAATGTTTCATTTGGTAACAATGGTAGTCTCAAGGTCATAGGAATAGAAGATATTCAAATATCCGAATGTCTTAGGATCAAGGATGTACTTCTAGTCAAAGGGATGACTTTCAATCTCCTAAATGTCAGTCAATTGTGTGATACGGGTTACACAGTTGATTTTCAACCAAGTCAATGTCTAGTTAGACAACATGACAACCATGACACGGTACTAGTAGGTACAAGAATAGATAACATTTATCAAGTATCATTTAAAAGTGCTATTAATGCTTTTGCTAAGTGTCTTATGTCAAAAGAAGAAGAGTCCATCCTTTGGCACAAGAGACTAGCACATGCGAACATGAAGAACATCCGGAAGTTGGCTACCAAAGGATTAGTTCGTGGCTTACCGAGCATCAAGTATGAAAAAGAGAAGATTTGTGATGCATGTCAAATGGGTAAGCAAACAAAATCGGCACATAAAGGTAAAAGCGCTGTAAGTACTTCTAATGCATTAGATTTGCTTCACATGGATCTATTTGATTTTAGCACTATCATATCTTTGAATGGAAGTAGATATTGCTTTGTGATTATTGATGATTTCACTCGTATTACTTGGACATATTTTCTAAAACATAAGGATCAAACTTTAGATGTTTTCATTTCCTTTTGTAGAAGAGTAGAGAATGAAAAATCTTCAACCATTAAGACAATTAGGAGTGATCACGGAGGTGAATTTCAAAATCAAAGGTTTTTAGAATTTTGTCAAGATAGAGGATATAGGCATGCGTTCTCCACTCCTAGGACACCACAACAAAATGGTGTGGTAGGGAGGAAGAACCGTGCATTACAAGAAGCTGCACGAAGCATGCTCAATGAGTACTCATTACCGAGTTACTTGTGGGCCGAAGTTGTAAATACAGCTTGCTATGTGCAAAACCGAGTTCTCATACACAGATTGCTTAGTAAGACTCCTTATGAGCTGTGGTTTGGGAAACCACCTACGGTTAAACATCTTAGGGTGTTTGGTTGTAAGGTGTTTATCCTAAACACCAAGGATCATCTTAGAAAGTTCACAACGAAAGCTGATGAAGGGATACTAGTCGGGTATTCTCTCGTTAGCAAAGCTTATCGTGTCTACAACAAGAAAACTAGACTAGTTGAAGAGTCTTCTGATGTGGTCTTTGAAGAACTTCCAAAAATAAGTGACCAATCAGAAAGTGTAGAAGGAGCTCAACTCGAACTTAGGAGACTAGGTTTGAGTGAGACTCCTAAGGTGGTGGATGGAAATGAATCTGATGACGGTGAACCTAGACAAATCATAAATCAGCCGGATCCTGAGGCTGAACTTGTGGCTAGTGAAACCGGTCAAGAAGCACCACCAACACCTAGGCAAACCAGATTAGCCTCTAGCCATCCCCAAGACCAAATTGTTGGAGATATCCATCAGGGGGTTAGGACTAGATCATTCTTTCGGAATGAGGCTAATGAAGTTGCCCTAATTTCTGAAATTGAACCTAGAAAAATTGATGAAGCATTAAATGATCCCGATTGGATCATCGCAATGCAAGATGAACTAGGTCAATTTGAAAGGAATCAAGTTTGGGACTTGGTTCCTAGACCCAAGAAGACCTCGATTATTGGAACCAAATGGGTCTTCAAGAACAAATTGAACCACAAGGGAGAAATCATTAGAAACAAGGCACGCTTGGTAGCCAAAGGCTATAGTCAAGTTGAAGGCCTTGATTATGATGAGACCTATGCTCCCGTGGCACGATTAGAGTCCATCCGGTTGATGCTTGCATTTGCAGCACACCGTGGTTTCAAATTATATCAAATGGACGTCAAATCGGCCTTTCTAAATGGTCTAATCAAAGAAGAGGTCTATGTTGAACAACCACTGGGGTTTGAGAATACCGAATTTCCAAACCACGTGTTTAAACTCAAAAAGGCACTTTATGGCCTTAAACAAGCACCCCGGGCTTGGTATGAGCGATTACCAACCTTTCTAGTTGAAAAAGGCTTTGTAAGAGGCCAAATAGACCCTACACTATTTCTACGTAGAGATGGTGATAATATTTTTGTAGCCCAAGTTTATGTCGACGACATAATTTGTGGCTCCAACAATAAGGGCTATTTAAATGAGTTTATTGGTCACATGGAGAGTGAGTTTGAGATGAGTCTAGTGGGAGAGTTGACCTTCTTCCTTGGACTTGAAATCAAGCAAACTCGTGATGGGATCCATGTGCACCAATCAAAGTACACTCAAGAGATGCTTCGAAAATTCAATATGAGTGATTCAAAGGAAGTCACCACCCCCATGGCCACAAATACAAGATTGGATAATGATGAGAGTGGTAAACCTGTTGATTTGACTCAATATCGAAGCATAATAGGTAGTTTGTTATACCTCATAGCTAGTCGACCTGATATTCTTTTTGCTGTGGGTATGTGTGCTAGGTATCAAGTTTGTGCCAAAGAATCTCACTTAATTGCAGTTAAGAGAATTTTGAGATATCTTAAAGGCACTATAGGAGTTGGTCTTTGGTACCCCCGTACTGAGTCATTTGACCTAATAGGCAATACCGATTCCGACTACGCCGGATGTAAGTTGGATCGGAAGAGCACAAGTGGGGGTTGTCAATTTCTAGGATCATCTCTAGTTAGTTGGTCGAGTCGGAAGCAACATTGTGTTGCTCTCTCCACGACCGAGGCAGAATATATCGCCATGGGAGAGAGTGTATCACAATTGTTGTGGATGATTCATACTCTAGAGGACTATGGATTGAACTATAAGGGTGTGCAAGTGTTGTGTGACAACATAAGCACAATTAACCTAACAAAGAATCTAGTCCATCATTCTAGGACCAAGCATATAGAAGTGCGTCACCACTTCATTAGAGATCATGTGGCTAGGGGAGATATTGTGCTCTCACATGTAGAGTCCAAATCAAACTTAGCGGACATTTTCACTAAACCACTTCCTGAAAGTGAATTTAGCTTCTTGAGACGGGAATTGAGAATGTGTCGCACCTCATAGATTTAGAAAGCATTCAAAACCCTTTGTGATCATTTCAAAATTGTTAGGTAACAATTGGACAACTTTGGGAACATCTCACACAAACTATAAGATTTACCAAAACATTTTTGTTTGCTAGAAATGGGGTGAGATGCTAGGTTCAACTCATTTTCTCAAAATGTCAATGCATCCCTTGAGAAACTAAGTTGAGGAGATAAGAATCACTTCGGTGACCAAGTATGGGGAAAACCAATGCATATCATATGTGTATTTGGTTCCATGATCATACTTGGACATTCCAATCAAGGAAACTTGATTGGAAACTTGGACTTGGCACAACATTTGTTTTAAATTGCTTGTATGATTGTTGATTGAGTTTGACTCCACTCAAGTGGGGCAAAGTGATTGTTGAACTCATAAGGACATTTAATTCCTAGAAAGAGAGCAATTTTAGTCAAGAAATCTCACCAATAATCGATACACTTCGTTAGAGATTGGTTGGAAATCAGTGGAAATCTGAAAGTTACAGTTTCAGATAGTATCAGAAACCCTGATCGGTCACCGGACCAATCAGAGTCATTCTGATTGGTCACCGGACCGATCAGACTCCTCTCCACCTGATCGGTCTCCAGACCGATCAGGGAGGGTCACAGAATCCCTACAGACTTCGACTTGGCATTCTGTGCGAGCCTGGATCGGTCCACCGACCGATCAGGAGCTTTACTGATCGGTCCCCGGACCGATCAGGAGCTTTACTGATGGTCCCCGGACCGATCAGGATTCTGTTCTGATCGGTCCACAGACCGATCAGGAGGGGATCACAGAATGTAATCAAACCCTCTGTTCGCTCACTGATCGGTCAGCCGACCGATCAGGGATCATCCTGATCGGTCACCCGACCGATCAGGTAAAATCCTGACCGATTAGGATGAAGCCTGATCGGTCAGAGAGTTTGCAGATCGGACGGTGATCCGATCAATCTCATTAAATTGCGGTTGGTGGACCGATCCACCAACCCAATAACTCCTCGCAAACCTTAAGCCCTAGCGCCGAACCCTCGCTCTCTTCCTCACCGTGCGAGCGTCTCCTCCTCCACTGCTTCCTTCTCCTTGCGAGCCTTCTGTGTGCGCGTGCGGTCCTGGGGTGATCTTGCAGAGTTTCTATTCTCAGCAAGCTTTCTCACGCGAAGCTTCTGCCTTTTTGCGCCAACTTCAGTTTCCTCTCCACAACACCTTCATCAATAGCGCCTAAGTAAGTATATGGGGTATGCTTCTACCTATATCAGTTTGTAGATCTTTATGAGAAGCTAATCCTGTGTTCTTTGGTGTGTCGTGTTCTCCCATCCCGTAACCCCATTATGCCATTGAACCTATGTCTAACTTTTGATTGGGTAATCTATGATCAAATCTTATCATGTTGTCTATTTTGATTGGGTCTTACCGTTTTATGATCAATATCTTCATTCTCTATTGATTTTGATGATTGGATCATGTGATTTGTTCAATGATTGGGTCTATCGATTTTCATCAATTTTCCTATCCATAGAAAATCTTCCAAGGGCAAGGAACCAGCTGAAGGTTCTTCCAAGGGCAACCGACCTGATTCTGATCAAGCAATGGGTGTAGGTCCCTCTTTTCCATCCATACCACAACCACCTACTCATACCCGATTTCGAAATATTTTCCAGGCACTAGACTACCAATATCATACTTTAAAACTGCTGCCTTGTCGTACTGTGGATCAAGCCTTCATTTACGAACACTGCCCGTCCATACAGCCCATCATTGAATTCTACGGTCTTCAATCTGTTCTATTTCTTGAGCGGCCAATCAATTTTGATTTGGTCTCCGAATTTTACAACAACATGTCAAATGGAGAAGGTACGGGATGGATCACCCGTGTTGCCGGCATTGATCTTCATTTTAACCGATCGATCTTTACTACCTTTCTCAATTGTCGTCGATCCAACAATGACTTTCCGCTTTATCCAGTTCTTCCTCATCCATTGCCTCTTCCGTTCGATGATCTTACTTTTGATGATATTTATGAACATTTTCTTGGCCATCCGAGACCAAGAAATTCTGACATGTCATTTGGGGATTTTTCGACTTTTCCTGCTCTTTGTCTCTCTCCCACGGATTATGTGCTATTCAAGATTATCGCGAATTGTCTTATACCTACCACTTCCAAACACTTAGATGCAATTCTCCCTTTCCACTGTTTGATGCTATATGGACTACATCTGCAGTTAGATTTTGACCCGGTCGCCACCATCTATTTTTCCATCGTTACCTATAGTCTGCGATATAGTTAGACGATGTACCTGCCTTTTGGACACCTGATCACTGCTTGGCTCGAGTCACTTGGCATTGACGTCTCCCAGGGTAGCATTGTCCCTATGCGTCGGCAGGATTGCCGACTTGATCGTCGTATGCTAGCCCAATCCGGAATTGTGGTCGGATCTCGAGGGCTTCAGTGGAAGGATGGACGGCATGCTGGAGAATTACCTCAGGCCCAAGAGATCCCCGATGATGCAGAGGAGCAATTTGAGACGGAGCCTGACCTCCAGTGGCAGATTGCAGAGCTGGAGCAGATTATGCAGCGTGAGCTCCGTATCTCGGAACTTCGGCGACAGGAGGTTCGATCGGAGCTTCGCTCTATCGGTCGCGGTCTCACGGCGGTAGAAGCTGATGTCTCTCAGCTTCGATCCCAGCAGCAGACCTGGTACGAGGAGTGGCGTCGGTATGCTTATCCAGGATATGCACCGTCCGGCAGCACTGCACCAGAGGAGATTATATATATATCTGACGACGATGCTGCTGAGGATTGATATGATTGCTGTTTGCCCGTGATTTTGTTTTGAGACATGATCTGGTTGACTGGTCACTTATTTCTGATCTTGCTATCATGATACGTTTATGCTCTTAGTTTATCTTTATGATATGTTGCATGTGACTGATATATATTGTGTTACTCTTTTCACATGTTTTCATATGAACTCAAAATTAATATTGACTCAATTGTTGCTTTGGGGACCCCTAGGATTGAGGGGGAGTCTATTCAGGCTTAACAACTCATCTGGACCCTTTTTCATGTTTGACAAAGGGGGAGAGTGAGGTTGGTTAAGTTTGAGTGTACTCATCATAGGAAAAGGATCCTGATTTTCCTATGAGTGTGCAATTTCAGGAATTGATATGCATCACTAAACTTAAAATCGGGGGTTGTCAAACAACAAAAAGGGGGAGATTGTTGATGCAGTCTGGCCCAGATTGATGTTTTGGTGTTGACACCAATTTTAGTTTAGGTTGATGATTATGATTATGATTGTGATGAAGTCCTAATCGGAGATTAGGCAAGGGATGATTGAAATCCTAGCCTGGAGGGTTAGGTGTGAGAAATCCTGGTGAGTGAAGCCAGGTGGTGATTGAAATCCTAGCTTGGAGGGCTAGGTATGGAAAAGTCCTTATTCGGTCAAGTTGGGTGAAAAGTCCTAGCTTGGAGGGCTAGGTGAAAAGTCCTGACCTGGGAGGTTAGGTGCAAATTCCCAACTTGGAGGATTAGGTGAAAAAGTCCTGGCTTGGAGGGTCAGGTCCTAGCTTGGAGGGCTAGGTTGGATTTCTAACTCGATTGAGTTGGGTGAAAAGCCCTAGCTTGGAGGGCTAGGTGAAAAGTCCTAGCTTGGAGGGCTTGGTGAAAAGTCCTAACCTGGGAGGTTAGGTGCAAATTCCCAACATGGAGGGTTAGATGGAAAAATCCTAGCTAGGAAGTTAGGTGGAGTCTCCAGATCGGTCTGGAGGCTGGTTGGCACGCTGCTCGATTAGTGGATCGGTCTGGTGACCGATCCAGCTACTCCTGATCGGTCTGGTGACAGATCAGGGAGCACACAGTGAGGTTAGGAACCTACTGTATGGCTCCTGATAGGTCCGGTGACCGATCAGGAGTCTCCTGATCGGTCTGGTGACCGATCAGGGAGTCTCCTGATCGGTCTGGAGACCGATCAGGGAGGAGAGCGTGGCCTCACTGTTTGGCTCCTGATCGGTCTGGTGACCGATCAGGGAGCGAACAGTGTCCTCACTGCTTAGCTCCTGATCGGTCTGGTGACCGATCAGGGAGCAAACAGTGAGTTGAGTTCTCCTGCTGATCAAGTTATGATCGGTCTGGTGACCGATTCGTGACTTAGGTATTGATTTTTGCGCACAGAACTGGATCGGTCAGGCTTGTGCCTGATCGATCAGGGATATACCTGATCGGTCTGGTGACCGATCAAAGACCTAGGGTCTAATTTTCCTGCTTCAGAGGTGGACCGATCAGGCTTGAGCCTGATCGGTCAGGGAGATAGTTGATCGGTCTGGTGAACGATCAGGCTTCACCTGGATTGGTCTGGTGATCGATCCACAGGCCCTGGATCGGTCTGGTGACCAATCACTTTAATTCAAACTGCATTGTCAGACTCTCTGATCACGATCTTGTTGCTTACGATTTACCTCTGAAATTTGATACACTGCCTGATATACTGCTCTAATCTTCTGATTAAGTCACAGGTGACAGGGGAGGATTCAAAAACTCTGGGAGAGTCAAGGATTGCCTTTCCTTGGAGCAGGTTTGTCTTGTTTTCCATCTCAGGTAGCAACGGATGCTGGCACTGGCTGGAGCTGCTGTCTGGAACTGGTCTGAGGGAAGCTCAGAGAGTTCAGAAGGGCTCAGTGGTGGCTGGTGGTTGCAAAAGAGCAGCTGGAGGCTGCAGTGAGGTGGTAAGATGGGGCAGTGAGATGAGGACTTAAGTGCTGGTGTGGCTAACGAATCTTCAACATTCATCTTCTCCATCTTCCCTATGTTCTGTATTGCTGTGCTTGTGCTGTTGCTACATCCTTGAGCAAGCTACTATAGATCTTGAGGCAACCTTTCCTTGCTTGAGTACTTGGTGGAAAGAACAAGAAGCTTGGAGAGTCCATCAGCGAGAAGACACGAAGAAGGGTTCTTGCGTGAGATCGTCGCTGGTTGGAGCTGAGAAGCTTGCTGTGTTCTTGTCCTTGATAAGTACTGAGTAAGGTTTCTTGTGTTTCATTGTGCTTAACTTTATATCTGTGATTGAAACGCTGTGGAGAGGTTTCTCCACCGAGAAGGAGGTTGCATTCTATCCGGTGATCACCGGGGCTTGATCTGCCGACGATCAAGGGATCGCCCACCTTAAGGGCACGCCAAGGAGTAGGGGCATGTTATCCCCGAACCTTGTAAATCCTCCCTGTTAGCGTTTTTGTTCTTGCCTTAGCTTAGAGTTCATTTACTGCATTCTCTGTTCAATTTGCTTCCGCTATGCTACTAACATTTGAGGTGCAGAAATCTCATAAGTGAAAAGCGATTTGTGTGTCTGGCTATATTCACCCCCCTCTCTAGCCATCCAAGTACCTACAGGCTTACCTCCATACCATCCTTCACGCATGCCTCGAAGTTCGCATCCCTCGACTCATCGTCTATGATCCAGCAGCCTCGATCTGTCGCCTTCAAGCCATCATCGACTTTGGCCCTCGTCCCTCAGTTGCATGCAAGCCTCCAGCTTCATGGTTCGGAGCAATTTTACTTGGTTCGGAGCCTGGGTCGACTCCTACTCCAAGGCCCACGGTCGTTGACCGTTTACTTTGGGCAATTCTATAAGACGCAAAACAGTTACAGAAGTAGGGTACAATTTACAGTAAATTAAAATTACACTTTTGTATTAACCAACTCCCGGTGTAGCTCGAGTTTCGGTGCAGTGGGAGGTCGACGGCACTTAGATCTTGAGTCGGGAAGGTTCCGGAGCAGAGCACGGTCGTATGAGAGCGTGCGTTATTTGAAAGTGTTGTGTTGAAGCTGGGGTCGAGCGCCCCTTTATATAGGGCCTGGGGGCAGCGTGGACGTCGGGGGCGCCCCCCCCCCCCCCACGTGGCAGCAGATCCGTTTGCTGCGTGGTCAAAGGCTTATCCCTCCAACTTTGGGATAATGCCTTGACGGGGGCACCCTGGACGCTGGGGGCGCACGGGTTGACCAAGTCAGCCCTTATCCGCAGCTTCTGGCCTCTCCTCGGAAAAAGCAGCTGGGGCGCCCTGGCAGTGGGGGCGCCCAGGACAGCGGGGGCGCCCTGGTGTGCAGCGCAGACGCAGCAGCTTCTTTGCTTCTGTGTTTCTTCACCTTGGGGGCGCCCGGGATAGCTTGTTTCTGAAGTGAACTTTGCTTCACTTGTTTGTATTGGCCTTGGGGGCGCCAGGGACACTCCGGGCGCCCTGCTCAGCTTATGCCTCACTCCTCTGAGACTCTCTGAGCTGCAGACACTCGGTCCTTCGGTCCTGCATCCAGGGTTAGTCCAAAACAAGACAAAGCAAATAAATATTAGTTTAATACAGCCTGAGCTGTCTTGGTTCTGACTTTGGTCTCCAAAATGGAGCCCTAGGTCGAACCGACGCCTACTGTTCCCTCGAAGGGGAACGCATCCTCACCTACTCCTCTCGGGAGAGTTTACCTGGTGCCAACCGGCTCCTCCGGTTGGACTTTTGCCCGGCAGCCCTTCGCCAGGTCTTGAGTACCAAGCTGCCCTTCGCCTGGTGCCTAGCAGCCCTTCGCTAGGTCTTTACTTCTGGCAGCCCTTCGCCAGAGCCTAGCAGCCCTTCGCTAGGTCTTTTCTTCTGGCAGCCCTTCGTCAGAGCCTAGTAGCCTTTCGCTAGCACTTTTCTTTCTGGCAGCCCTTCGCCAGAGCCTAGCAGCCCTTCGCTAGGACTTTTCTTTCTGGCAGCCCTTCGCCAGAGCCTATCAGCCCTTCGCTAGGACTTTTCTTTCTGGCAGCCCTTCGCCAGTGCCTAGCAGTCCTTCGCTAGGGCTTTTCCTGTACACTCAAGTAGACTTGTTAGATAAACAAACATCTTAACTTTTGAACCCTTTTGCCAATATCAAAACACAGGTTTGACTTAGGTGCAATCTGCACCAACAATCTCCCCTTTTTGATATATGGCAATCCAGTTCAAAAAGTTAAGTTAATCATCATAAATAAAATCCTAAGTTGGATTCCCTCCCCCTGGAAGAAATCTCCCCCTAGGTTTTTCAAAAATACGTAGTGTTCAGACTTAGAAAATTTTCACAAAAATTTTTCATACTTAGAAAATTTTCAAGTTTGTGAAACGAGGTTTTAAGCTTAGAAAATTTTAAGGATAAAAAGTTTTCAGCTTTGAAAAAAAAAATTCTAACTTAGAAGATTTTCAAGTAAAACTTTTGGAGCAAGTACTTTTGAGAATTTTGAAAAATTAAGTGTCAGGTACTTGGTTAAAAAACAGTTTAGTACTTGAATTAATTTTTGAGAAAAAGGGTAAGTACTTAGTAAGAATTTTGAAACAGTTGAGTACTTAAGAATAATTTTGAAAAAAAACGTAAGTACTTAGAATGATTTTTAGAAAAAAAACTGTTAAGTACTTAAGTTGATAAAATTCTAATTTTGAGTGCAAAATATTTAAGTACTTGGAATAAAAGTTAAGTATTTTCAAAGAAGGTTAAGTACTTAAAGTTTTGAAAAAAAATCTAAGTGCTCAAAATGATTTATCAAAAGGATTAAGTACTTCAGATGTTTTGAAAGAGACAAGTAGGTACTTTAAATCTTTTTGAAAAAGAAGTTAATACTTTTTGAAGAAAGAAATAGGGAAAAAAATTGAAATTGAGAAAATTTAAATTTGAAAAATTTGATTCCCTCTTTCCTTTCCAATCTCTCCCCCTTTGACATATATCAAAAAAAGTAAAATTGCAAAAAAGAAATAATTATTGCAAGAAATAAATATTGCATTTTATAAATTTGTTGTACTGAATCAATTCAGGATCTAAACGTGGTTAAATCAATTTTAATATTTTAGGGACCTGTCTAACCCAATTAGCTACTTACCCACTGTTATAAACAGTGGCTTTTGCTAGGGTTAGTCAAGTTAAGTGAACTGTTCAAATTAGATTTTCTAAACTTGACACTTAACCTGATTGTTGTTCAGTTTGTATTTAGTGTCTCAATTTCTGCAGATGCACTGACTTAAAGCATCCTGAATTAAGGCAAAGACCTAAGCATCTCAACCCATTCTAGGTTATCAATCAGAAGTACCCTTAGGTGCTTGTGAGATGCTGGCTTCTAGATCTATAGGTGCATGCAGTTCTAGGGTTAGGGCCTAGGCTATGTCCATTTTGAACAAAAACCCTAGTTTTGAAGGGGGTAGTTTTGAAATAAAACTAAGTCAAAAATTTAAAAAAAAATTAAACAACGAAAATATTAAAAATATTTTCAACAAGGCAGTAAAGCAGAATTAAAGAAAAAATGATCCTACTCTACTAAGCACAATCCTAACATAAGCAAGTAAGTCAACCAGATAAGCAAGCCAACATAGGATAAGCATAAGTCAAAGTCAACGAGTCAAGTACAGGCCAAGCTTAGGTCAACCCTACTCAGTAGGGTCAGTCAAATAGTCACAAGTACAATGCAGATCAAATCTAGGAAGAGGGGCCAGGATGATCAGAAGAGCCTGGCTGCCAGGATCTAAACATCGTCATCATCTCGTGATACTGTGCGTCTCTGGTCTCTCCCTCAGCTCTAAGTGCACTCATATAATCAGTGTAGTATCCTAGATTTGCCTCCATCTCCTTAGCATGGTTTGCCTCCACTTCCTCTCGGAGGCTCTGGACCTGCGTCTCTAGCGGGTCACTCGCTCGTAAAGTGTCGGTGGAGAGGGCTGGGCTAACTCGGCTGCTAGCTCTGCAACATTGACCTCGACCTCCGCGTCGGCGATGTCCTGGGGTTCGGCTCACTGTCGTCTCCAAGTCATAACCCCGGTACCCGAGACTTCTATACCGGCTAAGGAAAAGTTCCTAAATCCTATCTCGTCGTAATCAGTCATGGTGGTCATCTCTCCATCAGCGATGTTACGACCGTGATGGTGAAGGATGGAAGTGATGACGTGGCAGTAAGGGGTGCGGACCCGCCCCTGAGTGGACACGCTGGAGGCATGTAAGATCGAGTGGAACATATGAAGGCCGATGTCTATGTCAAGGTGGTGGATAAATGCATAAAGAAGAAAGGTATGAAAGAGTCTCATAGTGGCAATGTCCCTAGTGGACAAGGAAGGAGGCAACGAACTATTACTCTGTAAAGAGCGTAGTCCTGAACCTGAAGACTAGTAGAATGGAAGTGTCCTTCTGTAGGGTCCATGGCCTCTCTAAAGAAGTAGTAATATAGGGTGTTCAGGTCAATGTGGGAATACGGGGCATCAAAGGGAGGGTCCCTAGGAGGGTAACAGCAGAAAGTGGACTGAGAGGGTCGTAGTCCAAGGAATCTGTTCAGTAGGGAAGGTGTGATGGTCAAGGGCATCTCTTGAATAGTGGTGACAAAACTAAGTTGGTCTTGTCTGATGATGTTGTTGTAAAATTCTGCACAGAGGGAGGTATAGATTGGGTGTGTGCAGAATACAAGATTGTCCAGTTGATAAAAGTTGATTACGGACATAGCTACTGGACATGATTGGGTGAAAAATTGGCGGTTAAGATAACTAGTCTTTATGGGAATGTAGGTAGTCCTAGAGAACTTATTACAAAGTTCTAGGTTTGGAAACCTAGGGTCGGGACTTGGCTCGGTACCGGGGTTCGTTTGGCTTGATAGGCGTTTTCTAAGTTAACATAGGTATGCATTTAATAAATGAGTTTAAAGAAGAGAAATTTAGGAAAAGAAAATCATAACTTTAAATGCATAGAATAAATTCATACCGGGGCGGCATGGTTGAAATAGGGAAGCACTAGTATCACTTGATGCCACTAGAGTGAAGAGAGTGAAGAAGAAGGATGGAATTTGGTGTGGGAAGAAGAGGAGGTTCGGGTCCCTTATATAGGGGTTTTGTTGGGGGCGCCCGGGAGCTCCCGGGCGCCCTCAACAGGGCATACTGCCTTGGGCAGTGGTAAAGCTGCTTAGGGGCGCCCGCAACGTCCCGGGCGCCCGCAACGTCCGGGCGCCCTGGTCAAGATTGTCGGATGCAGCTTTTGCTGCTTTGACCGGCGTGGGGGACAGGCGGCAGTGGCTTAAGAGTGGAGAAGTGAATTTTGGGGGCGCCCGATGAGTCACGGGCGCCCTCAACAGCATTTTGCCAGGTTTGACTAGCAGGGCGCCCGCTGTGGTCAGGGCGCCCGCAAAGGCTGCTTCTGCAGCCTTTGACTTTGGTGAAGGCTTTTGCGGGGTAGGGGGCGCCCGGGATGGTCAGGGCGCCCTAGGTAGCTGTTTTCAACAACTTTTTGACTGTTTGACCGGGTTTGACCGGATTGACTATTTGACCAGGGTTTGACCATGTTTGACTGTTTGACCAGGGTTTGATCATTTTAATCATGGTTTGACTATATTGACCGTGGTGTGACCATGTTGACCATGGTTTGACTTTGTTGACCGAGGTTTGACCATGGTCAGAAAAACATAACATATGTAATACAGAAATTTTAATTGAACTTAATTTTTCTGTCTCACCCAATCTAGGGTTTTCAAACATGTTAATCTTAAGGGTTTTTGTGAGACAGGTTTGAAGGTAAAAATTGAAAAAGGGAATAATTAATTTTGAAAAGTGTTTAATTTTGAAAACAGGTTTGAATTTGAAAAATTCTGATTTTGTAAAAGAATTTTGAAAAGTGTTTTTGAAAAGGAATGATTTTGAAAAAGAAATTTTGAAAAATAGGTTTGAATCTATAATTATTTGAAATTTGTGTTAGATTCGAATTTGACAAAAGATAATTTGAATTTGAATTTCAGAAATTGGCTTCCAGGTTTTGGCGAGGCACTAGGCCTTCTTTGGCCGTAGCCTTATTGGATCAACAACCCTTTCCTTGACAAAGCCTTTTAATGAAATTTCATTTTGAAATTAAATTAAGGCAATTTCTGGTCTAACTAGCTTGGGTCTTGGATCGGTAGCTTCGGCTGGTTTCACCAGTCTAAAGAGACCATGTAGACTTGATCTTATTAGAGTTGGTTTCCCCAACGTACTATCATCTCACCTCCTCCCAATACTATGTTGTCAAATTTTAACTAATTAGTTGAGTCCTTAAGTCTAACCAAACCTAAGTCTAAACATGGCAATTTGCAGAAATTAAATAAACAAGCATTCAAGCAAACATGCAATTTAATTAAAACAAAATTATTTAAGTATAAAAATTATTTTTATTTTGGCTCCCCCTGGACTAAAGCCTCGGTAATGGTTAGGCAAGATGTGAATCTTGTCCTTGGGGATCCATAATTGATTTGAACCAGTTTGGTTACTCAGACATAGTTTTGGCACCCATGCCTGAACCTTAGGTCTGGACTGGTTCAGTACAGCATAATATGATCTTTGTCGAGCTTTGGTTCGATAGCCCAACCCGGATCGATTTAGAACAGACTTCTGTTTCCCAAGAATCATATCAAGACCCTTGGAACCAGAAGTAAATCGTTCTAAGGCTGTTCTTAGATCCTTAACTTGAGTTTTCAGAAAGGAGTTCTCTGATTCAAGTTTTTCAACTTGATCAGAGGTTCCGTCCTGAACTTTCTCAGCTAGGGACCTAGAGTCAGCTCCCTCTTTCAGGAGTTTTACTTCCTGTCGGAGGGACTCGATTCGGAGTTTCGCTTTCGCCAAATCTCGAGAAAGATAGGAAATAAATGAATTTAACTGATATTTAGAAAAACCCGTTACCTTAATTTCGCCGTCGTCTGAAAATGTCAGCTTGCCGTCGTCCTGATCTGAATCTGACTCGGTCTCGATCTGATCTGATGCAGTCAGTGCAAGCAGGTTCGATTGGATTGGATCTTCCTCTTCTTCTTCCGAGGATGACTCATCCCAAGTTGCTTGCAATGCCTTCTTCTTCTTGGTTCTTTTTGCTTCTTTCAAATTGGGGCAATCCGTCTTGTAGTGCCCTTTCTTTTTGCACTCGTAGCAGATTACGTTCAGTTTGTTGTTGGAAGGTTCAGGTGGATCGTCCTTCTTTCGGTTCGCTTTTCTTCTATTAGACTGGTTCTTCAGCTCCTTGTAGTAGCTTCGGGCCAGTCGAACCAGCTTCGGTCGATCACCTTCTTCATCTTCAGAGTCTGAATCTGAATCAGACTTTGGTGCAGGTTGAGTCTTCTTCTTGAATTGTCTTTCAGTTCTTCCTGCAAGAAAAGCAACCCCTTTCTCGGCCAGATCATTGTTAGTTTGTTCATGAAGTTCAAATTCAGAAAACATTTCATCTAACTTAACCTAAGAAAGGTCTCTTGAAACTTTGTAAGCATCTACCATAGATGCCCACAAAGTATTTCTATGGAATGAGTTTAGGGTATACCTGATTATGTCACGGTTTTCAACCTTGTGACCTATTGTATGAAGCCCGTTCATGAGTTCTTGGATGCGGGCGTGGAGCTGAGCTGCTGATTCTCCTTCATTCATCTTTATTGTGTATAATTTGTTGAGGACCAGATCTGTCTTGCTGATCCTTGTATCTGAGGTCCCTTCGTGCAGCTCGATCAATTTTTCCCAGAGCTCCTTGGCACTATTGAAAGGTCCCACCCAGTTCAGTTCCTCCTTTGTTAAGCCGCGTTGAAGAGTTTGAGTTGCTTTTGCGTCGGCTTCTATCTTGCGCTTCAGGGTAGTGTCCCACTCGGTGTAGGGCTGAGGAACTCTTTCGGCGTTCTTCGGGATTTCTAGTCCGGACTGGATTATGATCCACATTTCCACCTGAGTCTTCAGGTGGACCTCCATTCTGCTCTTCCAGTAGGAGAAATCTTCTCCACTGAATAGGGGCGGCCTGGCAGTGCTGTATCCCTCTTGGATGGCCATTTAATATTCTGAAAAAGAAAACTTAAAAGAAAATTCCCAAGACTTGGTCTTAGATTAGCAGTGCGGGAATTAATTAAAAAAATAAGATCAAGGGGTGTTGCACCAACCTTGATTAATCGAGGAAAAAGAAAACGATTTAAAAAAAAATTAAAACAGAATTTAAAAGAAATCCGAAAAAAATTTCAATGTGGTGGTTGCACCAACTTTGAATAACCCCGCTCTGATACCACTTGTTGGATCGAGAAACACGATAGAGAGGGGGTGAATATCACAAACTTTTCGAATAATAAAAATAAGAGCGATTACGCAGCGGAAATAAGACAAACACGTAAACACAGCGATTTTACTTGGTTCGGAGCCTAGGTCGACTCCTACTCCAAGGCCCACGGTCGTTGACCGTTTACATTGGGCAATTCTATAAGATCGCAAAACAGTTACAGAAGTAGGGTACAATTTGCAGTAAATTAAAATTACACTTCTGTATTTACCAACTCCCGGTGTAGCTCGAGTTTCGGTGCAAGTGGGAGGTCGACGGCGCTTCGATCTTGAGTCGGGAAGGTTCCGGAGCAGAGTGCGGTCGTAGGAGAGCGTAGTTGCGTTGTTTGAAAGTGTTGTGTTGAAGCTGGGGTCGAGCACCCCTTTATATAGCGCCTGGGGGCGCCCCCCCCCCCCATGTGGCAGCAGATCCGTTTGCTGCGTGGTCAAAGGCTTATCCCTCCAACTTTGGGATAATGCCTTGACGGGGGTGCCCGGATTGACCAAGTTAGCCCTTATCCACACCTTCTGGCCTCTCCTCGGAAAAAGCAGCTGGGGGCGCCCTGACCAGCTTGTTTCTGAAGTGAACTTTGCTTCACTTGTTTGTATTGGCCATGGGGGCGCCCGGGACACTCCGGGCGCCCTGCTTAGCTTATGCCTCACTCCTCTGAGGCTCTCTGAGCTGCAGACACTCGGTCCTTCGGTCCTGCATCCAGGGTTAGTCCAAAACAAGACAAAGCAAATAAATATTAGTTTAATACAGCCTGAGCTGTCTTGGTTCTGACTTTGGTCTCCAAAATGGAGCCCTAGGTCAAACCGACGCCTACTGTTCCCTCGAAGGGGAACGCGTCCTCACCTACTCCTCTCGGGAGAGTTTACCTGGTGCCAACCGGCTCCTCCGGTTGGACTTTTGCCCGGCAGCCCTTCGCCAGGTCTTGAGTACCAAGCTGCCCTTCGCCTGGTGCCTAGCAGCCCTTCGCTAGGTCTTTACTTCTGGCAGCCCTTCGCCAGAGCCTAGCAGCCCTTCGCTAGGTCTTTTCTTCTGGCAGCCCTTCGTCAGAGCTTAGCAGCCTTTCGCTAGCACTTTTATTTCTAGCAGCCCTTCGCCAGAGCCTAGCAGCCCTTCGCTAGGACTTTTCTTTCTGGCAGCCCTTCGCCAGAGCCTGGCTAGCCCTTCGCCAGATCCTAGCAGCCCTTCGCTAGGATTTTTCTTTCTAGCAGCCCTTCACCAGTGCCTAGCAGTCCTTCACTAGGGCTTTTCCTGTACACTCAAGCAGACTTGTTAGATAAACAAACATCTTAACTTTTGAACCCTTTTGCCAATATCAAAACACAGGGTTGACTTAGGTGCAACCTGCACCAACAATGTGTACCTGCAAACCTGCACACTCACATACACATATTAGACCAACAACAAAACTTAACTTACTCGTATTGACAGACACATCAAAATCCATGATCCTCCCGATCATACTTGGGCCGATTGCCTCAACACTACTAACACAGGCGTCCTCTCGTCATTACCCAAGGCTCTACGGTGACCTGTCGTCTACAACGTTCGCTTCTGGAACAAGTTTTGCGCCATTTATGGGAACTCTACTTTAATCACCAGAAGGAACAATGTGATGACGGAACCAGAGGGGCAACGAATTATTTTGACATGGGAAGAATTGGACCGCCTGATAGCCAACGTTGTTCGGGGGGTGCGGGAGCAACACCAAATCGAGAAAGCTGCATCTCAACGAGCAATGCCAATGCAGACTAATGTCCAAAGAGCATCCACTTCATACGCCTAGAATAGGAGATCCATCTTGCCTTCGGGGATGCCCGAGAATGAGGCCCTAGGACATCGACGAGACTCCATGGGAGAGATGGAGAAAGCACATACGGCCACCTCCAGCATTTTGCGACGAGAAGAGGGACAAGGAAAAAGTGAAGCTGCAAAGGTTCTCCCAAAGTATACCTCTTCACCCATTGTTCGGGATATTATGGATGATCCCATGCCCAAGCAATTTCGAGGTCCGAGAATTATTGATTACGACGGGAAAATAGATCCAGAAGATCACATTTGGAAATTTGAGAATGCTACCCTACTACATCAATATACTGATGTGGTGAAGTATCGGGTATTCTTGAACACTTTGTCAGGAGCGGTAGAGAGGTGGTTTCAGAGGTTACCTCAAGATTCTATAAACTTCTTCTTGGAGTTTAAGACCGTCTTCTTGCACCACTTCGCCAGCAGTCGACGATATCAAAAGATGACACTGAACCTTTTCGCCCTAAAGCAGAAAAGCAAAGAGCCTCTGAAAGATTATATCCAGCGATTTAATCATGTGACGCAGGATGTGCCAAGTGCTACTTCAGAGATCCTTGACAGTGCCTTCATGAAAGGACTCATTGTAAGAGATTTTTTTCGATCTCTCGTGAAGAAACCACCGATCAATTTTGACGATTTATTAGGGTGGTCGGTCAAGCACGTTAATGTAGAAGAAGTGTAGCACGCCCACTGATCATATCGAGAACTCGTATCCAAATCTTGATACGATCCGAGAGGAAAGAACCATCCGCTCCTGCCCGAGCAAAGGATTCTCGCTCACGCAAAAGTCATTGGGACCATCAAAAGAATGTGGTGGAAACAGTGGATACTGAAGGATCGGCCCCACCGGAGTAGTGTTGTGACTTTCATGGTAGTACTACGCATTCCACAGAAGAGTACTATACTTTGAAGAGGAGGAGATCCTAGGAAACAGATGCTAAGCCATGCAAGAAATAGAGCAACTCGAGGTATCGGCGAAGGTCTCATCGCTGAAACCGATCTCCTCGATGATGACAATTGGGAGAGGACAGATCCAGGAGGCAGTCCCGAGCGCCTTTGAGAGGAAGATCCCAGGATATCGCACCCCGCCGATCTGTCTCACTGGAAAGAGATTCCGAGAAGGGCAAAGCTTCGGCCCATGGACCTCCGTCGGGTTATGTTGGAATGATTTCAGGAGGTCCGACTGGTGGGGACTCCCATTGGGCAAGGAAGTCTCATACGCGTAGATTGAAAAACTACGCTATTGGGATGGGTAAGGATAAGCGCCAAGGGCCTGTTATTTCTTTCAGGCCTGACGATCTAGAGGATGTCGAAGATCCCCATGAGGATGCACTGGTAATTCTTGCCTGCATAGCTAATTATGAGGTTAAGCGCATTTTTATGGATACAGGGAGCTTCGTCAATATACTATACAAAGCGGCACTGGATCGGATGCAGGTGGATGAAGGTGAATTGTGCCCCATTTCCACACCACTATTTGGCTTCATGGGGCATCGGATACAGCCGATAGGACATATTTCGTTGTCCCTATTGTTGGATCAAAAAAGACCGATAGAGGGGGGGTGAATATCGGAAAATGTTCGGATTTAAAAGAAAGAGCAGTTACGCAGCGGAATAAAATCAAACAACGCAAACACCAGTAGTTTACTTGGTTCGGAGCCTGGGTCGACTCCTACTCCAAGGCCCACGGTCGTTGACCGTTTACTTTGGGCAATTCTATAATGCGCAAAACGGTTACAGAGTAAGATTACAAAAATGACTGTAAATAGAAAGTTACACTCTGTTTTACCAACTCCTGGTTGTAGATCGAGTTTCGGTGCAGCGGGAGGTCGATGATGCTATGGACTTGAGTTGGGAAGTTCCTGGAGCAGAGCGTAGTCGTCAGAGCGTTTGGAAGCGTTGAATGAAAGCGGTGTAGAAGCTCGGGGTCGAGGGGTGCTATTTATAGCACCTAGGGGCGCCCTGGTCGTCGAGGGCGCCCTGCCACGTGTCTCCCGATCCGTGCTTCGCTCGGTCAAGCCTTATCGCACCAGAATAGGGATGAGGTTTGACCTCTGGGACGCCCTGGTCGCAGAGGGCGCCTTGGTTGACTTTTTCCGCGCAGAAGACTCGGCTGTGGATAGAGCTGAGGCTTCGCAGAGAGAGCTGGAGGCGCCTTGGCTGCTGAAGGCGCCTTCACTGACGAAGGCGCCTTCGCTGCTGAGGGCGCCTTGCCCAGTAAGCAGCTGAAGCCCATTTGCTTCGTTTGGTTCTGGTTCACCTTGAGGGCGCCCTAGACACTTAGGGCGCCTTACTCAGCTGTTGCCTCACTCCTTTGAGGCTCTCTGAGTTGCAGACACACGTCCCTTTGGTCCTGCATCAAGGGTTAGTCCAAAACACAACAAAATAATAATTTTATACAGCCTTAGCTGTCTTGGTTCTGACTTTGGTCTCCAAAATGGAGCCCTAGGTCGAACCGACGCCTAATGTTCCCTCAAGGGGAACGCGTCCTCACCTACTCCTCTCGGGAGAGTTTTACCTGGTGCCAACCGGCTCCTCCAGTTGGACTTTTGCCTGACGGTCCTTTGTCAGGGCTTGGATGCCGAGCTGTCCTTCGCCCGGTGCCTAGCATTCCTTTGCTAGGGCTTTAGTCCCAGGCTGTCCTTCGCCTAGAGCCTAGCAGTCCTTCGCTAGGTCTTGGATGCTGGCAGTCCTTCGCCAGTTGCCTAGCAGTCCTTCGCTAGGGCTTGGATGCTGGCAGTCCTTCGCCAGTTGCCTAGCAGTCCTTTGCTAGGGCTTGTCCTGTACACTCAAGAAACTTGTTAGGCACCAATGAACCCTTAACTTTTGAACCCTTTTGTCAATATCAAAACACAGGTTTGACTTGGGTGCAATCTGCACCAACAATCTCCCCCTTTTTGATATATGGCAACCTAGTTCAAAAGGTTAAGGGAAAAAATGCTGAAATTGAAATCCTAAGTTGGATTCCCTCCCCCTGGAAGTAATCTCCCCCTAGGTTTTTCAAAAGTAGGTGGTTTTAGTTTAAATACTTAGAAAATTTTATTATCGAAAAACTTTTTAAGTATTGGCTGAGTTTTTCAAGAAAAATGTTTTAGGTTTGAAGAAGTTTTCACATTTTAGCAAATTTTGAGTTTCAGGAAAACTTTTTAAACTTTAGACTTTTTCAGTTTTTGAAAACTCTTGTTTAAAAAAAAATTGAGACTTGGAAAACTTTTTCAGACTTAGAAAATTTTTAGGATTTGGTAAAAAAAATTCAGACTTTTAAAAAAGCTTTTCAGAGAAAAAAAATTAATAGCAATTCAGAGCAAAAAGAATTTTAAGAAAATTGAGCTTTCAGAGTTAGAAATTTTGGAATTTTGGAAAAAACATTTTTGTTCCCTGTTTCCCTGTTTCCTTTCCAACTCTCCCCCTTTGACATATATCAAAAAAAATGCAAAAAAAGATATTTGCAATAAAGCATTTGCTGTACTGACTTGAGCTAGGACCTAAGTCTGGTTAAATCTTTTAGGGACCTGTCTAACCCATTTAGCTACTTACTAACTGTTATAAACAGTAGCTTTTGCTAGAGTTAGTCAAGTTAAGTGCATTGTTCAAGTTAGATTGTCTAAACTTGACACTTGACCTGATTGCTGTTCATTTAGTGCCCCAATTGCTGCCGATGCACTGACTTAAAGCATCTTGAATTGAGGCAAAGACCTAAGCATCTCAACCCTTTCTAGGTTATCAATCAAAAGTACCCTAAGGTTCTTGTGAGATGCTGGCTTCTAGATCTATAGGTGCATGCAATTCTAGGGTTAGAGCCTAGGCTAAGTCCATTTCGAAAAGAGGCCCTAGTTTTGAAGGGGGTAGTTTTTGAAATAAGACTAAGAAAAAAAAATTTTAAAAGAAACTTTTTCAAGTTAAATTAAAAAAACATTTTAATAGACATTTTAAGATTAATTTAAAAATCAAAAATCAAAAACCGAATGATTCTATTCTACTAAGCATAATCCTAACTGCCTTCTCAGTGAGCTGAACTCAGACTCAGGTAAGGGTTTAGTGAATATGTCAGCTAGGTTGGACTTGGAGTCTACATGCTTAAGGACTATTTCACCCCTAGCTACGTGATCTCTTACAAAGTGATGTTTTACTTCTATGTGTTTGGTTCTAGAATGTTGAATTGGGTTTTTGGTTAAGTTGATTGAGCTAATATTATCAATATTGACTTGGGTCTGATTGTAGTCTAGCTGAAAGTCTTTAAGAGTGTGCATCATCCATAAGAGTTGAGCCACACATTCTCCTAGGGCTACATATTCAGCTTCAGTTGTGGATAACGCAACACAGTGTTGCTTTCTACTGCACCAACTTACTAAGCTGTTTCCTAAGAGTTGGCAGCTTCCACTTGTACTTTTTCTATCTAATTTACAACCAGCATAGTCAGAATCAGAGTATCCTGATAACTTAAAGGATGAGGTTCTAGGGTACCAAATCCCTACATTTAGGGTGCCCTTAATATATCTTAAAACTCTTTTTAGGGCTGCTAAGTGAGTTTCCTTAGCACATGTTTGGTACCTAGCACACATTCCTACTGAGAAAAGTATATCAGGTCTGCTGGCTGTAAGGTACAGTAGACTTCCTATCATACTTCTGTATAATTTTAAGTCTACTGGTTTACCATCAGGGTCACTATCTATTTTTACATTTGTGGCCATTGGAGTACTTATGCTTTTAGAGTTATCCATTTTAAATTTCTTAATTAGTTCTTTAGCATATTTAGTTTGATGTACATAATTTCCATCCTTGGTTTGTTTGATTTGTAACCCTAAGAAGAAATTGAGTTCCCCAACTAAACTCATTTCAAACTCATTTTCCATTATTGTTACAAATTCTTTTAGAAATTTAGAATTAGTTGATCCAAATATTATATCGTCTACGTAAATTTGGGCAATAAATATATCCTTTTCTAAAATTTTAACAAACAAGGTTGGGTCAATTTGACCTTGTTTGAATTCTTTAGAAATCAAGTAGTTGGATAGTCTTTCATACCAGGCCCTAGGTGCTTGTTTTAGTCCATAAAGGGCTTTGCTAAGTTTATAGACATAATCTGGTTTTTCTATATCCTCAAATCCTGGGGGTTGTCCTACATAGACTTCTTCTTTAATGAGCCCATTCAAGAAGGCTGACTTTACATCCATTTGGTATAATTTAAATCCTTTATGGGATGCAAAGGCTAGTAACATCCTAATAGACTCAAGTCTAGCTACAGGGGCATAGGTTTCATCATAATCCAACCCTTCTACTTGACTGAATCCCTTAGCTACTAAGCGGGCTTTATTTCGGGTTATTTCACCTTGGTCGTTCAACTTATTCCTAAATACCCACTTAGTGTCAATTACGGATTTGCCCTTAGGTTTAGGTACTAACTCCCAGACTTGGTTTCTCTCAAATTGGGCTAGCTCTTCTTGCATGGCTAAGATCCAGTCAGGATCAGGTAGGGCTTCCTCAATAGTCTTAGGTTCAATCTTTGAAATCATGGCTATTTGACTAAGATTTCTATAGGAAGCTCTAGTTCTGACTCCTAAGGTTGGATCACCTACAATTTGGTCAGTTGGGTGACTGAGTCTGGGTTTCTTGGTTTTTCTAGTACTTGGCTCAGCTTCAGGTCCAGCTGGTCCAATAGGTTCAATTCTGGGTTCATTAGTTGGTTCAACTGATTCAGAAGTTGGTTCAATTGTTAAGTCATTAAAGGGTTCAGTTAGGGTTTCAGAGTTATCTTCTTGATCAGTATTTGATGAAGCTAAGTCAGAATTATCAGATTTTGGATTAGTTTCTTCATCAAATATTAAGTTGGTTGTTTCTTCAATTTTCTTAGTTATTTTGTTGTAGACTCTATAAGCTCTACTTGTTGTAGAGTACCCTAAAAAGATACCTGGGTTTGACTTGGATTGGAATTTTCCAAGATAGTCTTTGGTATTAAGAATATGGACTTTGCATCCAAAGACTCTAAGATAGTGTAAGTTTGGAAGCCTATGGTAGTAAAGTTCATAGGGTGTTTTATTTAACCTTTTATTAAGCAGAATCCTATTTTGGATATAGCAAGCTGTGCTAATTGCTTCTGCCCAATAGTGGTTAGGTAGGTCAAATTCATTGAGCATAGCCCTAGCAGCTTCCTGTAGGGTTCTATTTTTCCTTTCTACTATGTCATTTTGTTGGGGGGTTCTGGGACACGAAAATTCGTGTTTATATCCATTTATTTTATAGAATTCTTCGAATCTCTGATTCTCGAATTCTCCCCCGTGGTCAGACCTAAGTCTTTTAATTTTGGTATCATTTTGATTTTCAATCAATTTGCAAAAGTTGTTAAATAGGTTCAGGGTTTCATCTTTGGTCTTTAGAAACCTGACCCAGGTGAACCTAGAGTAGTCATCAATTATCACTAAGCAGTATCGGTTTCCACTTAGTGACTTGGCTCCATGTGAATCAAATAGGTCAAGGTGTAGGAGCTCAAGTGTGGTTTGGGTTTGATCAGATTGGATCAATTTGTGACTAGACTTGGTTTGTTTGCCTTGATTACAAGATTCACATATTAGGTTTTCATTTTTGATTTTGGGGATACCTTTGATTAAGCCAAGTTGGGTAATTTTTGAAATAGTTCTTAGATTGGTATGACCTAATCTTCTATGCCAGAGTTTTGATTGTTCTAACTATGTTAACATGCATTTGGGTATAAGAGGAAGATTTATAGTGTATACATTATTTTTCCTAGTGCCCTTAAGCATGATTTCTGAGTCTTGTGCATTTCTAATCAGGCAATTAGAATTGTTGAAAGTAACTAAATAACCAGAGTCACATAACTGACTTATGCATTTGGGTAGTCTCGGTCTATCATTAGAAAATTAAATTTCCAGTAGGAGATCAGGTGGCTAAGGTGAAAGGGAATCAACTAGCTTCCCGACGATGTTATAGGAGAAGTCAGAGTAGAGTCTCGTAAGAGCCTGAAGACTCACAAGACCTAACAAATCAACTTGGCTGAGCCCCAGGCGAAAGAAGGTGCCAAGGAAGAGTGCAGGGTAGTTGAGTGCGAAGAGGTAGAGATTCATCCTCAGCAATCATGAGGAATTATGAGAGTTGCTGCGGATCTTAACCCTGAGCTCAGAGACAGGATGATCAAGTGCTTGGCCGATCATCATGAGGTGCTCGAATGGATAGTAAATGAGATCAAAGGCATTCCCCTCACCCTATCCATGCATCGACTGCACATCACTCCTGGAGCTCGACCAGTAAAGCAAAGGCAAAGACACTTTGCCCCAGAACAAGACTAAATAATTAGAAAGGAAGTAGCAAAGTTGTTAAAGGTTGGGCCCATTCGAGAAGCCCAATTCCCGACCTGGCTAGCGAATGTTGTATTGGTCACTAAGCTCGGGGGGAAATGACAGGTTTGTATTGACTTTCGAGATTTAAATAAAGTATGCACTAAAGACTGTTACCCTTTGCCTTGCATTGATTAGTTAGTAGATTCAACTTTCGGCTGTGAACTTATTTCAATGTTGGATGCATATAAGGGATATCACCAGGTTCCTCTTGCTCGAGAAGATCAGGAGAAAGTAAGTTTCATAACTGCGGATGACACTTACTGCTACAATGTCATGCCATTCGAATTGCGAAATACGGGAGTGACCTATCAGCGTATGATGGACAAAGTGTTTCGGCATCACGTTAAACCCTGCAGGTGGATTTGATCCGACATGATGATAAGGTTGAGTGGTACTAGTCAAGGAGCCAGAAGTTGATTAATTAAAATTGTCAGTAATTTAAATTAATCGATAGGCATTCGATATCTTAAGCACGGGGGGATGGATGTACTCATAATAGGTGGAGTGTTGGGATCTACCAGCGACATAAAACAAAACACCAGTGGAAACGAGATCCCTCGAGCGATCCATGCGAAAGAAAACCCCGTACAAAGCCGATCTACATCTACTTCTAAAGTAGATATACCTTTGTCGCGTGCCCTTTCGTTTCTCCCGCTCGTTCAAGATGCGCCGGATCTCTTGCACGTTCAAGTGTCCGTGCCTCTATTCGTATCCAAACGAACACGATCTCTCAACTTCGGGATGAACTACCTTAGTTGTGCTAGCAACTTGAGGTATTCACCAAAAACTCTACAATAAGGTCTCGACTAAGAAGAAGATGAGGAAGAGAAGAAGGGGGATTCGAAGAGTCTCAAAAGAGTCACACATATCCAAAGTGACCACCACACCTTTTTATATTCATCCCATGAATATGAACAGGTTTGTGTCTCTTTGGCTTCCCTTCATTAAACACTTTAATGAATTAATATCTCCCGTAATTCTGACCAGACCTCTCGGGCTCCCGACCAAGTCTCCCGAGCTACCGGTCGAGTCTCCTGAGTTCCCAACTCGAGCTTCCCGAGCTCCCGACCAAGTTTCCTGAGTTCCCAACTCGAGCTCCCGATCTCCCGACCAAGTCTCCCGACTGAGTTTCCCGAGTTCCCAACTCGAGCTCCCGATCTCCCAACCGAGTCTCCCGACTGAGTTTCCCGACCGAATTTCCCGAGTTCCCAACTCGATCTCTCGATCTCCCTACCGAGTCTCCCGACCAAGTCTCCCGAGCTACCGACCGAGTCTGCCGATCTCCCGACCGAGTCTCCCGACCGAGTTTCCCGACCGAGTTTCCCGACTGAGTTTCCCTAGTTCCCAACTCGAGCTCCCGATCTCCCGACCGAGTCTCCCGACCAAATTTTCCGAAGCATCGTGTCCTTAGTGTGTGACCCAATAGGCTCTCGTAACATTGGCAATGTGTCTAAACCACTTTAGACACATAAGCAATGAGCGGAATCTAGCAATGCATCATTGCTACCCATGTAACAAGAAAGTCGAGATCCGACTTCACCTCCGTGACTATGACAATGTATGACCTTGTCCTTCTATCCTCGATATCTAGATTGACCAATGAGGCATAGACCATGTCATCCTCGATCAATCCTTGTGTTTCTTGATCCCCGACTAGACTCACTCAAATAAATGAGTTCAATATCTCATATTGACTCATTCGAGCATGGTCATGCGTTTTAGTAGTCCTACTCGATCAAGGGGCCCACATATATCACTCCCATCATATGGGAGGGATAGATCCCATCTACATCACCCACATCCCTCTGTATAATTCATTATATACCAAGTGATCGCCTTTATAGTCCACCCTATTACGGATGACGTTTAACGATACCAAAGTACATAAATCCTTATGTAGGGAACCATGGTGACTTCAGGTCTAAGGACTATTCATACTAATAGTCACATAAGAAAGTTTATGACACTCATATGACAATCTATGAAATTTTCTCATGGCGGGTCATTAAGTACACATTCTCTAATATATACCCATGTGTCAACTTGATATCACATATCTATGATTTGTGAGCTCAAGTCATCAATTGACCTACATGCTAGTCTCCATGCATTAATGTTGTCCTTGAACATTAATGCTTTACTAGTAATAATTTAGTGTAGTGTTCTCTACATCAACTCACTATCGATTCAACTAATCAATATGATGTAGATAAGAACCTACTACCCAAGGACATTATTATACTTAGCTATATGACACAAATATAAAGTAAGTATAATAACCAAACATGCTTTTATTAGTGATAGAATATGATACCAAAATCCCTAGTCAATCATCACATAATTGGCTCTAGGGCTCCTACTAACATGGAGCCCATATGAAAATATGGGGGTTGTTGGGGCAATCGACCCTGATATGATCTGGAGGATCAGGGTTTTGATGTGTGTTGGTCAATATGGTTAAGTTAGGGTTTGTTGTTGGACTAATATGTGTACATGAGTGTGCAGGTATACAGGTACACATGGACTCGGTTGATGTTTTCAGGTGAAGGATGGCATGGAGGCAAGATGGAGGCTTGCGTGCGCATCCGAGGGACCGTGGATAGCAGAGACGATGAGCCGAGGGACGCGGACTTCGAGGCGTATGTGAAGGATGGAATGGAGGCAAGCTGGAGGCTTGCATGCGCATCTGAGGGACGAGGGCCGAAGATGAAGAAGGCGTGAAGGCAACAGTCGAGGCTGCTGGTGAAGAGTCGACTAGGTTGTGAGGGTCCAAGAGTGAGCCGTTGTACAGGGGCTAAGCCGGGAGGGTTCAAGTGCGGAGAGAAATGTACTCGGGGAGTGTAACCTTAGGCTTAGGATCGGACCAGTCGACTGTCCTGGGAGAAGTCAACTGGGCCAGTCGACTGCCCCAGTCGACTGCCCCAGGGGCAGTTGACTGGTGATGACTGGAACAGCTGTCAAATTCGAACGTTGTACGACAACGGTCGAATCTAAGTGGGACCAGTCGACTGCCCCTGAGGGCAGTCGACTGGTAGCGGCTGTTTCAGACTCGATCTCTATTAAAGGAGTTTGTTTCTTACTTTTCTTCTTGACGAAACTCACATGGAAAAAGGGAGTTAGTAGTCTTTTGTGCTCAGAGTCTTCTCAAAGTATTGTGGTGAGGTTTCTCCACCCATAAGGAGCGATAGAGCTAGGCGGAGGTTATCCGGGGATTGATCCACCGATGGATTCTTGGATTAGTCACCTGTCCGGGGTGGATACCAAGTAAATCGGTATTGTTAGCATTGCTTTCTGGTTGTTAGTTTTTATTCTATTGTATTTTCGCTTGCGCAACTAACAACGTAGGTGAAAAGAATCGAAGAAATGCTATGCACCCCCCTCTAGCGTACCGTCAACGATCTTACAAGTGGTATCAGAGCAAAGGACCGCTCTTGATTGGAATAATCGCCAAGGGATCAAAGAACACTAGAGGAAAGATGGTGGAGGATAAGCTAGGGGACGATATCAACTCACCACCACCATACGAGCATGAGGATTTTGCATATTGGAAAGCTAGGATGAAGATGTGGCTCGGCATGGATTGGGAGTGCGTAATGGTGCTAGAGGAACCATTTGAGACCCCTAAGGACAAGCATAGAAAGAAGCTCCGACCTAGGTATTGGACCAAGAAGCAACAAGAACAAGCAAGGGCCAATGAGAAGGTAATCAATATTTTGGTTAATATTTTGCCTACTAATATTTTGAGTAATGTAGGAAATTATAAGAATGCATATGAGTTGTGGAATAAATTGGAAGAAGTGCACAAGAACCCTACACAAACTTAAGGAGTAGAGGAGCCCGAAGAAATAAGCTCAAGTGTCCAAGAAGATCAAAGGGAAAAAGAATTATCAACATTATCAAGTGAGGTAGAAGAATTGAGTGAGAGATCATCAACCTCATCAAGGGAAGAGAATGTATCAAGTTCAAAAATTGAGGGGGAGGAGAGACCCTCATCAATCCAGGATCAAGAGGAAGCATCCTCCTCTTCCAAGGTTGAAGAAGAAGTCAATTTAGCCTCCATCTCCACCAAAGCAAAGAAGAAAGAATATATCATATGCTTTGGGAGCAATAAAAAGGGGCACTACAAGGACAAGTGTCCAACAGGTAAAAAGGAGGTAAAGTCTAAACCTATTTTAAGTTCTTCTAAATCTAACAAGGATTGTAGGAATGGAGGAGCCCAAGAAAGGAGGAAGAAAATTAGATGCTTCACATGTGGGGAGCTAGGGCATTACCATACAAAATGTCCAAGGAAAGGAGAGCTTAACAAGATGGAGAACCTAAAGAAATGGGAGAAGAAAGAAAGGAAGAGGAGGAGCTTGTATCAAGGGGGAGCTACAAAGGTAAGGGAGGTAATCTCTAACTTTACTTATGTTCAAAATGCTTGTATGAATGATAGAGTTAATAACAATTACTTGCCCATGCGTGTTTTTGGTTTTAAATATCATGATATAAATAGAAACACTATTGCTTGCCAAAACACCAAAAACTTTATGTTTCATCACAAATCTAGGAGTTCTAGGACTAAGGATCAAGGCATGAACCCTAAGCAAGGGAGACATATGCCTTTAAAAATGGATAGACCTATGAATGAACAAAATAGGCATGATGACTCTAAGGTTAGGAGGTTGGAAAAGGAAAATCAAGTTTTAAGGGCAAAGCTTAATAAATTAGAAAAGAACCTAGATAGAGTTATTAAGGGATCCAAGAGATCAAGAGTGATACACAAGGATCAACCTCTTAGGAATGGTAGGTGGGGTCTAGGATACCAACCAAGGAGGGCAAATGTTGATAAACTGTCATATTCAAGGATGCCCTTTGTTTATGGTAGAGAAAAGATCAAAAATGGCAAAGAAAAACCATTTAGAGGAAAAGAAAAGGATTTGACCAAAAAGCAGGTTTATAAGGTGAAGAGAGTAGTAGTGGAAGACCAAGAAGCACCGGAGGAGCACCGATGTGGTCTTGCATTTGTAAATAAGTCACCTAGGTAGGTAGCTAGGGCTAGGAGCTCAAGGGAGAACTCTAGAAGACAAATTAGAATCCATGGTCAATGAATTTCAGGTGGTTTTTGTAGGATCGATGCACGTGAGAGGGGGGGTGAATCACGTGATTTTTTAATTAAAAAATTAAGGCGCTTTAAAAAGCGTGCACAGCGGAAATGAAATAAACGGAAAACAAACACACTAACACAAACGAATTTTACTTCGTTCGGAGCCTTCGTCGACTCCTACTCGAAGGCCCAGGTCCCTCGGACCTTTCCGTTGGGCAATCCACTAGTATTCTCTACCGGTAAGCACCGATAGAGTAAGCGAGTACAGAGGAATTGAAAGTGTGACAACCCCACACTTTCAAGCAATTAAATGCAATAAAATATTTATAAAAAAAATATCTTTTTACCGACGTCCGGAGTAGGTAGACTCTTTCGGGGCAGCAGGACGTCGTCGGCTCGAAGTGTAGCGTTTCCGGAGCAAGGCGCGAGCGTAGAAAAACTTGAAAGCTTTGACAGAAGTGTTGTTCTTTGAAGAGGGTCGAGGCCCTCTTTATATAGGGCAGGGGGCGCCCGACATGCTCGGGGCGCCCCCCACGTGGCTCTTGATCCGGCGAGCCCTCCGGTCAAGGCTGATCTCTGCATCTTCGGGATCAGCTCTGACTGGGGCGCCCAACGCGCGCGGGGCGCCCGATTTGACCGGTCAAAGCGTCATCTTCAGGGCTTCGCGAGGGCGAGCTTCGGCAGCTAGCAGTGAGGTGGCACAGGGGGCGCCCGATTTAAGCGGGGCGCCCCGAATAGCGCTGCTGTCGGGGCGTTTACCTCTCTGCTGACCTTGGGTTGACTCTGGGGCGCCCGATACATCCGGGGCGCCCTGCTCAGCTATGGCCTCACTCCTTTGAGGCTCTCTGAGCTGCAGAAACACCGTCCTTCGGTCCTGCATCCAGGGTTAGTCCAAAACAAGGATAGCACAATTTTATATGGACTAAAATAAGATATAATTCTAAGTTAATTAGATCCTGTCTCCCAGACCAGGATCTAACCAGGACTCAACTTAGATCACCTAAATGGGTCTAAGTTGGACCGCGCCTAAAGTCCAAGATTGGACTCGTCCTCACTGGGTCGCTCCTCCAGTGACTTACCTTACTTACCCATTTTGCAGCTCTACTTGACTTCTTGACCCTACCAGGACTTCCTGCCAAGGCTCAACCACCTTGGTCTTCCTGCCAAGTCTCAACCACCTTGGTCTTCAGCCAGTTGTCAGGTCCCGTGGACCCAACTGGACTTCCCGCCAGGACTCAACCATCCTGGACTTCAGCCTGGTGTCTGGTCCTAAGTCTTTCAATCCTGCACACTTGGTAAAGAGGTTAAACACACACAACCCTAACTTTAACCACTTTGTCATACATCAAAACCCGAGTTTGACCGTTAGTGCAAACTGCACCAACAATCTCCCCCTTTTTGATGTATTGACAACTCAGGTTAAAGTTAGAGAAAAACTAGCAGATACATGCAAGTAAATGAAAGTACATGGTGCAAAATTAAGTAGCAAATAGAATTTTCTAAGCTTTAACCCTACTAAATATAGAATTTTCTAAGTTTTAACCCTATTCTCCCCCTTTGTCATTCATCAAAAAAAACATACGTACATTAAGTTACGGAGAGTAGGATCCAAAGCTAAGTGATAGGGAAAACTAGACTTAGGCAAAATAGATTAAGTAAGATAAATAGCCTAAGAAAAAAAACTCCCCCTAAATCAATTAACTTGGCTTTCATTAACTTAGCTTTCAAAATTAACAAATAGTTTTCAACAACATTATTTGTCAAATGAATTAGAAATATTTTCAAAGTTAAGCTTGACAATCTTTTTTAAAAGAAAATATATAAAAATTTCCCAAATAATACATATTTTTCAAAGTCAAAAGAAACTTTGCTACTGAGCTTCAACTTACAAGAAGGAAGATATTCTAAGAATAAGCTTTAAAAGATTCAAGACCATTAATTATTCAATTTATAAAACTAATTTTTCAAGAATATACCTTAGATTCTTTTGAAAATAGTTATACTTTAAAAGTAATATCATAGACTTGATCAAACTATTAATTTTCCAAGTTAGTTTGAACTCCCCCTTAACTTGACAAGCCCTTAGAATTCCTTGTCAATTTCAAGGTAAACATTCTATTATGTCCTAGGGATATCCAAACTACAAATAAAAATATTTCAAAAGAATCATTTTTGGAAGTAAATCAATCAAAATATTTTGATACTTTCTAGTATAAGAACAAGCTAATAGTGGATTTTCAAAAAACATAAGTGTTTTTATTTTAAAGTTAATTTGAAAATAGTTTATCAAAGAAAATTAGTAAAATTTGAAAAAGGAGATTTGCAAGACCCAAAAATACGGATTTTTCAATGCTAAATAGGAATTGCAAGGAACTATTTATAAGCATAATCCTAATATTTTTCAAACAAAACAGTAAAAATAAGACATGTATGGCATCTCTTAAAATAGGTTTAGATATAGGGCATTTTTATTTTTAATCACATATTTTAATAAAATAGTTTAAAAGTATTTGAAGAGAGATTTTCAAGAGGATTGTTTAATATTTTGAAACAAAAAAAATAGTAATAAAGTTATTATTATTATTTTTAAATGATAATAAGAATATCTTTGAAAGCACACAAAAATTGAAAATAAGTTTTGAAAAGAATATAATTGAAAGACTAAAAAAGACTTTAAAAAATAGTATTTTTAAACCAGTTATTTTCAAATATGTTATAAGGGATTTGCCAAAAAGATGTATAGAAATATTTTCCCTCCCCCTCAACTCGATATTCTCCATAAGTCCTTAGGGGTAAGTTCGTAAAAGAACAAGCAGAAAGAGAAAAGGAAACAAAAGAGTTTTTTTTTGTTAAGTTGGTTTAATTAAGGATTAGGTGTAGGCTTAATTAAGCCTTTAGTGTGGGTTTGCTTTTAGGTTTGGTTTAATTAGGTTTGTATTCATTAGATTTAAGTTTGGTTTAATTAAAGTTTAATTAGGTTAATTATATTTAAGTTTGGTTTAATTAAAGTTTTTAGTTAAGTTGGTTAAGGTTGGTTGGTTTGATAAATTAATTAAGAATTTTAATTAAGATTAAGGTTAAAATTATTAAGAATTTCAATTAAGATTAAGGTAAAATTTTAATTACAAGCTTTAGTTATTTGGGGATTAAAGTTAGAGATATTTAAATGAAGTTTTAATAAAGGGTTGAAGTTCAATTAGGTAAAATTTTAGGGGTTAAAATTTAATTTGGTCGAATTTTAAATAAATTAAAGTTAGTTAAGATTTAATTAAAGATTCAAGGTTAATTCATTGGAGTCTGAATAAAGATTGAAATTCTAATTAATTAAGGATTAAAGTTGATTAAGGATTAAAGTTTATTAAGGATTCAAGTTTAATTAATTAAGGATTAAAATTTGATTATGTAAAGAGTTAGATTTTTAATTATATAAAATTTAATTAACGTTAAATTTTAATTTGATTAAAGTTAATTTAAGTAAAGTTTGATTATGCAAATTTTAGTTAAAGTTAAAGTAGAATTTAATTAAGGTTAATTTTTAATTTATGTTGAAATTTAATTAGATGAATTTTTAATTAAGGATTTAATTAGGTGAAAAATTAAGATTTAGATTAAGTTAAAATATGATTTAATTAAGAATTTTAAAGTTTAATTTTAACATTTAATTTGAATTTTAATTTTAAGTTTAATTTTAATTTTAATTTGAATTTTAATTTTAAGTTTAATTTTAATTTTAATTTGAATTTGAATTTTAATTTGAATTTGAATTTTAATTTGAATTTTAATTTGAATTTTAATTTTAATTTTAATTTTAATTTTAATTTTAATTTTAATTTTAATTTTAATTTTAATTTGAATTTGAATTTGAATTTGAATTTTAATTTTAATTTGAATTTGAATTTTGGATTTAAAAGGTAAGATTTTAAATTCAAGTTTGAGTTTTAAATTATCAATCAATGATTTGAACTTATTATCCTTATTCATCTCACTTGATCTAAGTTATCAAACAAAGGGATCCTATGATTTGTGTGAGATGAGTTTGAGTTTGATTCATAAAAGAAGTTAATCTGACCTTTTGTTAGATTCGGGTTTGACAAAAAGTAGTTTAAACGTATACTTCGATAATTAGCTTCCAGGCGGGAGGCGAGGCACAGGGGCCTTCTTTGGCCGAAACCTTATTGGAGCAACAACCTCTTTCTAGACAAAGCTGCTTAAGGAAGTTGTACTTTAATCCTACTTGTTGAGACACCCTGGTCTAACTAGTCTAAGATGTGTCGAGATAGTTTCGGCTAGTTCTCCCCGAGAGTCTGTCTAGCGTACCGTTATCTCGACCCACCATAATACTAAGTAGGTCAAGAGTCAGATTAACTTTTAAGACTAGTCCTAAGTGCCCACCTGGGCAAAGGCTGATTTTGAGGTGCCAACTAGTTTGGTGCCTCCCCTTGGATTATAGGTTGAGTGCTTTGGGTTGTTAAAGTGGACTCTTAAATTTTCTTTGAATTTTGAATTAGTTAAATTTTTTAATTTGTCTTTATTAGGAATTTTTGTAATGCTTAAATTATTGTTGGGTTTTAATTTCGAATTACCCAAGTTTGTAATTTTCAGTTTTGAAGAATTGTTAATTAACTTGGGTTTATTTTCAAGTTTAATGGTTTTTGAATTTTCGATTACAATTGAACTATTAACTGAGTTAAAAACTTTATTGAGATAAACATTGATTTTATCGAGGGTTAGATTTTAACAATCTGAATTAACTTGGTCAATGTTTTGTTTAACCAAGTCAGAGTTGAGTTTGTTCTGGTCTGAAAAGTCTAAAGTATTGCAAGAAGTTTTTAACAAAATGTGCATTTCGGGAGGATTTATAGAGATATCTAATTTATTACAAGAACCTTCTACACAGTCAGATATTTCAGAGATTTGCTGAGAATCATGCAAGACATTTGTATTAATAATACTAGGGGTATTCTTGTAATTTACCTCAATCGCATCCCCTAATTTAGTAGGCTTTACCGTTGGTTCAGGCTCGACTTTAGTTGCAAATTGGACTTGATCTTCCATCTTTAAGTTTGGTTCTGTGATTGATTTAGTAGACTCATCTTCAGCTTTAAGCTTAGGCTCATCCAGCTCCTTCAAATTCTCGTGCAATTCATTCAGCCGAGTCCATAGGTCATATGCGTTGTTATACTTTTCCAGTCTGCAGGAAATTTTGTTAGGCAAAACTGCACAAATTAATTTATTTACCTGCTTGTTCAGTTCATCATTTTGAGATTGGTATCTCAGGGCTAACACGTAGTCGAAGTCTTGACTGCCCAAGAAGATCTCCATTGATCGCCTCCAATAGTCGAAATCTTCTGGATAGTAGTGTGGGGGCTCGTTGACATTTCGCCCTTGCATCTTATTTTGCGCCATTTAGAAATCTTGCACAAAAAATAGACCAAACAAAGTCCCAAGACTAGGTCTTGGATTAGTAGTGCCGGCAGAGATAAATATATAAAAATAAAATGACCAACTCGAATGGTGTTGCACCAAATTCGTGTAAAATCGATCGATAAAAAAAAACTAATATATAAATATTGATAATAATATCAGATTTAGACTGTGAGCAAAAAAAAAAATCACAGACAACGATAAAAACTGGATTTCCCCCGGCTCTTACGGTGGTTGCACCGATAGAGAGCGTACCAAGCTCTGATACCACTTGTAGGATCGATGCACGTGAGAGGGGGGGTGAATCACGTGATTTTTTAATTAAAAAATTAAGGCGCTTTAAAAAGCGTGCACAGCGGAAATGAAATAAACGGAAAACAAACACACTAACACAAACGAATTTTACTTCGTTCGGAGCCTTCGTCGACTCCTACTCGAAGGCCCAGGTCCCTCGGACCTTTCCGTTGGGCAATCCACTAGTATTCTCTACCGGTAAGCACCGATAGAGTAAGCGAGTACAGAGGAATTGAAAGTGTGACAACCCCACACTTTCAAGCAATTAAATGCAATAAAATATTTATAAAAAAAATATCTTTTTACCGACGTCCGGAGTAGGTAGACTCTTTCGGGGCAGCAGGACGTCGTCGGCTCGAAGTGTAGCGTTTCCGGAGCAAGGCGCGAGCGTAGAAAAACTTGAAAGCTTTGACAGAAGTGTTGTTCTTTGAAGAGGGTCGAGGCCCTCTTTATATAGGGCAGGGGGCGCCCGACATGCTCGGGGCGCCCCCCACGTGGCTCTTGATCCGGCGAGCCCTCCGGTCAAGGCTGATCTCTGCATCTTCGGGATCAGCTCTGACTGGGGCGCCCGACGCGCGCGGGGCGCCCGATTTGACCGGTCAAAGTGTCATCTTCAGGGCTTCGCGAGGGCGAGCTTCGGCAGCTAGCAGTGAGGTGGCACAGGGGGCGCCCGATTTAAGCGGGGCGCCCCGAATAGCGCTGCTGTCGGGGCGTTTACCTCTCTGCTGACCTTGGGTTGACTCTGGGGCGCCCGATACATCCGGGGCGCCCTGCTCAGCTATGGCCTCACTCCTTTGAGGCTCTCTGAGCTGCAGAAACACCGTCCTTCGGTCCTGCATCCAGGGTTAGTCCAAAACAAGGATAGCACAATTTTATATGGACTAAAATAAGATATAATTCTAAGTTAATTAGATCCTGTCTCCCAGACCAGGATCTAACCAGGACTCAACTTAGATCACCTAAATGGGTCTAAGTTGGACCGCGCCTAAAGTCCAAGATTGGACTCGTCCTCACTGGGTCGCTCCTCCAGTGACTTACCTTACTTACCCATTTTGCAGCTCTACTTGACTTCTTGACCCTACCAGGACTTCCTGCCAAGGCTCAACCACCTTGGTCTTCCTGCCAAGTCTCAACCACCTTGGTCTTCAGCCAGTTGTCAGGTCCCGTGGACCCAACTGGACTTCCCGCCAGGACTCAACCATCCTGGACTTCAGCCTGGTGTCTGGTCCTAAGTCTTTCAATCCTGCACACTTGGTAAAGAGGTTAAACACACACAACCCTAACTTTAACCACTTTGTCATACATCAAAACCCGAGTTTGACCGTTAGTGCAAACTGCACCAACAGTTTTCTTCTAGAAGACTATATGGGCTATGAAGTGTGCCAAAAGGCTTAAAAGGCTAAGGTTAGCTTTAATCCTAGAGAATTGGCATACTAAAGGGGGAATTATGGAGTAAAAGATTGAAAATAGGATTATAATTGAGAGAAATCGATTTTAGAATGTGAATGTCATATAACTTGATGCTATTAATGGATTATAAAGGAGTATGGGATTAAGCATCAAGAAAAGGTTCAAATTAGAACTTTGAGTTGAGTTTAAATGATCAAATTTGGATAGGCTCGAAGTTTATGTCAATCATGGGATTCGGGATAGTTTTGATTGGAAACATATTTTTCCCAAGTAGACGTAGGATCCACAAATCTCTCCACAAAATTTCAGATTTTTTAGAGATTTTTAGAATTAATTAGGCTCTTCTGAAAATAGACTGGAAAACAAGGATTTCAGGTATCAGTTGACTGGCTTAGAGACCAGTCGACTGGTCCAGAACACAGAAACATTCTATGAGGTTTCCCAGTCTACTGCCCTGGGGTCAGTCGACAGGTCCAGAGCACAGAAACATTTTGTATGTTTTACCAGTTGACTGCCTCATGAGCAGTCGACTGGTCTGACCTGTAAAAATCTTCTGTGAGATTTACCAGTCGACTGCCCTGGGGGCAGTCGACTGGTCCGCGGCTTTTATAAAAGAAAAAGGTGCACGGGGGGCAGCCAAACCTAGGGTTTTGGCATGCCACCCCGGCGATTCCTTCCTCTCCCGAGCCCCTCTCTCGTTCTAAGCCACTCCCAAGCCTTATAATCCCATTGTAAGCCCTCCTCTACCTCAGATCTACTTCTAGGGTTAGGTAAAACTCCCCTCCTCAAGTCGATTTCTCCAAATCAACATCATGAAGAGATTAGTAAAAAGGTATCATGGTTTAAAGTTCAGTTCTTCATTTAAACCTTGTTTTGGGACTAATGTGATATTTTATATATGTTTTCTTTGATATTTTTCCTTTGGGGGGGGGGGTATCTTGGTATGCATGCATATTATGGGACATTAGGGTTATTTCTAAGAGGCCAAGAGGTGAGGGTTCATCCCATCAAGGCCTGCAAGCCCTAGGAGAATCTAGGTTTCAGTCCCTAGAATGCGAGAAAAGGTTTAAGAAAAATGACTTTGTGGTGATGAATTGTAGGTACTTGAATAAGACCTATTTTCAAGAGAATTCACCACAAATCGCTGAGATGGTCACTCATTTTGGCATAGAACAACTTGTGTATTGTCAACATGATATTAATGTTGACATATGCAAGGAATTTTATGCCAACTTGACTTGCATAAATTCTGATAATAACCTATATGAGTCTAGGGTAGCCGGTATTCCCATTCCTTTCTCAGTCATGGTTTTAGCTAACTTTTTAGGGTATAGGGCATCCAATAATGCATACTCCTATTTTCCTAGTGGCATTGAACCTTTTGAGTTTCCTGATGTCTCCATTGATCAAATTCATTTATATTACTTTGGGAGGCATAGGGATGAGTCTGAGCGCATCTTTGATGCCAAAACTATGAATCCCTTTAGCCATGTGTTATACAAAATTGTCATAGAGTGTCTACTACCCATCGCCACCAAGGGAAGGGATAGGATTCGACTGCCTCATTTGGTGATGATGTATGCCCTCGAGAGGAGGTTGGATATAGATGTCTCCCTCCAGGTATTCACATCCATCTGTCATTTTTCCCAGAGTGTGAATGGAAAAATCTACATGCCGTTCTGCCACATTCGGACCGAGTTTTTCACGTCTAGGGGTATATCTACATCTAGTGGTCAGATACGTCACCTGTCCAAGGACTATGATCAGATAGGCACACGCTAGTTGTCCTTGGCAGGGATCGAGAGCAGACAAGGGGAGTTTGTTTAGCGGGAGCCTCCTCAGCCCGCCGGCCTTGGTGAGAAGCCTGCTGATGGCATCACACGCGAGGAGTTCACTTAGCTCCGATCTGAGGTTCACGGCCTCCGGGAGGAGTTCCATGGATTTCAGCAGACGTAGATGGGGATTCAGGAGGAGGTTCATGGTCTCACGCAGTTTTGCCAGGGATTCCAGCAGCGCTAGGATGAGATGTATCAGATGATGCAGCAGTGGCATCTGGCGTATCAGGGTCCTCCTCCTCCAGGCGACGATGATATTGTTGGTGCAGGAAGCACCATATCGAACCTTGTTTTGATATTGGCAAAGGATTCAAAGTTAAGTGTCATTTGTTATCTAACAATGTTCACTAAGTGTGCAGAACTAAGTCCTAGCGAAGGACTGCTAGGCACCTGACGAAGGGCTATTAGGAAACCAAGACCTAGCGAAGGACTGCCAGGACTCAAAGCCCTAGTGAAGGACAGCTAGGCACCAGGCGAAGGACAGCTTGGTATCGAAGACCTAGCGAAGGACTGCTAGGCACCAGGCGAAGGACAGCTTGGTATCCAAGACCTGGTGAAGGACTGTTGGGCAAAAGTCCAACCGGAGGAGCCGGTTGGCATCAGGTAAATTCTCCCGAGAGGAGTAGGTGAGGATGCGTTCCCCGTCGAGGGAACAGTAGGCGTCGGTTCGACCTAGGGCTCCATTTTGGAGACCCAAAGTCAGAACCAAGACAGCTAAGGCTGTATTTTACTAACATGATTGCTTTATATTGTTTTGGACTAACCCTGGATGCAAGACCGAAGGAACGAGTGTCTGCAACTCAGAAAGCCTCAAAGGAGTGAGGCAGAAGTTGAGTAGGGCGCTCGGAGTGTCCCGGGCACCCCCAAGGTGAATACAAAAGAAGTAGAGCAAGAGTTCACTTCGGAAGTAGCTGCCCAGGGCGCCCCCATGCTCCCGGGCGCCCCCAAGGTGAACTCACAAACAAGCAAGCGAAAAACAACTTCGGAAGCTACTGGCCAGGGCACCCCCATGCTCCCGGGCGACCCCGCTGTCCAAGGCGCCCCCAGCCGCAGCCTTCAAAGCAGAAGCCAACGAAGCCAACGGATGAGGTTTGACTCGGTCAACCCGGGCACCCCCAGCGTTCAGGGCGCCTCGGTCAAAGCCTGATCCCGAGATTGAAGGGATCAGACTTGACCGAGACAAACTCGGATCAATGCCACGTGGGGGGCGCCCCCAACGTTCAGGGCGCCCCCAGGCCCTATATAAAGGGCCCTTGACCCCAGGCTTCCAACAACGAATCCTTCCAACGCTTCACACTCTTCTGCTTCCGCGCTCTGCTCCTGCAACCTCCCGACTCGAGATACAAGCATCGACGACGTCCTACTGCTCCGGAAAATGTGTTCTACACCGGACGTCGGTAAAGAAGAGTTCAATTTCAGTTTATTATAATTTAACTGTAACACTATTTTTGTAAACTATTTTGCGCGATTATAGTATTGCCCCCAGTAAATGGTCAACGACCGTGGGCCTTGGAGTAGGAGTCGACCTAGGCTCCGAACCAAGTAAAAAATCTTGGTGTTTGCGTGTTCCTGTTTTTAATTATTCTGCTGTGCAATCGCTCTTTTTCTAATTCGAAAGTTTTGCGATATTCACCCCCCCCTCTATCGCGTTTCTCGATCCAACAGATATGATGTAGATTTGTTTGTCTTGCTGACATTAATGTTGGGAGTACTTTGTTTGATGTACCTTTCTCTCTCAAACACTTGCTTATTTTGACATTGTATTATTCTGGTACTTCAAGGCTTTAGCCTCCGTGACTCCTTCATATTTTTATATCATGTATGAACTAAGTGCGCTTGATTTTCATGGTATGAAAATTCATGTTTTGACTTGATATCACTTATATGGTTTGCCACATGTAAATTGTTATTGAATGATAGTCTATGATTTTTGAGTTCAAATTTTAACTTGTGCCTTTATATGGAACTTTATGTGATGATTTGATGTGTTTATATTGCTTAAAGTCATGGTTTTAATGTTGATTGATATCATTGGAAGTTAAAGGAAACTTGATAAGTTCATGAGTCCCTAGGGTTAAGAGTAAATTAGGGGGAGGTTTGTGTCGTATTGAGAATACATATGAAGAAGGGAAGAATGGAGGACCATTCTATGTGTGGAATATGAATGATCAAGGTTGGCAAACACATAGAAGTGTAAAGGGATGTTAAAGTTAATATAAAATGTCTATCTTTTAGGAAATTCAAGTTTGTATCAAAAGTCAAGCACGTTTGATGTTTTTTATGAAACTATATTTTTCTAGGATAGGTTATATCCTAACAAACGTGTTTGCAAAATTTTACATTTTTCTGAATTTTCTAGAATTTTCTAGGAGTTTCTGAAATTTGGCTGGAAAATCAGAAATGGATGTGCCAGTCGACTGCCATATGTTGCGAGAGCAGAGTGAAAGCAGAGATCAGTCGACTGCCTCAGGGGCAGTCGACTGGTGGTTCTAGCAGAATGCTGATAAGTGATTTTTGAGGGGTTTTCAGAAATCTGGTTAAGCTCTATTTGGCACTAGGGGTAGAGTTGCTTAGGACAATCTTTTTGATGGTGTCAAAGGGGGAGAACTTGGGTGCTAAGTTAGGTCTGGGTTGAAACTTAACTATGGTTGGTTTGTGAACTTTGGATGTTGAGTTGGGTATAACTCAACGTGGTGTTGTGCTTGCGAAAGTCAAGTTGGGTAGAACTTAACTTGGTGTTGGCAATTAGAATTGAAAAATGGGAGAAAGCATAGGTTAAGGGGGAGGTTGCCTCTTGTTTGTTATGCTTTGTTTTTCAATTGCTATTGCTATTGTTATTGCTACTAGTGTTATGTTTACCTAACTTAACATATTGCCACACATCAAAAATGGGGAGATTGTTAGGGCAATCAACCCTGATATGATCTGGAGGATCAGGGATTTGATGTGTGTTGGTCAATATGGTTAAGTTAGGGTTTGTTGGACTAATATGTGTGTTGGTGCTTGGATGGCTAGAGAGGGGGGGTGAATATAGCTAGACACTTAAGACTTAGCAGTTTTTAACTTTGTTCTGCACTTCAGAGGTTAGACAGCGGAAGCAAAACAAATGTAGAAACTAAGTGCAGAAACTAAGTAGCAAGCAAAACTCTAACGCAAGGATATACAAGATTCGGGGATAACTTGCCCCTACTCCTTGGCGTGCCCGTGAGGTGGGCGATCCCTTGATCGTCGACAGATCAAGCCCTAGAAATCCGGATATCAAATGTAACCTCCTTCTCGGTGGAGTAACCTCTCCACAACGGATTCAACAGAATAATAGAAATAAGCACAAGAACCACAAAGGAAGCTTACAGAGCACTTAGGACAGAAAGAACACAAGCGAACTCTTCACCAAGCTCCACTCAACACAGATCTCACGCAAGAACTCCCTTCTTCGTGTCTTCTTGTTGATGGACTCCCAAGCTCCTTGTTTCTTCTTCCAAGTGCTCAAGTATCAGAAGCTTCAAAGGATGCTCAAGTTTGCAGAAGCTTCAAGATGCAGGATGATTGCCAAATGATGGTTAAGTGTTGCTGCAAAACCGAGAATCCCCTATCTCTTCATCGCCAACCAACACTTAACTCAGCTGCCCGACACTAGTGTTGGGACCGGGTGCATGTTGACAAGGATACGGGTTCGTAGAATTTTAAAATTTTACGTGCAGCGGAAGAATTAGCATAAAATAATTTCTTAAATTATTTTAACCACGTATCTAGCATGCAACCTTATGATGTGTGGACATGATCATAAATTAAAACTTTGCGGAAAAGTAAACTAGTTTACTTAGTACCTCGCGTAACTTGAAGTAAGGGACGAGATCCAACCGTAGCGTCCCTTGGAAGCTCCGCCTCTATTCGCGTCCACGCCGAGTTCTCTTCGGGATGACTTCGCAAAGTCACGAGTTTTGTGCCGACGAGAACTACTAGATTCTCTAAAGGCACAACTAGAAGATCAAGAGAGAAGAAAGGAAACTAACTGCCAAGTAACGGAATCTAAATTCCGGGAAGGAAGGAGATGCGTTCTGCTTCTTCTTCTTCTTGGTTGGCTTCTCCTTGGTGATGATGACCCACGGCAACCTCAAGGGAGGGTGGTGCGCCGGCCCTAGGATGGATTGCGCCGACCCTAGGGTAAGCTAAGGGGGGCGCCGGCCCTAGGTGGGAAGGAGAAGGGGAGGAAGAGAATAAGAGAGAGAGAGGGAGAGAATTAATCTCTTGATCAATCTTTTGAGCTCTCAAGGCTTGCCTTTGGTTCCTTTATATAGTAGCCTCTCCCTTGCCAAGTCTCCCTCTTAACGGAATTTTCATAAGAAATTTATCCTATAAATTTTCTTATTCCGTTTAAGCCAAGTTTTATTATAACCAACTTTATAATAAAATAAATACATCTCTCCTTTTATTATGGAATAAATTTTACAAGAAATTTATAAATTTTCTTATTTATGGAAAAATCAATTCATAATTGATTTTATTAAAATAAACCATTCCATAGATCATTATAATTTCCATAAAAAGAATAAATTTCTATAAATTTATTTATATAAATTTCTTTATACAAATTTATTTATCCATAATTTATAAAACAAATCGTGCTAGATTTATTTTATTAATTAAACCAAATAAATTGGTTTTCCCCAAATATTGTGGCCGGCCAAACCGAGTCAATCCTATCGCGAATTAAACTCATTTAATTCGCCCAATAAGCCTTCAAAAGACTTAGCCATTTAAGTTTCCGTTGCGCCTCTGATTAACTCAGATTCGACTTATTTCTCTTGATCGGAAAATTTAATTTTCAACTCGTTTTAAATCCCTCGGATTACTCGTAGTGCGTGTGACTAAATAGGCTTTCGATTTATGTTGGTCATCTATAATCAACCAATTATAGAACGATCATGAGTGGCACCTAGTAGTACATCATGACCCCCAATTAATCGAAAGATCAACGGTTGTCCTCAGAAGTAATTCTGAAACCCTTCAGCAGCTATAATGAGTCGTGCCTCATTCCCTTCACCATCTTATACCCACTTGGTTCAGGACACGGTCTATGTGTGTCAGTCCCCACTAGGCTGACTATGTCACACCTAGCCCAAGTAATGTCTTTCTCGTCCAACGGATTCTAGTTACTCTCATGTATTTAAGAGACTCATACTCTTAACATGATATGCTCTGGCCAGAGGCTTTGAGTAACAATCCGACGATAGGCCTGGGTATACATCTCCTCGCAAGGAGTGGTGAATACTTTGTAGGCTGCTCAAACATCTTCGGGCACTTCGGCTTATACCCAATCATCCTGGGTCCACACCTCCTTGGTGATGCTTGCTTAAGATGTTAAAGTATAAGTCTTCATGACCAAGATGACTTGAACACCGCAAGTCAAAGGAACATCGCACTTAAGCTGCAGTAAGAACTTCATTGACATATTTATATAGATTACCATATGAAGTTTTACAGCTAGTCACTCCAATGAACTAGTTCCCTTAACTAGCATCCATGTTTATCTTCGGACATCCCAATGTCACCAGCCAGTGAGAATCAGCTGATTAGAGAATAATCCATGCTAGTCTTAACAGAATTGATAGTGTCCGTTTTTATCAATTCATCGACTAGGGATATTTTCAATACTTCACAATTGCACATGTAAAGATAATCACTAGTTGTGATCCCATCACAAATTCTCTTATGCTGTGAATTGTATTGCGGACATTCAGTAGATGAGTTTAAGATCCTAATCAAATACACAAACATGTATACTCAAATAGTGAATTATCATTTATTAAAATAAATGTTTACAATCATAAGGCGATTGCCTTAGGACACTTCTCTCATATCACTAACAAACTCCTACTTGGTCTAATGCCAATCGCTACGGTATCCAATACCACAGGCTATAACATGACCCTCAAACTTGTTCTGAGGCAAGGCCTTAGTTAAAGGATCCGCTAAATTCCTTTCAGTGGGAATTTTCTCAATTTGTATATCATTCCTACTTATAATCTCTCTGATCAGATGATAGCGGTGAAGCACGTGTTTGGATCGCTGATGAGACCTTGGTTCCTTTGCTTGTGCAATAGCTCCATTGTTGTCGCAGTAAACCGGCACTGCTTCATTAATGGTTGGAACCACGCTAAGTTCGGAGACAAACTTCTTGATCCAGACTGCTTCCTTTGTTGCTTCTGAAGCTGCGATATACTCTGCTTCCGTGGTAGAATCCGCTACGGTGTCTTGTTTGGAACTTTTCCAACTAATTGCGCCTCCCTCTCCATATATTAGGAACACATCCTTAGTTCTTCTTAAGTACTTAAGGATTGTCTTGACAGCCGCCCAATGATCCATTCCTGGATCCGACTGGTATCTGCTTGTGACGCTCAGAGCATACGATACATCAGGTCTTGTACATAACATAGTATACATGATAGATCCTATCGTGGATGCATAAGGAATCTTATTCATGCACATCCTCTTGTCTTCTGTGCGCGGACACATAGACTTTGAAAGGATGATCCCATGCATAATGGAAAGGTAACCTTTCTTGGATTCCGACATGCTAAACCTTTTTAGCACTCGGTCTATATACGTAGACTGCGAAAGACCAAGCAACCGTTTTGATCTATCTCTATAGATTTTAATCCCAAGGATATAGGTTGCTTCTCCCAGGTCTTTCATGGAGAAAGTTTTGGACAACCAAATTTTAACTGTCTGTAAGACTGATATATCGTTTCCTATAAGTAATATGTCATCGACATATAATACTAGGAATACGACTGCACTCCCGCTAACCTTCTTGTACACACAAGGTTCGTCAGGATTTTGTGAGAAATCAAACCTTTTGATTGTCTCATCAAAACGAATGTTCCAGCTCCTAGATGCTTGCTTCAGTCCATATATGGATCGTCGAAGCTTGCATACTTTGATTTTATTAACCGATGTGAAACCTTCATGTTGTATCATGTATACATCCTCAAGCAGGTTTCCATTAAGGAAAGCTGTTTTCACATCCATTTGCCATATCTCATAATCATAATGAGCTGCTATGGCCAGGAGCATCCGAATGGATTTAAGCATAGCTACTGGCGAATAGGTTTCGTCATAATCAATTCCTTGTTTCTGACGATATCCTTTTGCCACTAATCTAGCCTTAAAGGTAACAACATTACCTTCCATGTCGGTTTTCTTCTTGAAAACCCACTTGCACCCTATGGGTTTAATCCCTTCAGGTGGGTTAACCAAGTCCCATACTTGATTTTCGTACATGGAATCCATTTCTGACTTCATGGCATCAAGTCATTTGTCCCTTTCTGAACTTTTCAGAACATCTTCATAACTGATGGGTTCGTCATCTCTTATGAGTAACACGTCGTTCGATTCACTTATGAGAAATCCGTATCTCTCTAGAATATTGCGTGTCCTATCAGACCTACGAAGAGGTGGTGTTGTTTTAGGTTCAACTGATAGCTCATCACTATGAGTTATCGGTTGTGGGTCTAGACCAGGTGTCTATGCAATGTCTATTGGAGTTTCTTGAACTTCATCAAGTTCAATGCCACTCCCTCTGTTTTCTTGTAAAAGAAATTCTTTTTCCAGAAATACAGCATGCCTTGAAACAAACACCTTTTGTTCCAAGGGATGATAGAATTGGTAACCCTTCGTTTCCTTAGGGTATCCAATAAATAGACATTTATCAGACTTAGCATCCAATTTGTCTGATATAGTCCGCTTCACATAAGCAGGACAACCCCATGTCTTAAGGTGAGTTAAGTGGGGTTTCTTACTATTCCACGTCTCATATAGAGTAGTTGAGACTACCTTGGTCGGGACTCTATTTAGCAAGTAAACAGCTGTCTTAAGTGCATAGCCCCAAAAGGATTTTGGAAGAGTTGCATGATTCATCATAGACCTAACCATGTCCATCAAGGTTCGGTTGCGCCTCTCAGATACACCATTATGTTGTGGTGTATATGGCGGAGTCCATTGGGACAATATTCCATTGTCCCTAAGATAATCTTGAAACTCTTGACTCAAGTATTCACCACCCCGATCGGATCGAAGTATCATTATACTTTTGCCAAGTTGTTTTTCTACTTCATTTCTGAACTCTTTGAATTTCTCAAAGGCTTCAGATTTGTGTTTCATCAAGAACACATACCCGAATCGTGAGTGATCATTGATAAAGGTGATGAAGTAGCTATAGCCTCCTTGTGCAAGAGTTGACATTGGTCCACATACATCAGTATGTATTAGACCAAGCAATTCTCCCACTGGATTACCTTTTCCGGAAAAGGGTAATTTGGTCATCTTTCCTTTTAAGCATGATTCGCATGTATCAAATGAACCGGGTTCAAGTGATTCCAAAATTCCACATCGGTGTAATTCGGTCATGCGTTTCTTACTTACATGGCCAAGACGACAATGCCAAGTGTAGGAGTCTATTCGATTATCTATTCGAGCATGTTTGTTGCTAACTTCGATATTGAAAACGTCACTGGATAAATCTAACGTGTAGATACCTTTGCACAAAGTTCCATTCCCATAAAGAACGCCATTTAAAGTTATGTAACAATAATTGTTACTAAATGTTAAATGATAACCCTTTTCATTCAAACATGAAATAGATACAATGTTCTTTATTAACGAAGGAACAAAATAACAATTATCCAATTCTATGATACGTCCAGTAGGGAGCTTTAGCAAATATGTTCCAATGGCAACAGTAGCAATCCTTGCTCCATTTCCAACTCGCAAATTCGCTTCTCCTTTGACGAGTCTTCTTCTATTCCTTAGCCCCTGTATGTCATTACATATATGTGAGTTACACCCAGTATCAAGTACCCAGGTATCTGAGGAAATAGAGTGACATTCAATAACGAAGATACCTGAAGAGGATGGGGCATCAGATGCCTTCTTCTTCAAGGACTCAAGATAAACCTTGCAGTTTCTTCGCCAGTGACCCTCCTTGCCACAATGATGGCAAGTGCCTTTTGGTGTCTTTTCAGTCTTTTTGACCCTTTTCTTCTTTCCTTTATTCTGTTCTTTGGCCTTTCTCTTAGAACCTTTCTTCGAGGAACCAACTAACAGTACCGTCTTCTGATCCTGCTTCACAGAAGGCTCTACAGTCTTCAGCAGGTTGAGCAACTCAGGAATTGTAGTCTCCAACTTGTTCATCCGATAGTTCATCACAAATTGTGAATAACTTTTGGGCAAACAATGCAGAATTAAGTCAATACTTAGTTCATGATCCATTGTAAAACCGAGTGTGCCCAGTCGCTCAATGTACCCCAACATCTTTAACACAAACTGTGAGGCAGAAGTGCCTTCCTACATCCTAGAGGTGAAGAGGAGTTGGAGACCTCGAACCTTTCGGATCTTGCCTGCTCTTCAAATAACTCATGAAGATGGAAGATGATGGTATAAGCATCCATATGCTCATGCTGCTTTTGCAGCTCAGGTACCATAGAGGCTATCATGATGCAACTCGCAACTTCAGAATCGGTCACATGCTTCTGATAGGCCACTAACTGGTCTGGAGTTGCATCTTCTGGAGGACGGTTGGGAAGTTGATCTTCGAGGACATAAGCAAGCTTCTCTGCCTTGAGGATTATCCTCAGGTTTCGAAGCCAGTCCATGAAGTTCGGCCCAGTCAGTTTATTGGTGTCCAAAATGGAACGCAAATTCAGAGAAGACATGATCGAGTGATCAACCTAGAAATGCAAATTGAGCTTATGTGAGAAGAATGATAAAGAATGTATCAATATACATTAATTAAAATCCTATTTATTTTTTAAATTGAATAACCCTTCTTATCAATTCGGGAGATTGTAGGAACATCTCCAAATAGGTTGATATCCAACCATAGATAAGAACAACCATGGCTGTGGCCATCAAGTTCTTCTTAGCTATGCAGGTAGGTAATTATACCGATTACACATCACATATATGCAACTATCACTTTATGCTATCAACTAATTGAATGTTTGCATAAATCATTGGGTTGTTAACTCATTAACAAGTATGGAACATTGTACATAGCACCCAACTGCACCTCTCTTTACATCGACCTTGGCTGTGGCACAACAAATCGATGCTCCAAGCTTAAGGCTGACCCATTAATCAAGAAATAGTTTTAATATGGTTGGAGCTCGTTCAACCGTTTAGTCAGGCTTGGATGTGTCCAACAACCAAAACTAAGGATTGACCTCTGACTCCAACTATATTAATCATAAACTAATTCTATGGTTTGAACATGTTGAGGTTCAAGTCGGGCATGGATGTGTCCATCAACCCAAACGAGAAACAAAACTCCGGTTCTAACCATATTAATGGAAGGTGTTGGCCTTAATATTTTGTAAGGGGTTTTGAGTCTCATCCTTTCCTTTTAAGCACATTCATGACATAAATATGTCATGTACTAACGATCTCCTTAATAAAGTATGTATGTGACTTAATTTATCAAGTTTCATTAATTGAATTAGGAACCGGATTTAAGACTTTGATTTCTCTAAATCAAACCTTATTAAATTAAGAGGCAATTCCCTTAATTCAACCACATATTATTTTCATGAAAATCCTATTTAAGAAAACTCTATAGGAAACCATTTTCCTAATTAATTTTGGAGACAATGATATGTAAGAGCATCACCTCTTAAATCATATTTTTTTTATGGATTTAATTAATTACAACAAATTGTTTTCTAAGGGTGGCTCCCCGAGGCTCAGATACCCAAAGAAAAGAAATTTATCGTAAATTCAATTTTGTCCGCTTCGGAAGCGCAACCAAATTAAACATGACAATTTCATTTAAAATTGGGAAATTAAATTACAACAACTAACTTTAAATTGAACGGCTCCCCGAGGCTTAATCCAAAATAAAGAATTTTGTTGTCAATTTAAAAACCAATTCTAATTTAATTGTTAATTGATTGTCCATAAATTTGTCAAGACTTTCTTGAAAGAAAGTGCCCAAAATTGTGAGATTTCATAATAGGTTTTCAGAATAATTGTAAGTTTCTGGTACGAAGAAAACTTACATATTTCCAAAATTAGAAAATTTCTAACATAGAAAATTTCCAAAATTGGAAAGTTTCCAAAGATGGGAAGTTTTCACAATTATTATAAAATTTCAAAAACTAGGATATTTCAAACGTCTGCAAAATTTCATGAGGATTTCCAAACTTTGAAATTCCTAAATCTAAAATTTATCATAATTGGAAAGTTTCCATAATTGAAAATTTTCCAAAATTGAGATCATGACAAAGTTTTCCGCAAAACAATTATATGATTATGTTGAACACTAACCGGCTCTGATACCACTGTTGGGACCGGGTGCATGTTGACAAGGATACGGGTTCGTAGAATTTTAAAATTTTACGTGCAGCGGAAGAATTAGCATAAAATAATTTCTTAAATTATTTTAACCACGTATCTAGAATGCAACCTTATGATGTGTGGACATGATCATAAATTAAAACTTTACGGAAAAGTAAACTAGTTTACTTAGTACCTCGCGTAACTTGAAGTAAGGGACGAGATCCAACCGTAGCGTCCCTTGGAAGCTCCGTCTCTATTCGCGTCCACGTCGAGTTCTCTTCGGGATGACTTCGCAAAGTCACGAGTTTTGTGCTGACGAGAACTACTAGATTCTCTAAAGGCACAACTAGAAGATCAAGAGAGAAGAAAGGAAACTAACCGCCAAGTAACGGAATCTAAATTCCGGGAAGGAAGGAGATGCGTTCCGCTTCTTCTTCTTCTTGGTTGGCTTCTCCTTGGTGATGATGACCCACGGCAACCTCAAGGGAGGGTGGTGCGCCGACCCTAGGATGGATTGCGCCGGCCCTAGGGTAAGCTAAGGGGGGCGCCGACCCTAGGTGGGAAGGAGAAGGGAGGAAGAGAATAAGAGAGAGAGAGGGAGAAAATTAATCTCTTGATCAATCTTTTGAGCTCTCAAGGCTTGCCTTTGGTTCATTTATATAGTAGCCTCTCCCTTGCCAAGTCTCCCTCTTAACGGAATTTTCATAAGAAATTTATCCTATAAATTTTCTTATTCCGTTTAAGCCAAGTTTTATTATAACCAACTTTATAATAAAACAAATACATCTCTCCTTTTATTATGGAATAAATTTTACAAGAAATTTATAAATTTTCTTATTTATGGAAAAATCAATTCATAATTGATTTTATTAAAATAAACCATTCCATGGATCATTTTAATTTCCATAAAAAGAATAAATTTCTATAAATTTATTTATATAAATTTCTTTATACAAATTTATTTATCCATAATTTATAAAACAAATCGTGCTAGATTTATTTTATTAATTAAACCAAATAAATTGGTTTTCCCCAAATATTGTGGCCGGCCAAACCAAAAGGGGTTGGCACCCTCTTTGGCCGGCCAAACCGAGCCGATCCTATCGCGAATTAAACTCATTTAATTCGCCCAATAAGCCTTCAAAAGACTTAGCCATTTAAGTTTCCGTTGCGCCTCTGATTAACTCAGATTCGACTTATTTTTCTTGATCGGAAAATCCAATTTTCAACTCATTTTAAATCCCTCAGATTACTCGTAGTGCGTGTGACTAAATAGGCTTTCGATTTATGTTGGTCGTCTATAATCAACCAATTATAGAACGATCATGAGTGGCACCTAGTAGTACATCATGACCCCCAATTAATCGAAAGATCAACGGTTGTCCTCAGAAGTAATTCTGAAACCCTTCAGCAGCTATAATGAGTCGTGCCTTATTCCCTTCACCATTTTATACCCACTTGGTTCAGGACACGGTCTATGTGTGTCAGTCCCCACTAGGCTGACTATGTCACACCTAGCCCAAGTAATGTCTTTCTCGTCCAACGGATTCTAGTTACTCTCATGTATTTAAGAGACTCATACTCTTAACATGATATGCTCTGGCCAGAGGCTTTGAGTAACAATCCGACGATAGGCCTGGGTATACATCTCCTCGCAAGGAGTGGTGAATCCTTTGTAGGCTGCTCAAACATCTTCGGGCACTTCGGCTTATACCCAATCATCCTGGGTCCACACCTCCTTGGAGATGCTTGCTTAAGATGTTAAAGTATAAGTCTTCATGACCAAGATGACTTAAACACCGCAAGTCAAAGGAACATCGCACTTAAGCTGCAGTAAGAACTTCATTGACATATCTATATAGATTACCATATGAAGTTTTACAGCTAGTCACTCCAATGAACTAGTTCCCTTAACTAGCATCCATGTTTATCTCCGGACATCCCAATGTCACCAGCCAGTGAGAATCAGCTGATTAGAGAATAACCCATGCTAGTCTTAACAGAATTGATAGTGTCCATTTTTATCAATTCATCGACTAGGGATATTTTCAATACTTCACAATTGCACATGTAGAGATAATCACTAGTTGTGATCCCATTACAAATTCTCTTATGCTGTGAATTGTATTGCGGACATTCAGTAGATGAGTTTAAGATCCTCAAATACACAATCATGTATACTCTAATAGTGAATTATCATTTATTAAAATAAATGTTTACAATCATAAGGCGATTGCCTTAGGACACTTCTCTCATATCACTAACAACTAGGTCACACACACACCTCTGCAGCTCCCAGCTGCTCCTCTGAGACAACCCAGCTACACCTGGCATCCTCCTCAGCTGAGCCCCAGTCGAGCCCCAGGTCAGCTTCCAGTCGTCGCCAGCGTCTATTACAACATGCGAAGGAAAACTGCCAAACCTGCATAATGGAAAGCCTCCCATTGACCCTCCTTGAGTGTTTGAATCACCTGCTATTACCTGCACACTCCAATAGAAGCTTAGCAATGCATATTAAATAATATCGGCAAAGTAGCAGAGAATCGCCAGAGAAAACAAATGCGATCAGAAACTTCTGACAGTGTGTTTGAATTAAAGTTCAGCTCCTGATCGGTCCCCAGACCGATCAGTAAGCAGCCTGATCGATCGCCAGACCTATCCAACAGTCTGCTTGCTACAACCTGCACACACCTAATCGGTCACCAGACCTATCAGGCTGTGCCCTGATCGGTCACCAGACCGATCAGGCCGATCAGGCTCCAGCCTGATCGGCTATAGTGAGATGCTCGCGTCAATTGATCGTTCACCAGAATGATCTGAATAGTGTTCCAGATCGGTCACCAGATCGATCAGGAGAAGAACAGAAGGCCAACCCAAAACTCTCTGTTCTCTCCCTGATCGGTCACCAGACCGATCAGGAGCCCAACAGGAGCCAAACAGAATACACCCAAAGCCTCTGTATACTCCCTGATCGGTTACCAGACCGATCAGTCATCACTGGATCGGTCACCAGACCGATCCATGAAGGAGCACCATGACAACTTCCCTGATCGGTCACCAGACCGATCCAGGCAAGGCCAAATCCACTCTAAGTCAAGAGAACGGGCTCCCAGCCTTCTCTGACTCGTGCTCAGTCCACCGGACCAAGACTCCATGCTCAGTTTCACTCACTGGGACTTCAACCTAGCCCTCCAAGCTAGGATTTCATCCAACCTAGCCCTCCAAGCTAGGACCTGGCCCTCCAAGACAGGATTTCATCAACCTAGCTCTCCAAGCTAGGACCTGGCCCTCCAAGCCGGGATTTCATCAACCTAGCCCTCCAAGCTAGGTCCTGGCCCTCCAAGCCAGGGTTTCATCCACCTAGCCATCTAGGCTAGGATTTCATCCACCTAGCCCTCCAGGCTAGGACCTGGCCCTCCAAGTCAGGGTTTCATCCACCTAGCCTCCAGGCTATGATTTCATCCACCTAGCCCTCCAGGCTAGGACCTGGCCATCCAAGCCAGAGTTTCATCCACCTAACCCTCCAGGCTAGGACCTGACCCTCCAAGCCAGGACTTTTTCCCACCTAACCCTCCAAGTTAAGACTTTTCACACCTAGCCCTCCAAGCTAGGACTTTTTCACACCTAACCCTCCAAGTTAGGATTTTTCACATGCCAGCGTGCGATCTCCCGATCCACCTGGACTTAATCCGAAATCAACCAAACTTGAATCAAACTTAAATCCGTGTCAAACACCAAAACAACAATCAGGGTCAGACTGCATCAACAATGTGTACATGAGTGTGCAGGTGTATAAGTACACATGGACTCGGTTGATGTCTTCAAGTGAAGGATGATATGGAGGTAAGCTGGAGGCTTGCGTGCGCATCCGAGGGACCGTGGATAGTAGAGACGATGAGCTGAGGGACGCGGACTTCGAGGTGTACGTGAAGGATGGCATGGAGGCAAACTGGAGGCTTGTGTGCGCATCTGAGGGACGAGGGCCGAAGATGAAGGAGGCGTGAAGGCAACAGTCGAGACTGCTGGTGAAGAGTCAACCAGGTTGTGAGGGTCCGAGAGTGAGTCGTTGTACTCAGGGGCTAATCCGTGAGGGTTCGAGTGCGGAGAGAAATATACTCGGGGAGTGTAACCCTATGCTTAGGATTGGACCAGTCGACTGCCCTGGTAGCAGTCAACTGGGCCAATCAACTGCCACAGGGGCAGTCGACTGGTGATGACTGGAACAGCTATCAAATTTGAACGTTGTACAGCAACGGTCGAATCTGAGTGGGACTAGTCGACTGACCCTGGGGGCAATCGACTGGTAACGACTGTTTCAGACTCGAGCTCTATTTAAAGGAGCTCGTTTCTTACTTTTCCTCTTGACGAAACTCACTTGGAAAAAGGGAGTTAGTAGTCTTTTGTGCTCAGAGTCTTCTCAAAGTGTTGTGGTGAGGTTTCTCCACCCATAAGGAGCGACAGAGCTAGCCGGAGGTTGTCCGGGGATTGATCCACTGACGGGTTCTTGGATTAGTTGTTGGAGCAATCAGCCCTAAGATAGTCCGGTGTGACCATGAGTTTTGATGTTTGGGCAAAGGGTTTAAGTTAGGTTTACCCTTGTATATTTGATATGTGTATGTTGAGTGTACAGGTTGTACAGGTACGCATATGGACTTGACTGGACGGCCTCGGTACGGTGAAGGATGGCATGGAGGCAAGCTGGAGGCTTGCGTGCACATTTGAGGGACCTTGGAGAGCAGAGATGATGAGCTAATGGGCGCGGACTTCGAGGCGTACGTGAAGGGTGTCATGGAGGCATGCTGGAGGCTTGCATACGCATCCGAGGGACGAGGGCCGAAGATGAAGAGGGCGCGAAGGCAATAGTCGAGACTGCGGAGGTGGAGTCAGTCGAGTCGTGAGGGTACGAGTGCTGTGTGAATGTACTCGAAAAAACCTAGGGGTTGAGTGCAGAGTGAATGTACTCAAGGATGGTAAAACCTAGATTGGGAAGCAGGGCAGTCAACTGGTGAAGCTTCCAGTGTGGTTCAGGCTATGGCGCAGTCGACTGCCACTGGGGGTAGTCGACTGGGGCAGTCGACTGCCACTGGGGGCAGTCGACTGGGGTAGTCGACTGCTCCTGGGAGCAGTCGACTGCTAGCGGCTGGTGAGTCAGCAAATTCGAACGTTGGGAGGTGCAACGGTCGAATTTAGCTGGCACCAGTCGACTGCCCTTTGGAGCAATCGACTGGTGCGCGTGTTTCCAGCCCGAGTCCTATTTAAAGAGGACTTTGAAGGGGTTGGATCTCTTGACGAAACTCGCTTGGATATAGCGTGTTAGTAGTCTACTACGTTCACAAAGCGTCCGAGGTGTTGTGGCGAGGTTTCTCCACCCACAAGAAGCGACACATGATAGCCGGAGGTTATCCGGGGAGTGATCCACCGACGGATTGTTGGATTAGTCACCCGGCCGGGGTGGATACCAACTAAATAGGTATTGTTAGCGTTGTTTGTTTACTATAATATTGTTTCCGCTGTGCAACTAACAACGCAGGATAAAAAAAGTTCGGAAAATCGCTATTCACCCCCCTCTAGCGACCGACATTTATCTTACATTAGTCACCCGTCCGGGGTGGATACCAAGTAAATAGGTATTGTTAGCATTGCTTTCTGGTTGTTAGTTTTTATTCTATTATATTTCCGCTTGTGCAACTAACAACATAGGTGAAAAGAATCGAAGAAACGCTATTCATCCCCCCTCTAGCGTACCGTCAACGATATTACAGGGGTTGGTGAGGTAATTCAATAGAGATCCTTTAGTGGAATGGATCTTCATTAATGGATCGGGCTTTGGATCCATTAGCAGGCCAAGATCCAACTCCTCCTCATGGTCCCTATTGTAGCCCTATATATACCCCATGGTGGCATGAAACCAAGTTAATTAATTAATTAATTAATCCAATGGAACACAAGGAAATCCCTAGTCTATTCTCTCCTCTTCCTCTCTCCCTCTCTCCCTCTTGGCTTAGCGGCGCCAAACAACAGAAGCTGTTTTCCTCGTCTCTATGCATGGATGCAACGCCCACTTGAGGAGCACTGCTCAAGTTGTTCACGTAACTTGAGTTGATAAAGTTGCTCACGCAGCTTAAGCAAATGGATTGGCTGGCTCCGGTGGCCTTCGAATGGAGAGAGAAGGTTGCTTCTTTGGGCGTCGGTGGAGAGCAGAAGGTTGAAGAAACCTTCGGCGGTTGCTCCTTGGATGAAGTAAGAAGGCTGCTCAAGCAACCTTGACCAACCTTCGGTGGCCGGTTGCTCCTTGGATGAAGAAAGATTCGATGGCCAAGTCAAGAAGGTTGCCAACCTTCGGTGGTGTTCAGGCTGTGGAGCAACTTACAGCTTGTAGAAAAATTGCTCACGCAATTTTTAGGTTGTGGAGAAGTTGCTGACGGCTACTGTGAAGTTGCTTGCAACTTTGCTTAGGGAGCAAAGCCCAGGCGCTAGCGGTGGAGGAGTAGTAGGGTTTGTGTTCGGATTATCTTCTTCCTTAGAGTGGCCGACGGCATCCCTTTGATTAGTGATTGGTTGGCGCAAGGAGGAGGGATCGACTTGGTGTCCACGGTTCTTGGTAGATCGTCGCCCACATGACGTCCAAGAGGGGAGGGTCATACGGTAGAAGACCGTAAGGTAACGGAAGGTATAAACTCTTTATTGGCTCCTTTATTTTAGTCTCGTCATTTCATGTTGATATTAATTAATTATTATTGCTTTGATTATTTGATTAATCATGTTAATAATTAATTAATTGGACCCCGATAATAAACACAAAAATCGATGATCCACTCGTCGTCTTTTCCGCGGTCGATCGGTTAAGCAAATTACAAGGCTCGATCTTTGAGATTGGCCAAGTTGTAATTCGAATCGATCGATACGATGACGAGACGGTCGTTGGGAGATGGGTCTCCATTCGAATTAATTTTTAATCCGTAGACATGGAGAGGTCTCTCAAGAATGACTATGTATTCGCTTAGGAAACCCGCCAAGCCATACCCTTTAATTGGTATCAGAGCTGAGGTTTCTGGTTTTGTGTGTTTAGGATTGGTTAATTTTTTACATTTATCATACATTTTATTTTGCTGGATGATATGTGGATGTGCGTAGGCTAATTTTGTGTTGCAAGCACTAGATTCCAACTTATCATGGCCAAATATTTGTTATGTGTGATTGGTTGTGCAATGTTTATAAATTAATTAATCTTCGGGGTTGACGAGACTAGGTTGTATTTAATTTTTGAAATTAAATACGGCACATGTTTAGCCGAGCTCATTATTTTACTTTCGATCTAGTTTTCATGTACACTCCTTTGTGGAGTATAGGATCGATGATGTAAATAATTAGCTAGTCATCTTGGCTCGGAGATCCCTTAAGGTGGCTTGCACATAAGGAAGGGAGGAGTGGACAAGGTGACGACATGACTGGAGGGGCATTAGATACCAAGGCCATGAGAAGTTGGAAAATCTAGGATTTTCTATTTTCATTATGTTGGTTATGTGCTTGTCGTGTGTATGTACATGTTAAAATTCCTCAAACCAAATAACTAAGTGGGAGAGGGACCCTAAGGCTCCCATGGCCTCCATTACAATCCGATAAGTGATGCGAACAAGTCTGCGCGTCGGCTCTGAGTGCCTTCCTCCCCATCGGATGGACTTGTTCTGTAGATCACTGGGTCGGAAAAAACTATAGAAAATTATTAAAGAGCGTGTGTACTTCCCCATCGGAAGGCATATAATCATAAATAATTTTCTTAGTATCGTGTAATGATAAACACTTAGATGTGAATAATAGTATCCTCCCCATCGGAGTCACTGCTATTATTTTGCAAGGCCGAAGTGAACCAACTATTAATCTTATTTGTCAAAAAGTTAGGTTGACAAGATAGTAAGATTGATGGAAATACCTCCTCTTACGAATGTAGAGATTCGTATACATCCACACCATCGTGGCATGCTAACAAGTTTGCCTACGGATGTGAAGCTTGACAAAAGCATCAGCATATTGCTCATCGTTCAACTGAACTACTTTGATCTCTACAACCTCATGCCCCTTCGATCAGTGGGGAATGGACATAGTATATCGTTTCCCAATGGGGCCGCAGTAAAAGAAGTTTCTGTTGGTACTGGTGGATTATTTCTCCAATGGGATAAAGCTGAGCCACTCGCTCAAATTATGGAGGCTGCTGTGACGAAAGTCCTCTGGAGGGATATTGTCTGTGGATAAGGGATTCTGCACAAGATGGTATTAGACAACGATAGACAATTTGTAGGCCGCAAACTCAACGAATGGTATTAAACCTTCACTTCTATCGCTTATCCACAAAGCAATGGTCAAGCTGAAGTTGTCAATAGAGAAATAATCAGAGGACTCAAGATAAATTTAGAACATGTCGGAGGGAGTTGGGTTGAAGAACTCCTGAGTGTTCTATGGTCCTATTGAACAACTCCCAAAGAACGAACCAGATAAAGTCCTTTCAATTTGGTCTATGGCGTGGAGGCCGTGATCCCTGTTGAGGTAGGCAATGAATCAACTCAGCGATGACTCTATACCAAGGAGAATAACGACCAGGGGCGATGACTCTATACCAAGGAGAATAACGACCATGGGCGACTACTCGATTTAGATTTGGTGACAAAAGTGCATAACAAAGCAGCTACCTGACTAGCTGTGTGCTGCCAATGCATGTGACAAGTTCATAACCACCGAGTGATGCCCCGGACTTTCCAGGTCGGGGACCCGGTATGGAAGAGGATTAAGCCGGTGAGCGACATCGGAAAGCTCGAACCTTAATAGAGTGGCTCATACACTGTTGTCGAAAAGCTTATGGGTGGCAATTATTATCTACAAGATGCTGACAACAAAAGGCTCGAGAGACCATGGAATTTAAGCCATCTCCAACCATACCATGCCTAGTAGGATGATCATGTAATATTTATGCTTGTATATATTTTTGTATTTTCTTGGAGCTTAGTCAAGGGAATGAACAGGAGAAATATCTATTTGGAAGCCTAATGGAGGTATGTAGCCCGAGTTCATACCAGCTTGTGGTGTCGAGGATTGTCAAGCTGAGTAGACCTGACCGAGGTGCTGAGGATGCCCGGCCGGGAGTAGCCCGAGTTCCTACCAGCTTTTTTTTTTGTTGGTTCGCCCTATTTGGAGGAGAAATTCCTGCAAATGCGCCGTAGCTAGGGATCGAACCGAGGATGCCTGAGATAGCGGCTAATAGCCCTACCGCTGCACCACCTACCAGCTTGTGGTGCTGGGGATGTCCAAGATGAGTAAACCTGGTTGAGGCGCTGACAATGCCCGACTGGGAGTAGCCCTAGTTCCTACCAGCTTGTGGTGTCGAGAATGCCTAAGCTGAGTACACCTGGTCGAGGTGCTGAGGATGCCTGGCCGGGGCAGCCCAAGTTCCTACCAGCTTGTGGTGCTGAGGATGCCCAATCTGAGTAGACCTGGCTGAGGCACTGAGGATGCCTGGCCGGGAGCAGCCCGAGTCCCTACCAGCTTATAGTGCCGAGGATGCCCAAGCTGAGTAGACCTAGCCGAGGCGCTGAGGATGCCCGGCCGGGAGTAGCCCAGGTTTCGACACCAAATTAGGGTGCCAAGGAGGCCTAGGTTGAGTAGACCTGGCTGAGGTGCCGAGGATGCCCGGCCGGGAGTAGCCCAGGGTTCAACACCAAATTGGGGTGCCGAGGAGGCCTAATCTGCGAACGCGATGGTAGGAAAGCCCGATCAAGAGGAGTCAAAATCCATAATGGCTAGGCACATAGTGGACAATGACATTACAAGGTCTTACATTGCCCTTGGCGTAGGGTGGCTAATTGACTGGAAAGTGGTACTTGGCAAGGTCTGGTTTAGCATAGGTCAAAAGTAAAGCAAGTGGCAATTCCTGGAAACTTTATAAGAAGTCATGATGAAGAAAGACAGAGTACAAGATATAATAGACGAGTCAAATAAACAAAGTATGACACGTGGAGCAAAATAACTTCATTCAAATAGAGACACAATGGTTACAATTGTATGTGGTAAAAAAAAAAGCCTCTCAGTGGCCAAAGGAAAAAACATGTTAGATTTATTTTTCCTCCACAGACAACTCCTCCCAGGCCTGGCCGATGCTGAGGAAGCCCAAGTCGACACCTGGCTTCTGTTAGTGATATGAGAGAAGTGTCCTAAAGCAATCGCCTTATGATTGTAAATATTTATTTTAATAAATGATAATTCACTATTTGAGTATACATGTTTGTGTATTTGATTGAGATCTTAAACTCATCTACTGAATGTCCGCAATACAATTCACAGCATAAGAGAATTTGTGATGGGATCACAACTAGTGATTATCTCTACATGTGCAATTGTGAAGTATTAAAAATATCCCTAGTCGATGAATTGATAAAAACGGACACTATCAATTCTGTTGAGACTAGCATGGGTTATTCTCTAATCAGCTGATTCTCACTGGCTGGTGACATTGGGATGTCCGGAGATAAACATGGATGCTAGTTAAGGGAACTAGTTCATTGGAGTGACTAGCTGTAAAACTTCATATGGTAATCTACATATAGATATGTCAATGAAGTTCTTACTGCAGCTTAAGTGCGATGTTCCTTTGACTTGCGGTGTTCAAGTCATCTTGGTCATGGAGACTTATACTTTAACATCTTAAGCAAGCATCTCCAAGGAGGTGTGGACCCAGGATGATTGGGTATAAGCCGAAGTACCCGAAGATGTTTGAACAGCCTACAAAGGATTCGCCACTCCTTGCGAGGAGATGTATACCCAGGCCTATCGTCGGATTGTTACTCAAAGCCTCTGGCCAGAGCATATCATGTTTAGAGTATGAGTCTCTTAAATACATGGGAGTAATTAGAAATCCAAAGGACGAGAAAGACACTACTTGGGCTAGGTGTGACATAGTCAGCCAAGTGGGGACTGACACACATAGACCGTGTCCTGAATCAAGTGGGTATAAGATGGTGAAGGGAATGGGGCATGATTCATTAGAGCTGCTGAAGGGTTTCAGAATTATTTCTGAGGTCAACCGTTGATCTTTCGATTAATTGGGGGTCATGATGTACTACTAGGTGTCACTCATGATCGTTCTATAATTGGTTGATTATAGACGGCCAACATAAATCGAAAGCCTATTTAGTCACACGCACTACGAGTAATCCGAGGGATTTAAAATGAGTTGAAAATTGGATTTTTCGATCAAGAGAAATAAGTCGAATCTGAATTTATCAGAGGCGCAACGGAAGCTTAAAATGGCTAAGTCTTTTGAAGGCTTATTGGGCGAATTAAAAGAGTTTAATTCGCGATGGGTTCGGCTTGGTTTGGCCGGCCAAAGAGGGTGCCAACCCTCTTTGGTTTGGCCGGCCACAACAATGGGGAGAAACCAATTTATTTGGTTTAATTAATAAAATAAATCTAGCGCGATTTGTTTTATAAATTATGGATAAATAAATTTGTATAAAGAAATTTATATAAAGAAATTTATAGAAATTTATTCTTTTTTATGGAAATTAAAATGATCCATGGAATGGTTTATTTTAATTTTATAAAATCAATTATGAATTGATTTTTCCATAATAAAGAAAATTTATAAATTTCTTGTAAAATTTATTCCATAATAAAAGGAGAGATGTATTTGTTTTATTATAAAGTTAGTTATAATAAAACTTGGCTTAAACGGAATAATTCATAAGAAAATTTATAGGATAAATTTCTTATGAAAAATTCCGTTAAAGGGAGACTTGGCAAGGGAGAGGCTACTATATAAAGGAACCAAGGCTAGGCTTGAATTCCTCAATAGAGTAATCAAGAGATTAACTCTCTCCCTCTCTCTCTCTCTAAACTCTCTCTCTCTAGGGCCGGTGCCCTTTCTCTCTCTAGGGTCGGCTCTCTCTCCTCCCCTAGGGCCGGCGCACATCCCAAGGGTGGCCGTGAGTTTCCTCCACCAAGTTCATGCCGAAGAAGAAGAAGAAGTGGATCGCGACTCCTTCCTTCCTTTCCCGGAATTTTAATTCCGTTACTTGGTGGTTAGTTTCCTTTCTTCTCTCTTGATCTTCTAGTTGTGCCTTTAGAGAATCTAGTAGTTCTCGTCGGCACAAAACTCGTGACTTTGCGAAGTGATCCCGAAGAGAACTCGGCGTGGACGCGAATAGAGGCGGAGCTTCCAAGGGACGCTACGGTTGGATCTCGTCCCTTACTTCAAGTTACGTGAGGTACTAAGTAAATTAGTTTACTTTTCCGCAAAGTTTTAATTTATGATCATGTCCACACATCATAAGATTGCATGCTAGATACGTGGTTAAAATAATTTAAAAAATTATTTTATGCTAATTCTTCAGCTGCACGTAAAAATTTAAAATTTTACGAACCCGTATCCTTGTCAACATGCACCCGGTCCCAACAGCTTCAATGCATCGGGTCACTGGATCTGCTGGACAGCTCCGTTGAAGCCCTACTTTAGCCACTTCAGTACTTGGCCAACCAGGATGTCGTCAAACTCCTCGGATTGGAGGAATTTGGCTTTGACTACAGCCTCTGCCTCAGACTGTCAGGATTCCTCGCTAGCTTTGTTACTTTTCAGTTCTTCAAGGGTCCAATCCCGATCAGCCTTCATCCCCGCAGCATTGGTCAGTGCCTGGTCTCGGGTTGTCAGCATCTCCTCAAGCTGCTCTTGAGTTGTCGATAGGTGGGACTTAGCTCGGGAGAGGTTCTCTTGTTGGTCCGATACATAGGCAGCAGCAGCCTGTAGTTCTGTTTCCTTCTTGGTTAGCCGGTCTGCTTGCTCCTTAATTCAGCTGTTGAGTTCCTCTATTGTTGACTCTAAGAGACGGACATTTTCTAGCAGTTTGGTCTCCCAAGCCTGGAGTTGCCCCCTCTCCTAGGTTAATTGTCTCACTTCTGCCAAGAGAGCTATAGTTCTCTGTAACAAGAGGCATTCCTCGTGGCGGACACTATGCAAGTTCGACTTCAAAGCCAGGAGGTTGCTTGCCGAATGCTCCAACCTGGCCCAGAGGTCTCGGGAAACTTCATCTTGCATTTGGCCTTCCCTTTGAACTCGGTACACCTCTGCGTCTAACCAAGACACTTGTTGCTGCAACACTTCAGTCTCTTGCTCAAGAAGCATTCGGGGTCTAGAAGCAGGCATTTAGATGTGGCCTAATACAAGAAGCAATAAGAGTTAAAAATAGAGATAATAAGAAAAGATAGACAGGATTATACCTTTATGAGGGACTCGTATAGCCTGGTGATTACTCTAGCTAAGTTCACACCCCTGAGGGAGGTGATATGCTCCTTGGCTCGCTCCCTCATCACCTCCCGGCTCCTTGGAGAGGGTATGCCGAAGGCAGCTTTGGAGCGCGCGGGCGGGGAGAATCACTAGGCGAGTCTCCTTGAAGGGTATGACAGAGGGCCCTGGAGCGCTGTTGTCAGTGCTTGATGATACCTCCTTCGAAGGGTGACTCCTCCGCGGCAGCTCCTTAATCTCTATATGCTGAGGCCCAAGCATAGTCACCTTCTCGGTCGCTTGTACTTTTCGGTGGAGACGGGCACTTGTAAATTCTGGTTCTTCAAATTGAACGCTCTTGCCCTTGGGGCTAAGAGTCCCTGGTGAGGATGGAAGGGAGTGGGCTTCCCCAGAGGATGGCCCAAGCTCCCCCTCAGACTCTATGGTAGTCGATGTCATCCTCCTTTGATGTTTGGAAAGAGGAACGACATCCTCCTCATCCTTGGGGATGCCGAGGGGAGCTTGAGTCGATCGAGTCTTCCTCTTTGGAGCTGCAGGAGGCGTTATGGGTTTCTGATGGAGTGCAGGAGGCTTATGCTCTTCCTCCTCCTTGATGGGCTGGATAAGCCATCTTCAATCAATAGGTAGAGAGCTCACCACTCAGGTTGGCTCAGCTGCTGGCGTAGGGACCAGAGCCAGTGGTTCATCGTCCCCTTATGCCCCGACGAGGGTGCGGGAGGGGTCAACCTCTTGGGCAGTGGACGACTAGGCTACAAGAAGCTCTTGACTTTGAGTTTGTTCAGAGTCTTCAGCAGGCTCGGCCGATGGGTCCGCAGGAGCTGGGGAACGAGTAAGCGTCTTCTCATCTGCAAGCTCCCACTTGAGAAGCTTACTCATAGAATGGGCCAGCATGATGGCTTCTGCAAAACAAAAGTAAAACAAAAATATCAGTTAGTATAAACAGACATTTAATAAAATAGTCCACATACAGAGGTCACGACCAATCTCAACCCGATATAGAAGACCTCCGCATTGAACTATGTTTAGGTCGTGGAACTCCATTCCGGCCAGAATGCTCTTGGCCCGCTAGTACCCCTGATCTTGTTGGAAATGGCCTAGTTCCGCTAGGGGGGGCAGGTCTTCTCGGCAACAAATTGGGCAAAAAGTCCACTCAAAAAGTTTGATGAAAAAGAAGCGCTCTTTCCATACCTTGTGGGAAGAAGGGAGGCCACCTATGAATCTTTGGCTGGAATGAGCGGTAAACCTAAAAGCCCCTCTAGACACAAGGCTCAGAAGAAAAAAATAATGAAAAAAATAGGGGTTTAAGGGTATCCCGAACAATTTGAATAGAATGAACGCCCTTCTCATCTAAGCAAAGGCGTTCGGAGCCATTTGGTGAAGGAGAATTTCAAAAGATTGAGAGATGGCCATAAATAAAGGAAGGATTGAAAAACGATGACCAAATTCTACTTGACCTAGAAAGAAAGTGTAAAACCCTAAAGGGGGCTCCACGGGAGATTGGTAGAGGTTAGGAACCCTAACTTCAAAGTTCGCCAGGATGCCATAGGTTTCATAGGTGGCCCGTAAAGCACTGGGTTTAACCCTTGAGGATGTGGCCTCGTACCACTCCGGTTGATAAACATATTTCTCTTTGGGTTCTTCCTTTTTGCTCTTTTTTTTCTTTCCCTCTACCTTTCCACTTTTGCCCATAGTCCTAAGGAACTGAAGGGGATGACAGAAGAAGGAGAGGAGGGCTTAGCGAGACTTACACAGAAAGGACAGACTTTAGCAAGAGAAAATGGAAGCAACGAGCTTTGATGGTCGGCGGTGCAAGAAGGTGAGAGGTTATCTTTGCTTCCCCTTTTATAAGGGAGAGGCAGCGACAATCCAAGGGGATGGATACATGACGCGTGGATTAGAGTTAGTCACATATCTCGGAGCATGCAACTCATTATAGCTGCCGGTTGGTGTGACTCGACTAAGCACATCAAAGGAAAGGCGCTTCAAGGGGATCCTACCACGTGGAAGCAGTTTATCCGCAAGAAAGATTTCCCGTCATTAATACGCTCTATGCACTTTTAATGAATGATTGATAGCCATCATTATAGGGCATTGAAACTCGTGGAACTCTTGAGACCAATTTGAGCGATCGCTTCGGGTCTTGGGGCGAAGGTTTAGATTCCTAGGATCCGCAGAGTCATTAAGGAATGAGAAATGTTAATTGCACATTCTACCTATACTTCTCTCTCCCGTCGCACCACAAGTCCAATCGTCAAATCAACTTTCTTCGATTAGACTTAAAGGGGGGATTTATGATCAGGACAGGTAGCCCAAGGTCAACATATAGCATGAGAGAGCTATGTGGCATGACTGGAATCCCCGATACTAGCTCGGGACAGAGGACCCCGGGACTGACTCGGGCTGGGAAGGAAAGTTCTTGAAATAGGCTCGGGAGAGAGAACCCCGGGACCGACTCGGGAATGAGAGTCCCTGAAACTAGTTCCGGAAGTAAAGTCCCTGAGATTGGCTTGCGAGAAGGTGTTCCGGGAGTGACTGGGGAAGGAGAGCCCCCGAGACCAGTTCAGGAGATGGAAGCCCAAAGAGCGGTCTGGGAAGGAGAAGATAAATTGGGAGAAGCCTACCATTAGCCATGATAATGGCCCATTGAATATTTGCGGTAACAGTTTCGAGTGCCTCCTCCCCATAGTAGGAACGCCAACAAGTAGTTATGGCCTGTAACGCATGATGGGGTACGTGGCGGTCATTACCCACGTCCCTTAGCGAACGACAACTGTCAAACAATTATGAACCATTAAGTACGGAAATAAACGATGGCGGTTACATGGACGTGAGGGTGTTCGAAGGAGGGACATCGAATATATTGTTGGAGCAGTCGGCCCTAAGATGGTCCGGTGTGGCCATGGATTTTGATGTTTGGGCAAAGGGTTTAAGTTAGGTTTACCTTTGTATATTTGATATGTGTATGTTGAGTGTGCAGGTTGTACAGGTTACATATATGGACTTGACTAGATGGCCTCGGTACGGTGAAGGGTGGCACGGAGACAAGCTGGAGGCTTGTGTGCACCTGAGGGACCATGGAGAGCAGGGACGATGAGCTGATGGGCGCGGACTTCGAGACGTACGTGAAGGATGGCATGGAGGCAAGCTGGAGGCTTGCGTGCGCATCCGAGGGACGAGGGCCGAAGATGAAGAGGGCGCGAAGGCAATAGTCGAGGCTGCGGATGAGGAGTCAGTCGAGTCGTGAGGGTACGAGTGCTGTGTGATTGTACTCGGGAAATCCTTGGGGTCGAGTGCGGAGTGGAATGTACTCGGGGAGGCTAAACCCTAGGTTGGTAAGCAGGGCAGTCGACTGATAAAGCTTACAGTATGTTTTCGGCTGAGGACCAGTCGACTGCCAGAATGGGCAGTCGACTGGTAGCGACTGATGAGTCGGCTAGGAATTCGAACGTTAGGGTGTAACAATCGAATTCCAGCTGGACCAGTCGACTGCCCCTGGGAGCAGTCGACTGGTGGCGAGTTTTCCAACCCGAGTCTATTTAAAGGGGACTCGGTTTGGGCTGGGATTTTTGACGAAACTTGCTTGGATAAGGCAAGTTAGTAGTCTTCCTTGTGCTCAAGCGTTCTTAGATACTGTGGAGAGGTTTCTCCACCCATAAGGAGCGACAGAGCTAGCCGGAAGTTGTCCGGGGATTGATCCACCGACGGATTCTTGGATTAGTCACCCGACTGGAGTGGATACCAAGTAAATCTACTGTGTTAGCATTGGTTAGTCTTTGTTTTGTTATTTTTATTATATATTTCGCTGTGCAACTAACCGTGTAGGAAGAAGTATTCTGAAAATCGCTATTCACCCCCCTCTAGCGTACCGACAAGATCTAACATATATAAGTGTTGGGTTCTCCCGGCACTAAAACACAATGCACAGCGGAAACGAGAACCCACGAGTGATCCATGCGAAAGAAAATCATACGAGGTTATCTATTTATCTACTGTTTATACCTTCGAAGCGTGCCCTTCGTTTATCCCGCTCGTCCAAGACTTGCCGGATCTCTTGCATGTTCAAGCGTCCGTGCCTCTATTCGTATCCACACAGACGCGATCTCTCGTCTTCGGGAAGAGCAACCGTAGTCATGCTAGCAACTTCCGGTCGCTCACAGATCACCAAAACCTTCCAGCAAGGTTCGGCCACCAAAAGGGAGAGGAAGAAGAGAGGAATCGAGGAAGAAGAAGAGTCTTGTTCACTTGATTTCGAAAATCACAAAATGAACCTTTTATATTCTTCTTTTGAATACAAAGAGACTTTTCCTCTCATTAAAGCCAGGTGACCCTTCACCTTCTCTTCATCTAATGAAGAGTGACTTTTCAAATTCTTCACGCAATTCCGACTTGGCCAACTCGACCAAGTCTGCTGAGTGCCGACCCGAGCTCCCGAGTTCCCAACTCGAGCTCAGATCTCCGATCAGATTTCCCGAAGCATCGTGTCCTTGGTGTGTGACCCAATAGGTTCTCGTGACGTTGGTAATGCGCCTAAACACTTTAGACACATAAGCAGTGAGCGGCATCTAGCAATGTATCACTGCAACCCAAAGTAACAAGAAAAAGTCAAGATCCGACTAAACCTCCGTGACTATGATAATGTATGACCTTGTCCTTCTATCCTTGATATCTAGATTGATTAACGAGGCATAGACCGTGTCATCCTCAATCAATCTTGTGTTTCTTGATCCCCAAGTAGACTCACTCAAACAAATGAGCTCAATATCTCATATTGACTCATTTGAGCATGGCCATGCGTTTCAGTAGTCCTACTTGATCAAGGGGCCCACAGATATCACTCCCGTCATATGGGAGGGATAGATCCCATCTACGTCACTCACATCCCTCCGCATAATTCATTACATGTAACGACCCGGCCAATTTACCGGCCCATTTACCGGCCCTTGCGACCGTCGTACCGTCGTACCGTGCCGTTACCATACTAGGTCTTCTCACTTCCTGGTCAGTGGATTTTTGCCTTCCCAGAATTCGAACCCTAGATCCAGGTTTTATTCTAGTTCTTTATGAATCCGGAATACCAATTGAGCTATAGCTCATTTGGTATTCAGGATTCATAAAGAACTAGAATAAAGCCTGGATCTAGGGTTTGAATCCTGTGAAAGCAAAAATCCACTGACCAGGAAGTGGGAAGACCTTCTATGGTAACGGCACGGTACGACGGTCGATGGTCGACGACCCATAAGAAAATAAGGGGTCGTCGAATGGGTCGGTAAATGGGTCGGGTCGTTACAATAAAAGACGCCTTTTTATGTAACGACCCGGCCCATTTACTGGCCCATTTACCGGCACGGTACGACGGTACGACGGTCGTGAGGGCCGGTAAATAGGTCGGTAAATGGGCCGGGTCGTTACATTACATACCCAGTCATCGCCTTTATAGTCCACCCTGTTACGGGTGACGTTTGACGATACCAAATTACATAACTCCTTATGTAGGGAACTGTAGTGACTTCAGGTCTAAGGACTATTCATACTAATAGTCACATGAGAAAGTTTATGACACTCATACGACAATCTATGAAACTTTCTCATGGCGGGTCATTCAGTACACATTCTCCAATGTATACCCATGTGTCAACTTGATATCACATATCCATGACTTGTGAGCTCAAGTCATCAGTTGACCTACATGCTAATCTCCATGCATTAATATTATCCTTGAATATTAATACTTGACTAGGAATGGTTTAGAGTAGTGTTCTCTACATCATCTCACTATCGATTCAACCAATCGATATAATGTAGATAAGAACCTAATAGTCTTTATTATGTTGCTCTTTTTTTAACCGATTTTTATTTTCAGTTACATTTGATAATATATCAAATAATGAGGTTGTCAGAATTATTTCAAAAGAAATTTTTGATAATAGATAGACGGTTTTCTTCAATATGTTTATTAGATAAACTCTAAATACAACTTATACACATTCACAAGCCGACTTTCAAATATGTATCAATCAATTTGATCATAAGCCATTAGTCGCTATCCCAAGCATTCTCGGTTCGATCCCTAGCTACGACGCATTTGCAGAAATTTTTCCTCCAAATGGGGCGCGAACCTTAGGACGCTGGGCTTCTAGACCGTCTACCGTGAGCGCTTCCCGATTTACCCTGGTGACCGGTGAGAAACTTCCGTGGGGCCGGACCGGTCACCCCAGGTTCAATTTGTCTGCTGCCTGATTCATCATTTTTTTTTTTAATATTTACTCCAAAACCCAAACATATGGAGAAAGGAAAAGAATCAATCGTGAAAATTATCCTTGGAGACAAGAAAGAGCAAGACGAAGGAAAATAGATAAAAGAAGGAAACAATAAAAAGAGAGAGGGAAAAGAAAAATCCACGGCCATGGTGAGCACGTCAAAACCCTCTCACTCTTCACCGGCCTCTATGCGGTGAAAATACTATGCCACAAAATGCTCCCTCTCATTTCCTCATCTTATCCGTGCAATTCACCTTTGTTCCGACCTCAAGCTCACCCTTCATTTTGGCCGTTGGAGCAGGCAAAGAAAAATAGAGAGAGAGATGGAGAGTGAGTGGTATCTTGATCCAATTTGAGAACAATGGCCACCATTTCCCCGCTTCTACATCTCCCAGTGGCCAAGCTCCACTATATTCTCATCTTACGGAAGAGTCTCATCCCCAGGCTTGACCCAGGAACCGCTGCCTTCGGCTATAGCTCCAGTCGATAGGCTCCATGGATCTTCCCTGTCTAGCGCTGATTTCATCTGCGGGCAACAGCCTTGGGAGGTTTGTTAGACGACATCTTCAAGGGGGTTGACACTAAAGAGGGCACCGGGCAGCGGTTCGCGGATTCTGCGATCAACCGGTTGGAGTCGGAGGTGTTGCGCCTCTCTGACTCAGAGCTGAGGGAAATTAAGGACATCGGTCTTGAAGGAGCAAGTGAAGGTGGCGATGACCAGACTGACTTTGGAATGGGGAAAACAAAATTTTCAAAGAGCTTCCGCCCACTCATTTCTTCCTGGTTTTGAGAGGATGAAAAATAGGGATAAAAAATATCATTTGTTGGATTTGAAATCCATCCGACCATTATTTTTTGTAAAGATAAACAAGGAAAAATATCTTATTTTTTGTATCGTTCGTCTTTTTTTGTTGGGGTTGTAAGGTTGTAAATATAATTCAACATTAAAAATATATGGAAAAGATCATGTGCTTATAAAGAAAATATATCTCCATTGATATGAGATCTTTTGGGTAAAGATCAAAAATAAAATCATGAGAGCTTAGACCCAAAATCGATAATTTCACATCATTGTGGAGATATCTAAATTCTTTTGGTCTTAACAAGTGATATCAGAGCCCGGACTGCCTAAAGGCCAAACCGCCGACTGTGCATAAGAGCTATGATCTAATCGAGCAATATGAGTGGTATATTGACTTCTAACAATGGATGCGAACTGCCGAAGGACTAATCGGCGACTGTGCACAAGAGTTATGTTCTAATCGAGCCATGTGAGTTAAATATTGACCTCCACTACCAAAAATTTAAGGAATAGCGATGAATATTTTTATTGTCCGTTGCTAATAGTGACGGATTTAATTTATCCGTCGCTAATTTTGGGATACAAGTCGAATACCCTAAAATAGCGACAAAATTGGTCAATGTCGTCGCTATTAGTGACGGACAAGTTATTTCCATTGTTATTTTAGGTTTATTTCACCGTCACCTCTCTCCCCCGCCGTCGCGCGTTCATTTCTTCTCCTCTTGCGTCTCCGTCGTCCCCGACGCCTCCTCCTCCGACAAACCCCTCTCCGATCACAAGTACGCAGATTTACGTTGGTTTTCACCTTCTGCGGCCGTCCGCGGCCTCCTACGGCCGCAGCAGCTTAATTAATTAATTAATTAGTATAATTTTGTATCCTAATTAATTATCATTAGTATAGGATTAATATTTGTTTGATTATGCCTCTAATATGTCTTATTTGATTAATTAAAATAATTTTGTTTGATTATGCCTCTAGTATGTCTTGTTTAATTAATTAGAATAATTTTGTTTGATTAATATTTGTTTAATTAATTGGATATTAATTTAGGATCCTAATTTGATTAAGTTGTCTTTGATTAATTTGCATATGATTAATTTGGTAGTATCCTAATTAATTTTTCAAAGTTAGGATATTAATTTGTGTTTGATTAATCGGAAATAAAGTTGGTTAATTTAGATTATTATTTGTGGTTGATAAATCAAATTGCAAGTTAGTTTAGCTATTTTATGATTTGTTAAAGTAGTTACGTTGAATCTTTTTGATATAGATGTTTATATGAGTATCAATATTGAATATTTTATTGTTATTAGGATACAATGTATACGAACAAGGCATGAATGTATAATATGTTAGATAATGGATTTATCCGTGAAGAATATTTTGCTGGAGTTGAAGAATTTGTGAACTTTGCAAAGTGTCATCCTGAGTGTTTGAATGACACCGAGTTAAAGTGTCTATGTAGTCACCATAGATGTAGAAATATAATTTTTCATGATGAGGATACAGTGAAAACACATATCTGTAGGTATGAGTTTGTTCTAGATTATTATAACTGGTATTGTTATGGAGAGACATATGTATTTGAATCTGTTGAACCTTCCGTCGCTTTATCATCGAGCTCAATTGGTCCAAAGGCATCATATAGACCTACTGATGCAATGTAATCAATGGTTTACGATGCAATGAATGTATTTGATCAATCAAATATAGATCAAATACCTACTTTTGAAGTTCAGAAAATATATGACACGTTGAAAGCTAGTGAAAGAGAAGTATGGGAAGGTATTCGTTTTGGTCATTCTTAATTGTTTGCTGTTGCAAGATTATTAAATATGAATGCGGAATATCATTTCTCAGGAAAACAAATATACGCATAGGAAATCGATTTGAGGAAAAACAAATAAGAAAACTAAATTTAATCAGATAAGAAAAATAAATTTAACTGGTTCAATTCAATTCACATATACGCACAGTCGCAAACAGATAAGAAAAATAAATTTTTTTAATTTGAGGAGCTCTATTTGACTATTAATATACTGGTCTGATCGATTAGGAAATCGAATTCTTAGTCTGGGTCCATTGTCCTCATTAGAACTAATCTAATCGGATAGAGATGACTTATCTTAGTTGTTCTTGTTTAAACGTTAGCTCATTTAATTCAAAGTCAAATCTATTGATTAAATCAATTCTGGTTTGTATCAGACTGATCTGGTTAAACCAACTAAGTATTTGAACCGGATTAGATTTGATTGGACCAATTAGGTCTGGTCAAACCAACTAATAATTTGAATTCGATTGGGTCTAGTCGAATCAACTTGGTCTAATTTAAATGAACCAACCTGATCAAATTTAATTAATTCGAACTCATTTAGTTAACTTTGGTCCATTGATTAAATATGACTCATCATTATCTAATTAATTAAAATCTTATTAAATTCACCCAAATAGTGATATGATATCATGTAGAAAATATAATAATAATTTTTCTTAAGCATAAAAGCAAAGTGTTGGGTTTTTTCTCGTGCAACGAAACATGTGTTTCATTCTTATCTACCGTCGCCCCCGCCCACACGACCTCCACTGCTATGCGGACACCGGCCAAGGGAGGGAACCAACACAAGAGTCCGTTCCAGCGACAGTCAATACCGCCGTGATTTTTTATTTGCGACGAACGTGATTACCGGTGCATGAGGCGGGCGCTAGCGGCGGTTGCTAGTGTGCAACACAACTGAGTGGGATCGTCGGTTCGCGACGCTATCAATTAGTTTGCCAACTTGAAAGAAATCCGCCGACACAAAATCGCGATTTCCAGGCGAAGTGATTTCATGCTACTCAGAACCTTACGACTCTGATACCATTGTAGATTCTAATACATGATAAAGAATTAATCTAACAAATTGTAAACAGTAAACACTTACAGCGATATTCGCAAATCCTCTTGTGTTCTTCAGACTTGTCGTCGGAAGAACGATCACAGATCGAAAAGTCCTTTACCTTCCACAAACCAAATCTCTCTCACTAGATGAATATTTTTTTGTCAAAACCTTTTCAATAATTCTCTTTGGACGGACCCTCTCTCCATTTATAATAAAGGATCGGGGGGAGAAGTGGAGAAGTGGGGTTTGCCACGTTCTCCACTTCCTACCATTATAATAGTTAGTTTGATTTTCTGTGATGTATAATTTTAATTTTTTAATTTATTCTCTACGTGGGAGGACCGTTACAAACGGATTCTTCTATAATTGAAATAAGAATATTTTTAAAATAAAAATATTATGATAATGTTTTAAAAATAAGGGATGCTCGATTTTATAACTTATCTTTTATTGAATCAGAGATAATTTTAAAAAAAAACTAAATTTGAAATGCCTTTTAAAATTTATAGGCAGTTTTTTGTTGTTATTTCCCCCAATTAAAATAGTCAAAGTCAACAAGCCGCTCCATGTATCGAAGGTGATAAAACATGCATGTGATTTTAATCACTCAAAGTCAACTCTACGATCCTTATTTTACCTCTCCGAGGTCTTTTGCTTCTGATCTCCATTAACTTTCTTTCAACGCTTCAGTTGGATGTACAGTGCGTCCGCATCGGTCCTTGGTTTTGCACTCCACAGAAACGTCGATTCCAAGCCTTTAGCCGAATGACACTTGAAGAGGGTTGAAGAGCCATTGAAGCCGCAAGCATCGCGAGAAGAAGAAGAAGAAGCAGCAGCAGCAGATGGAGCGGAAGCGGTCGAAGAGCTCCGGCGATCTGGAAATGCAAGGAAGTAGCAAACCTGAGATGGAGAGGCAAAGCAGCTGGGCGAAGAAGACCACTGGAGCGATGACGATCACCTGTTTGATGCTTCTTCCTCTGCTTCTCCTTGTCACTCAATCCTCCTTCAACACACATTTAGATCGCCTCCTTCCTCATGTCATCAGAGCAAGAATAGGTAAGAAATTTACTTCGATCATTGTGAAGGAGACATCAGGGACTTCATTTTAATTTGTTGTCATCAATCATATTCATTTGCAGGTTGGAAGGATGGATCTATGACACCAAGAGATGATCATGACGACGACAAGCTTCTCGGTGGCCTCCTCTCCGGCGATTTCAACGAAGCTTCCTGCCTCAGCCGCTACCACGCCGTCTCTTACCGGAAGAACCCAAGCCACCCTCCGTCACCACACTTGGTGGCTAAACTCCGGCGCTACGAAGCTCTGCACAAACGTTGCGGCCCCGGTACCGAGCTCTTCGAGAAGGCCATTCACCACTTGAACTCCTCCTCCAACCAAACCGCCGGCAAACCCACCACGGACTGCAACTACGTCGTCTGGATCCCCTCCGACGGCTTAGGCAACCGCATCATCACCATCGTCTCCACCTTCCTCTACGCCCTACTCAACGACAAGGTCCTCCTCCTCCACCTCACCGACGACTTCCACGACCTCCTCTGCGAGCCCTTCCCCGGCACCTCGTGGTACCTACCGCAAGACTTCCCCGTCGGCGACCTCCTAAACATCTACGCCAACCCTCCTTGGACACTCAGCAATCCCCAAAACGCTCCCTATCTCTACCTCCACTTGACGCATGACCAGAAAATCTCTGCTCGTGCCTTCTTCTGCGAGGACTCTCAGCAATTGCTCCGAAGCTTCCAGTGGCTGCTGCTGAGATCGAACCAGTACTTCGTCCCTGGTCTGTTTCGGAGCTCTGTTTACGAGAAGGAGCTTAAACTGATGTTTTCCGAAGCCGATGTGTTCTACCATTTGGGGAGGTACCTTCTCCACCCGACCAACTCCGTTTGGGGCTACATCACAAGGTATTACCATGCCTATCTAGCAGACGCAGAGCAGATCGTAGGCTTACAAATCAGAGTTTTTCCATCAGCTCCCATCTCTTCCGACCAAATGCTCGCCCAACTCCTCAACTGTTCGTGGCAAGAAGGGCTACTTCCAGAGGTTATGATAGAGGAGGAGGCCATGAATTCCAGTAGATGGAGAAGAAATAAGCCAAAAGCAGTGCTTTTGACGACTTTGTACTCCGTATACTACGAGAGACTAAGGAGCATGTACAACGAGCACCCGACTGTCGACGGCGAGGTGATCGCCGTTCATCAACCGAGCCACGAGGAGGGCAGCATACGGAGGAGCGGAACCACAACAAGAAGGCTTTGATGGAGATGTATCTGCTGAGTTTTTGCAATGTACTGGTCACGAGCAGGCGTTCCACGTTCGGGTACGTGCCGCAGGGGCTCTCCGGACTGAGGCCGTGGATTCTGATGAGGCCTGACAGCAGCGGGGAGAGTGTGAATTGCCGGCGAGCTGTGTCGACGGAGCCGTGTTTTCACTCTCCAATGGGTTACTCGTGCATCGGGGAGAGGAAGAGAAAGGAAGGCGAGGAGGAGGAGGTGATGAGGCTTGTCGGAAAGTGCGAGGACGTCGCCGGAGGTCTTAAGCTTGTGAGTTAGTTTCGGCACTTTAATTTGATAGAGGTGCCAAATAATAATTATCATTTCAAATAATATTTTTAAATAAAATATAATTTTATACCATTATTCATCAAAGATTAAGTAAATTGTTCTTAGCCATTGCGTCGAGCCCCCTGTAGAATTAATACTCTCTATTGGGATCAATAATTTTTATTATCCTCCTCGATTCCCTCATCTTTTTCTTGGAGAAGAAGTGGTGACATTGTGGAATTGAATATGAGGCTCATGAAAGTTGGTTCCAAAAAGATAAAACGATCATGATACAAAAAACGAAGATGAGAGTTTCACATAACCACCATCATAATCATCAAAACAAGTTTACAATCATTTCAACGATATCTAATAGAGATGAGTAAGTAACAAATATCTTTCGGCAATTTACCAAAGGGCGTACCCATGTAGGGTTTTTCGGGCCACGAAAACCGCTTTTTTCGCGTCGCGGAAACCCCGAAAGCCCCATTAGAAAGGATCCGAGCGAAGAAAACCATTTCAAAAATTACGAGTGCTCGTTTACATGCTTCAAAATCCGATCTACTCCTAGATCTAAAGAAGGATAAACTTTTTACCTTTGGTGCGTGCCCCGTTTAATCCCGCTCGCTCCTCGGTTGGTGTCGGATCTCAAGGATGCAAAGTAGCAACCTTCTAGAAGTATCCACACAAGCAAGAGAGTGGAGAAGAGAACCCAAAGGTGTGCTAGCACCACAAGAGGTCTCGGCAAGATGAGAGGAGAAGGAGAGAAAAACCAAAAACCAAAGTGAGGAGAGAATAAATCACCATCCACACACACCAAAACACACCTTTTGTGTATTTTGTGTGGCCGGCCACTTAATGGCCATTATTGGCCATTAAGTGGCCGGCCACCACTTTAGGAATGACTATTATTGCCCATTAAGTGGTCGGCCACCACTTTTGGTAACCCCTTATTTGAATTCAAAATTCAAATGGAGAGGTTACTTAGCCTTGATGATGATGCCAAGTCATCACTTGATCAAGTCAAGGTGATGTGGCTTGAGTCAAGTCAAACTTGCCTCTTATGGACTTTTCATATTTAGCCAAAGTCAAACTTTGACTTCATTACTCTCCCATGATTAGATTCATCCAACACTTGGATCAAACTCGAGTCCAACTCAAGTTGTCTAATTTGAGCCAAGTCAAACTTGCCTTTTATGGACTTTCCATATTTAGCCAAAGTCAAACTTTGACTTCATTATTCTCCCATGATTAGACTCATCCAACACTTGGATCAAACTCGAGTCCAACTCAAGTTGTCTAAGTCAAGTCAAACTTGCCTTTTATGGACTTTCCATATTTAGCCAAAGTCAAACTTTGACTTCTCCATCTATTGCTCTATGTGTGTGACCCTATAGGTCCTTGTAACGTTGGCAATGCCCTTAAACCTATTTAAGGACATAAGCAACGAGAGGTATCTAGCAACACATCATTGCTACCCAAGTCACAAGAATGTTGAGATCCAACATCACCATTGTGACTAATAATTGTGACCATCACAATATGTGACAATGTCCTTCTATCCTTGATATCTAGATTGATCTTTCATGAGGCATAGACCGTGTCATCCTCCAATCAATCTATGTGTCTTGAACTCCAAGTAGATTCACTATAATCAAAAAGCTCAATATCTCATATTGTCTTATTTGGGCATGGCCATGCACTTAGTGATCTCACTCTATCAAGACTATGATATCTCTCCCGTCATATAGGAGGGATAGATCCCATCTACATCACTCACATCCCTCCGCATAATTTGTTACATACCCAGTAATCGTCTTTATAGTCCACCCAGTTACGGGTGACGTTTGACGAAACCAAAGTACGTAACTCCTTATGTAGGGAACTATGGTAACTTCAGGTCTAGGACTATAGTCATACTAATAGTCACATGAGAAAGTATATGACACTCATATAACGATCCATGATACTTTCTCATGGCGGGCCATTCAGTATACATTCTCTAATGTATACCCATGTGTCAACTTGATATCTCATATCCATGACTTGTGAGATCAAGTCATCATGTTGACCTACATGCTAGTCTCTATGCATTAACATTGTCCTTGAATGTTAATACTTGACTAGGAATAATTAAGAGTAGTGTTCTCTATATCATCTCACTATCGATTCAACTAATCGATTGATATAGATAAGAACCTTCTACTCAAGGACGTTATTATACTAAGTTATTTGGCACCAATACACATAAGTACAATAACCATAATAAATGCCTTTATATAAGAAATATATATACAAGAATATGATACAATGAGTCCAAAAAGTAATCATCATATGATTGGCTCTAGGGCTCTCACTAACAATCTCCCACTAGCACTAGTGCCAATCGCTGTAGTATCTAATACCCAATGACCTAGTGTGACCATCATGCTTCATCTGTGCCAAAGCCTTGGTCAAGGGATCTGCGACGTTAGCCTCTGTGGGTACTCTGCAAATCTTCACATCTCCTCGATCGATGATCTCTCGAATGAGATGGAATCGCCGTAGTATGTGTTTGGTCCGCTGGTGTGAGCGAGGTTCCTTAGCCTGCGCAATAGCTCCATTGTTGTCACAATAGAGCTCTACGGGATCAGATATGCTAGGAACCACCCCAAGCTCAGTGATGAACTTGCGGATCCAAACTGCCTCCTTTGCTGCCTCTGATGCAGCAATATACTCAGCTTCTGTTGTAGAATCTGCAACTGTGTCCTGCTTCGAACTCTTCCAGCTCACAGCTCCGCCATTCAAGCAAAACACGAACCCTGACTGCGATCTGTAATCATCCTGGTCGGTTTGGAAGCTGGCATCAGTGTAACCCTTTACAACTAGATGCTCATCACCTCCAAATATCAAAAAATATTCCTTAGTCCTTCTCAAGTACTTAAGGATATTCTTGACCGCTATCCAGTGACGTTCACCTGGATCTGACTGGTATCTGCTCGTCATGCTCAAAGCATACGAGACATCAGGACGAGTACATAACATGGCGTACATGATAGATCCTATGGCTGAGGCATAAGGGATCTTGCTCATGCGGTCTCTCTCCTCTCTAGAAGAGGGACCTTGAGTCTTCGAAAGACTCACGCCATGTGACATTGGCAGATTTCCCTTCTTGGAATTCTGCATGGCAAACCGTTGCAAAACGGTATCAATGTATGTACTCTGACTTAGGCCAAGCAATCTTTTAGATCTATCTCTATAGATCTTAATGCCTAGAATGCAGGCTGCTTCACCTAAGTCCTTCATTGCGAAACAAGTCCCCAACCAAGTCTTCACAGACTGTAGCGAAGGGATGTTGTTCCCAATGAGTAGTATGTCATCCACATACAAGACTAGGAAGACTACTGTGCTCCCACTAACCATCTTGTAGACACAAGGTTCATCTTCATTCTTGATGAAACCAAACTGTTTGATCGCATCATTGAATCGAAGATTCCAGCTCCGAGAAGCTTGCTTTAGACCATAAATGGCCCTATGTAGCTTGCATACTCTGCCAGTATGCTGTGGATCTACAAAACCCTCAGGTTGTGTCATGTACACTTCCTCGAGGAGGTTTCCATTCAGAAACGCAGTTTTGACGTCCATCTGCCAGATCTCATAATCGTGGTATGCTGCAATAGCAAGCAAGATCCTAATGGACTTGAACATCGCGACTGGAGAAAAAGTTTCATCATAGTCAATACCATGAATTTGCTTGAAACCTTTAGCTACTAGTCTACCCTTATAGGTATGTACAAGTCCATCCATGTCAGTCTTTCTCTTAATGACCCACTTACACCCAATGGGTTTGACCCCTTCAGGTGGATCAACCAAAGTCCATACTTGGTTGGTGTACATGGAATCCATCTCGGATCTCATGGCCTCTAGCCATTTCTCATAATCTGGGCTCATCACAGCTTCCTGATAGGTGGTAGGCTCATTCTTAATGATCATAACGTCATCATGGTCAGGCAAGAGAAATGAATATCTCTCAGGCTGACGACGTACCCTATCAGACCTGCGAAGAGGTAGGTCTACCTGAACAGGTTGTTGTTCCACAACTTCTTGTGTAACAATCTCATCCACAACTTCTTGTGGTTCCTGTTCAGTATCCATCAAGGGCTCAGTGCTATGGTCGTTGTCTTGAACTTCTTCAAGATCAAACGAACTCCCACTAGTCTTTCTAGAAATAAAGTCCCTTTCTAGAAAGACCCCAGTCTTAGCAACAAACACTTTGTGCTGACTGGGAATGTAGAAGTAATATCCCTTAGTTTCCTTGGGATATCCCACAAAATAGCACTTATCGGACTTGGGTCCCAGTTTGTCTGAGACTTGACGTCTAACGTAAGCCTCACAACCCCAAACTCTCATGAAAGACATCTTGGGACTCCTCCCAGTCCATATCGTATATGGTGTCTTCATGACCGCCTTTGATGGAACACGGTTAAGTGTGAACGCTGCCGTGTCTAGAGCATATCCCCAAAAGGATATAGGAAGATCTGCGTGACTCATCATAATCGTACCATATCTAATAAGGTACGATTCCTCCTTTCGGATACACCATTCCACTGTGGTGTCCCAGGAGGAGTGAGTTGAGATAGAATCCCACACTCAGCTAAATAGTCACGAAACTCATGGCTCAAGTATTCTCCACCTCGATCTGATCGAAGTATTTTAATACTCATGCCGAGTTGGTTTTGTACTTCATTTCTGAATTCTTTAAACTTTTCAAAGGACTCGGACTTATGTGTCATCAAGTACACATAACCATATCTACTGAAATCATCAGTAAATGTGATGAAGTATCTATAACCACCTCGAGTAGCAACATTGAAAGGGCCACATACATCAGAATGTATGAGTCCTAACAAATCTGTTGCCCTCTCGCTATGTCCACTAAAGGGAGTCTTAGTCATCTTGCCTAGAAGGCATGACTCGCATGTCTCATATGATTCAAAATCAAATGAATCCAGCAATCCATCCTTATGGAGCTGGGACAAGCGACTCTCATTTATGTGGCCTAAGCGACAGTGCCAGAGATAGGTTGGGTTCAACTCATTTGATCTCAACCTCTTGGTATTTACATTATAGATAGGGCGTTCTAAGTCTAGAATGTAGAGTCCGTTGATAAGATCTGCACTGCAATAGAACATTTCATTTAAATAGACTGAACAACATTTGTTCTTAATTATAAATGAGAAGCCTTTCTTGTCTAGACAAGAAACAGAAATTATGTTCTTAGTAAGTGCAGGTACATAACAACAATCATCTAGTTCCAGTTCAAGCCCAGAGGGCAGAGATAGAAAATAAGTTCCTACAGCAACAGCAGCAACTCGTGCTCCATTGCCTACTCGTAGGTCCACCTCGCCCTTTGCCAATGCCCTGCTATTTCTTAGCCCCTGCACATTGGTACAAATGTGAGAAGCACATCCAGTATCTAATACCCATGATGTAGAAATAGAAAGGTTGACTTCTATAACATATATACCTGAAGTAGAAGGCTCGCTTCTCTTCTTCTTAAGATCCTCCAGGTATACCTTGCATTTCCGCTTCCAATGCCCTGCCTGCCCTTGATATAATTGCTTGAGGTGGTCAATCATATCGTAAGCATTCATGTTCTCGTGTTGCTTTTGAAGCTCAGAGGACATGCAGCATAGCATTAGGCACGACACGTCTAACGCGTCGTCTTGATGCTTCTGATGAGCATCTCTAACGCTACGGATGGCTGAGGGTGGTGGTGCTTCAGGAACTGCTTGCTCTAGAACGTGCAGCTTACGTTCCTGTTTGAGGACTATCCTCAAGTTCCTGTACCAGTCCAGGAAATTAGCTCCAGTGAGCTTGTCCTTCTCAAGGACAGATCGCAGAGAGAGAGTATTCACGTTTGAAGACATGACAATCTACAACAGATAAATGCAGAGAATAAATATCATATTCTAGTAATCATCTAATTAGGCCTTTAATTAAATGATGCTCCCACTAAATTATAGGAATTTTGGTGGAATCAAGTCATTGGAGTGGTCAAACCACACTACTAGATCCGTACCAATTTACTATAATTTATGTGGGACAAGATCCACATCATACTATGCCTTGAGTTAGCTTTGGCTAAATCGCCCAAGACTTAGTATGATCGGTAGATAACTAATTTATCAATTACATCTCTATGCAACTCTTGTTTATAGGATCAAGAATTAACATTTATGAATAATCTTGAGTTAGCTTTGGCTAAATCGCCCAAGACTATTGATAAATGCGATCTTGTCCTACCTTTCCAACTATTGGAATACGCCTATAGCTTTACTCGATCCAATTGAGTTAACTAGTTACTCAATCTGATTGAGCTCGATCTAACCCGAGCCATGATAGGCGGGACCAAGGTTGTCCCTCCGCATCCTACCAAGATTAAATGCGTTGCTCTGCTTTGGCAGAATCGACAAGCGCATATGATCGAGGTAGTGATGGGTATCAGGACCCGGTAGGCGTTTACGAGTCGATTCGATTTTTAGATCTAATCTAATCGAGGATGTGCATCACATCTAGGCATTTATGAAATCTAATTTAATCCTAAATGTGTATTAAGTGCACATCAAAATGTGGTTCCCACATTACTTGTGCATCTCATACACTTAAGTTTATTTTTACTATTCTACATTATCATGCATCATATACATCACAAGCATAGCAATAATAAAATAAACTTAAGTGACTTGGTCATGGCCCTACTAAGACCCTCTCAAGCCAATGAGAGGATCCGATGGTCAACCTAGGTCTAGCGGCTTTTCCAAGCGCTTCCTCTTGACCGTCTTGGTGTTGTCGGCTAGTTCTCCCGAGTCCAAGTTCTCCGGAATTTCCGTCGTCTTCACTTTTGTACATTACAAATTTTTTTATACTCGAGTTACATTCGAGTCTAAATATGAAATACAACAGAAATAAAATATTAAAAGCCGACACGCAGGTCGCAAACACAATACAACACACACATGTACAAAAACGGCGCGCAGGCCGTATTATGAATTACAACACAATTTTAATCTTATTAAAAATTGGGTTTTGGACCATGACCATCACACTACTGTACATAATTCAAAATTATATAATTTTACAGATTTTATATAATTTTTCTACTGATTTTTAGAATTTTTTCGAGTCACAACTCCGCGGCGGTCCCGGTAAGCGGGTTTCGGGCGTAATCGCGAGACAAGGCCCCTTGCGGGGTTAGGGGCAGCGCCCCTACTCATGAAATAACCTTCACGAGTGTCTTCTTGCGATTATACAGTGCCTTTACCCGCTGTCCCAAAATCCATTTGGGCGAAACTTGCCGTTTCGGAGAAGTTTTTCTCGGTGGCAAAGTCTACAAGTGCTTCGCACTCGTCGCTTTGCCTCTACGAGGAAAAATACTCAAAAATCCTAAAATTTAGAAAAATTACAGAAGCATAAAATTATCTAAATTTTGTATCTAATACAAAAAAAATAAAAATAAAAACCAAAACGAGCACAAGCTTCGCTCGTGGCTCTGATACCACTGTAGGGTTTTTCGGGCCACGAAAACCGCTTTTTCGCGTCGCGGAAACCCCGAAAGCCCCATTAGAAAGGATCCGAGCGAAGAAAGCCATTTCAAAAATTACGAGTGCTCGTTTACATGCTTCAAAACCCGATCTACTCCTAGATCTAAAGAAGGATAAACTTTTTACCTTTGGTGCGTGCCCCGTTTAATCCCGCTCGCTCCTCGGTTGGTGTCGGATCTCAAGGATGCAAAGTAGCAACCCTCTAGAAGTATCCACACAAGCAAGAGAGTGGAGAAGAGAACCCAAAGGTGTGCTAGCACCACAAGAGGTCTCGGCAAGATGAGAGGAGAAGGAGAGAAAAACCAAAAACCAAAGTGAGGAGAGAATAAATCACCATCCACACACACCAAAACACACCTTTTGTGTGTTTTGTGTGGCCGGCCACTTAATGGCCATTAAGTGGCCGGCCACCACTTTAGGAATGGCTATTATTGCCCATTAAGTGGTCGGCCACCACTTTTGGTAACCCCTTATTTGAATTCAAAATTCAAATGGGGAGGTTACTTAGCCTTGATGATGATGCCAAGTCATCACTTGGTCAAGTCAAGGTGATGTGGCTTGAGTCAAGTCAAACTTGCCTCTTATGGACTTTTCATATTTAGCCAAAGTCAAACTTTGACTTCATTACTCTCCCATGATTAGATTCATCCAACACTTGGATCAAACTCGAGTCCAACTCAAGTTGTCTAATTTGAGCCAAGTCAAACTTGCCTTTTATGGACTTTCCATATTTAGCCAAAGTCAAACTTTGACTTCATTATTCTCCCATGATTAGACTCATCCAACACTTGGATCAAACTCGAGTCCAACTCAAGTTGTCTAAGTCAAGTCAAACTTGCCTTTTATGGACTTTCCATATTTAGCCAAAGTCAAACTTTGACTTCTCCATCTATTGCTCTATGTGTGTGACCCTATAGGTCCTTGTAACGTTGGCAATGCCCTTAAACCTATTTAAGGACATAAGCAATGAGAGGTATCTAGCAACACATCATTGCTACCCAAGTCACAAGAATGTTGAGATCCAACATCACCATTGTGACTAATAATTGTGACCATCACAATATGTGACAATGTCCTTCTATCCTTGATATCTAGATTGATCTTTCATGAGGCATAGACCGTGTCATCCTCCAATCAATCTATGTGTCTTGAACTCCAAGTAGATTCACTATAATCAAATAAGCTCAATATCTCATATTGTCTTATTTGGGCATGGCCATGCACTTAGTGATCTCACTCTATCAAGACTATGATATCTCTCCCGTCATATAGGAGGGATAGATCCCATCTACATCACTCACATCCCTCCGCATAATTTGTTACATACCCAGTAATCGCCTTTATAGTCCACCCAGTTACGGGTGACGTTTGACGAAACCAAAGTACGTAACTCCTTATGTAGGGAACTATGGTAACTTCAGGTCTAGGACTATAGTCATACTAATAGTCACATGAGAAAGTATATGACACTCATATAACGATCCATGATACTTTCTCATGGCGGGCCATTCAGTATACATTCTCTAATGTATACCCATGTGTCAACTTGATATCTCATATCCATGACTTGTGAGATCAAGTCATCATGTTGACCTACATGCTAGTCTCTATGCATTAACATTGTCCTTGAATGTTAATACTTGACTAGGAATAATTAAGAGTAGTGTTCTCTATATCATCTCACTATCGATTCAACTAATCGATTGATATAGATAAGAACCTTCTACTCAAGGACGTTATTATACTAAGTTATTTGGCACCAATACACATAAGTACAATAACCATAATAAATGCCTTTATATAAGAAATATATATACAAGAATATGATACAATGAGTCCAAAAAGTAATCATCATATGATTGGCTCTAGGGCTCTCACTAACAACCCAAATATTGGTATTTACCAAAAGGTGTACTATAGTTTCATTGTTACCAAATAACGCACTTATTTTAGTGAACTTCCTTTTATACCCCTCCTGCAAAAGTACTGCATGTCATTCTCTTTCTCTTTCTCTTTCTCTTTCTCTTTCTCAATAACGAATTCCGAGACATTTGAAAAGATTTTTTCAGACTTTTTATTTTAAAATAATATATTATGAAATCGGATAAAAAACATACGATAAAAATTGAAAAATATTTTAATTAAAAAAATATCTCAATTAATAATTTAATATTTTTTAAAAATATAAATAAATAATTTTTATATTTGATTAATATAAATTAATATATTTAATAATATTATTAAATATATTAATATATAAAAACTAAAAAAAAGTTGAAGTTTTTTTTTGATTTCAAATAGCGTGGGCCTGAAATAAAATATTTCAGGCCCACGCGAGGGCCTGAAATATTTTATTTCAGGCCCAGCGAGGGCCTGAAATAGTTTATTTCAGACCCAGCGAGGGCCTGAAATAAAATATTTCAGGCCCAGCGAGGGCCTGAAATAGTTTATTTCAGGCCCAGCTTGGGCCTGAAATAACTCAGGGTCTGAAATCTTGCGTCGAAATAAAATCATGTGTTATGATAGGTTTTTTTACTTAGGTCTAAAACTTAAAAAAACATATCTTTATATTTTTGAAATCACAATAAAAATTATTGAGAAAGACTACCTACGAGAGGAATTCTAATTAATATAAAATAAGGATTATATTAAAAATGAACATATATCGATTTTTTTAATAAAAAAGTCAAAATTATTTATTATATTAATTTAATTATTATATATTATATTAATATATTTAATTTTTATAAATTTTGATAGGAGGGCCTGAAGTCATCTGACTTCAGGCCCTCCTTGGGCCTGTAGTCAATGACTTCAGGCCCTCCTTGGGCCTGAAGCATCTTACTTCAGGCCCTGCCTAAATAATTAATTTAATCAAAATAATTAATTATAAAAAAAACTTTTAATGATTATTTTTGGTGTCCAAACTTCTAATGATTATAAATTATGTTGCAATAGGAGTTTTCTAGGTCTATTAGTGGGTTTCGCTCAAAACCCACTGATATTTTTTTAGAAATCCAGATATGAGAGGTCCATCAGTGGGTTTTGCTCAAAACCCACTGATGGAACTAAACTACACCTATTACTTTGGGAAAAATAAAAATTTGAGGTTTGGACACCTAAAATATTTTCTCCAACCTCAACCCTAACTTTTGATAATGGTATTTCAGAAATTCAGGTATGGGAGGTCCATCAGTGGGTTTTGCTCAAAATCCACTGATGGAACTAAACTACACCTATTGCTTTGGGAAAAATAATAATTTGAGGTTTGGACACCTAAAATACATTCTCCTAACTCTACCCTAACTATTGATAATGTTTTTCAGAAATACAGATATGGGAGGTCCATCAGTGGGTTTTGCTCAAAACCCACTGATGGAAGAACTAAACTACACCTATTATTTTGGGAAAATTAATAATTTAATAATTTTTAAAAATATAAATAAATAATTTTTTATATTTGATTAATATAAATTAATATATTTAATAATATTATTAAATATATTAATATATAAAAACTAAAAAAAAGTTGAATTTTTTTTTTGATTTCAAACAGCGTGGGCCTGAAATAAAATATTTCAGACCCAGCGAGGGCCTGAAATATTTTATTTCAGGTCCAGCGTGGGCCTGAAATATTTTATTTCAGGCCCAGCGTGGGTCTGAAATAACTCAGAGCCTGAAATCTTGCGTCGAATTAAAATCATGTGTTATGATAGGTTTTTTTACTTAGGTATAAAACTTAAAGAAATGGATGCAAGGACGCAAAGATCTTGTAAGGATATTGTTTATCCGATTCATTATTTTGCTTGTGGATCACGCTAATAAATTGAAAAGATTTAAACATGTTTTACTAGGAAAATAAATTTAATGTGATGCATATATCTTGTAAATGCGTTTGTTAAATAATAATTATATTGAGATTAAAGTTTTATGTTGCAATAGGATTACATAATTCAGGCCCTCGCTGGGTCTGAAATAAACTATTTCAGGCCCTCGTTGGGCCTGAAATAAAATAATTCAGGCCCTCACTGGGTCTGAAATAAACTATTTCAGGCCCTCGCTGGGTCTGCAAAAGTACTGCATGACCCCTCCTGAAATTAATAACACATGATTTTATTTCAACGCAAGATTTCAGACCCTGAGTTATTTCAGGCCCAAGCTGGGCCTGAAATAAACTATTTCAGGCCCTCGCTGGGCCTGAAATATTTTATTTCAGGCCCGCGCTGGGTCTGAAATAAACTATTTCAGGCCCTCGCGTGGGCCTGAAATATTTTATTTCAGGCCCACGCTGTTTGAAATCAAAAAAAAACTTCAACTTTTTTTTTAGTTTTTATATATTAATATATTTAATAATATTATTAAATACATTAATTTATATTAATCAAATATAAAAAATTATTTATTTATATTTTTAAAAAATATTAAATTATTAATTGAGATATTTTTTTAATTGAAATATTTTTTCAATTTTTATCGTATGTTTTTTATCCGATTCCATAATATATTATTTTAAAATAAAAAGTTTGAAAAAATCTTTTCAAATGTCTCGGAATTCGTTATTGAGAAAGAGAAAGAGAAAGAGAAAGAGAATGACATGCAGTACTTTTGCAGGAGGGGTATAAAAGGAAGTTCACTAAAATAAATGCGTTATTTGGTAACAATGAAACTATAGTACACCTTTTGGTAAATACCAATATTTGGATACGCCCTTTGGTAAATTGCCGAATATCTTTCCATGATATGAACATCTTACAAGTCACATAAAATTGATGTGGATCTTGAGAAAATAATTTTAATATTTTTATGAAATTTGATATTTAAAATATTTTTGATAATTTTAATCTTTTATATTTTTGAATTTTATGTACGTTTTGATTATTTTAGATTTTTAATATATTTAAACATTTTCCTTTCTATTAGGATTTTTTTTCTTAGGATTTGGAATCTATATAAGTTTCTTGTTTGGTTAGTGTAAAGGGGATGGATTGATTAATAAAAATTTGTGATTGCACCGTTTTTTAAACGTCGAGTTTGGTTGTCTATCTCCTAGTATTCTACAGAATCAATAGATTATAGAAAATCATTTCCGGTATTCATACGTGAATCAACAAAATTGATAGTTATCCGTTGTACCAATAGCTTTCTACTGTATCAGTTGGTATCAGAGACAAGTTGATCTTGTGGAGTCAGTTGTCGTCACCTTTTTCATGAACGATGAGTTTTGTTTTTCTATTTCCTAGTATTCATGAGCGAATCAAAGGATTCAATAGCTAGACCGCAACACATTGACAATACTTCTGATAATGATATAACCAGTAATTCGAGGACAAAATTTTCTCCAATATGAGAAGAATGATGCAGAAAGAAGAGCAATTCGAGAAAATAATTTTAGTCTTTTATTATTTTTATGGAGTTTGATATTTAAGATATTTTTGATAATTTCAGTCTTTTATATTTTTAGATTTTGAGTCCGTTTAGGATATTTTTGATTTTTAGTATGTTTAAAATTTTTTCTTTCTGTCAGGATTTCTTTTCTTTTTAGTGTCTTAGGGTTTGAAGTTTATCTAAGTGTCTTGTTTGTTAATGTAAAGGGTTAGATCATGTCGGGGCGGCTAGAGGGGGTGAATAACCTTGAAAAAAATCTTAATATTTTACCTTTAACTTAGCAAAGATGAACAGATTCGTTAAGCAAACAGAATAACATAAATAACTAACAAAAAAAGAGGCTCCGAGTTTACTTGGATTGTAACCTGGGTGGTTGCTAATCCAAGATGATGAATGCTCAATAGATTTTCTCCTTTTACATAGGCAGAGAAGCCTCTTACAAGCGTTGATAGTACAAACCTTGAGCAAAGAATTAGAGAAGTGATTGCAGTCAATGAATGAATAATTCTGAGCTAAATGACTCTAGTTATAGAGTCTGAAAAGTCTATCTTGTTGCTGACGCGACACTTCTCGGGCGCCTATATGCAATCAGGCACATGAGTTGGGCCAAACTTTATCTGCGTCGCAATGGCTGTGAAAACATCTCATTCTGGACAAATCTTTAATCTCGGGCGCTTGTATCAACCGGGGCCCCCGAGACTCTAGGCACTCGGGTTCACTTGGGCGCCCGGGAGTCCAGACGCTCAAGTTCACTTGGGCGCTCGGGAGTCTAGGCGCTCAAGTTCACCCGAGCGCTCAGGAGTCCAGGTGCTTGGGTTCACTCAGGCACTTGTTTTGGTTCTGGTCAACCTCTAATTGACTAGTCTTCTGACGCTTCCGGGTGATTTCTGATTGTATGAAGTTGAGTACACCTGAATCCAACTTTCGACTTTTTCCTCGAGCAGTATTCCTTCCAGCTTCTTATCCGTTGGATGTCGTGTAGGTCCTTTTCGTCCATCGGTGTACTCTTCCGCAGTCTTCTCCTGTCGGCTCCTTTTTCATGCCATTCTTCATGTTTGCTGCGTTTTCTGCTCGACTTCTTGTGCTCCTAAGCTCCGACACACTTAGACATGTGGATCAAATCAACATGACCTAACTTGACTCAGTTGACCACATCAAAACTATCCCGGGTACTTACATAAAGTGGGTGGATTGATTAATAAGAATTTATGGTCACACCGTTTCTTTCTAAACATCGAGTTTGGTTGCCTATCTCCTGGTATTCTATGGAATCAATTTTTTTTGTAGAAGATCCCTTCCGGTATTTATGCGCGAGTCAATAGAATCGATAGTTATCCGTTCCACCAATAGCTTTTTGCTGCATCAGAGCCAAGTTGATCTTGTGGAGTCAGTCATCGTCAACTTCTTCATGAACAATGAGTTTGTCTTTCTATTTTTCGATATTTATGCACGAATCAATAGGGTTTAGAAGATTATTTTTGATATTCGTTCGTGAATCAACGGATCCATTAGGCATCACACTAAGAAGACCAGAACACATTGATAATGCTTCTGATGATGATATGACCAGCAATTGGAGGATGAATTTTCTCCAACATGGGGAGAATGATGTGTTGAGGCAATTTATGATCCGTGGAACCATCTGTTTTGATGTTTGGGCAAAGGGTTTAAGTTAGGTTCACCCTTATATTTGATATATGTATTTGAGTATGTAGGTTCTGCAGGATACACATAGACTTAGTTTGATGGCTTGGGGTTCAGTGAAGGATGGAGCATCCGAGGGATTGTAGATAAGACAACAATAATAAGTCTAGGGAAGCGCACTTCGAGGCATACACGAAGGATAACATGTGGAGATGAGCTGCAGACTTGTATGTATCCGAGGGACGAGAGCCAGAGAAAAAAGGCTTAAAGGCAAGAGTCAAAGCTGCAAAGAAAGAGTCAAGTGAGTCATGAGGGTCCGAGTGCAAGTGAACTGTACTCGGGAAGGGAAACCCTAGGTTTAAGGTTTTACTAGTCCACTAGTATGGGATCAGTCAACTGATCTTTTGTGCAGTCGATCGGTGTCGGCTGAATTCGAACGTTGGGCTGTAACATTCAAATTTGACAGTTAGCAGTCGACTGGTGTTGGCACCAGTTGACTAGTAACGGCTGGATCAGCAACGAGTTCTATTTAAGGGAGCTCAATTTGCTTGAGCAACGTTGACGAAATTAATCTTGGTTAAATGCCAATTAGTAGTCTAAGTGCTCAGGTGTGCATGTGCGGGTTGTGGCGAAGTTTCTCCACCCACAAGGAGTGACACGAGCTAGCAGGAGATTTTTCGAGGAATCATCCACCAACGGATCAGGATCGTCCACCTTACGGATAGTCGTAGGGTATGAACTTTATCTCTGAACTACGTTAAACGGTTTGTTCCTTTGTTAGATTAATTTTGATTATTAGTATTTCTGCTGTGCAAGCTAACCGTGTAGGAAGAAACTAACAATTTGGGGGCAACATCTATTCACCTCCTCTAACCGGCCTACGATCCCGTACATGATGCAGATAGAAGAGCAATTCAAGAAAATAATTTTAATCTTTTTATTATTTTTATGTGTTGGAACTTGAATGGCTAGAGAGAGGGGGGGTGAATATAGCCAGACACTTGAAGTCTAGCTCTTTTTCAACATTCTGCACTTAGATGGTTAATAGCACAGCGGAAGCAAGCAAAACAGAGTATGCAGAAAATTAACCCTAATCTAAGAACAAAGTCAAGAACGCTAACAAGGAGGATTTACATGGTTCGGGGATAACTTGCCCCTACTCCTTGGCGTGCCCTTAAGGTGGGCGATCCCATGATCGTCGACAGATCAAGCCCCGGTGAACACCGGATAAAACGTAACCTTCTTCTCGGTGGAGTAACCTCTCCACAGCGTTTCAATCAAGAATATATTGTTAAGCACAATGAAACACAAGAAAATCTTTACTCAGCACTTAGCAAGGACAAGAACACAGCAAGCTTCTCCTGAGCTCCACCCAGCGACGATCTCACGCAAGAAACCCCTTCTCCGTGTCTTCTCGTTGATGGACTCACCAAGCCTCTTGTTCTTTCCTCCAAGTACTCAAGCAAGGAAAGGTTGCTTCAAAGATTTGCAGCAGCTTGCTCAAGGATGTAGCAACAGAACAGAGCACAAGCACCACAGATTACAGGGAATGGAGAAGTTGTTGTTGAAGACTCGTTAGCCACCAGCTCTTAAGTCTTCTCCTCACTGCCCCAGCTTACCATATCACTGTAGCCTCCAGCTGCTCTCCTGCAACCACCAGCCACCACTGAGCTCTTCTGAACTCCCTGAGCTTCCCTCAGACCAGTCCCAGACAGCAGCTCCAGCTAGTGCCAGCTCCCGTTGCAACCTGAGATGGAAAACAGACAAACCTGCTCCAAGGAAAGACCATCCTTGACTCTCCCAGAGTATTTGAATCCTTCCCTATCACCTGAGACTTAATCAGATAGTTAGAGCAGCATATCAGGCAGTATATCAAAGTTCAGAGGAAAATCGCAGAGAATCGTAAGCAACTAGACGCGATCAGAGCATCTGACAGTGTAATTTGAATTCAAGTGATCGGTCTCCAGACCGATCCAGGGCTTGTGGATCGGTCACCAGACCGATCCACCGCTTTGCTGGCGCTCTCAACTCATGTGGCAACACAAGCCTGTCGGTCATCAGACCGATCAGGTATCTCCCTAACCGATCAGGCTCAAGCCTGATCAGTCCACCTCTGAGTGAACAGTAACCATGAAAATTAGACCCTAGGTCATTAATCAATCACTGGATCGATCAGGATGAAACCTGATCGATCACCAGACGATCAGGTGGATACCTGATCGATCAGGCACAAGCCTGATCGATCCAGCTCTGAGTGCACAAATCAAATCCTAAGTCGTGGATCGGTCACCAGACCGATCAGGATCTGATCAGTAGGGGAACTCAACTCACTGTTAGCTCCCTGATCGGTCACCAGACCGATCAGGAGCCAAGCAGTGAGGACACTGTTTGCTCCCTGATAAGTCACCGGACCGATCAGGAGCCAAACAGTTAGGCAATAGCCTGCTCCCTGATCGGTCACCAGACCGATCAGGAGCCACACAGTAGGTTCCCAACCTCACTGCGTACTCCCTGATCGGTCTCTAGACCGATCAGGAATAGCTGGATCGGTCACCAGACCGATCCACTAAGGAGCAGCGTGTCAACCAGTCCCCAGACCGATCCGGAGACTCACACCTAGCCCTCCAAGCTAGGATTTTTCCATCTAACCCTCCAAGTTGGGAATTTGCACCTAACCCTCCAAGTTAGGACTTTTCACCTAGCCCTCCAAGCTAAGACTTTTCACCTAGCCCTCCAAGCTAGGACTTTTCACCTAGCCCTCCAAGCGAGGACTTTTCACCTAACGCTTCCGAGTTAGAAATCCAACCTAGCCCTCCAAGCTAGGACCTGACCCTCCAAGCCAGGACTTTTTCACCTAATCCTCCAAGTTGGGAATTTGCACCTAACCCTCCAAGTTAGGACTTTTCACCTAGTCCTCCAAGCTAGTACTTTTCATCTAGCTCTCCAAGCTAGGACTTTTCACCCAACTTTTTCGAATTAGGACTTTTCCATACCTAGCCCTCCAAGCTAGGATTTCCATCACCTGGCTTCACTCACCAGGATTTCTCACACCTAACCCTCGAGGTTAGGATTTCAATCATCCCGTGCCTAATCCCCGATTAGGACTTCATCATAATCATAATCATAATCATAGTCATCAACCCAAACTAAAATCGGTGTCAACATCAAAACAACAATTAGGGTCAGACTGCATCAACAATCTCCCCCTTTTTGTTGTTTGACAACCCGATTTTAAGTTTAGTGATTTGATATCAATTCCTGAAATCTCACACTCATAGGAGAATCAGGATCCTTCCCCTATGATGAGTAATCTCAAACTTAACCAACCACACTCTCGCCCTTTGTCAAACACGAAAAAGGGTCCAGATGGGTTGTTAAGTCTAAACAAACTCCCCCTCAATCCTAGGGTTCTCCCAAAATAACAATGGATTCATTATAGAATTAAGAGCATACGAAATCATGTGATAAGAGTAAATCAATATATATCAATCATATGTATCATATGGTAAAAGTAAACTGAGAGCAAAAAGCATATCATGATAATAGTGAAAGAACATAGCATAGTAGCATGCGAATCATCTCAGAAAAAAAACAGTCAACATATCATCCAACAACAAGAAGCCACACGGGCCAGTAAGTCAATGATAGACATAAAGCCAAAAAGTCGGGTCAGAGTAACATCAACATCACACATCCGTGGCGGGGTCATCATCCTGCATCAGGTGTCCATGGTGGCATCAGGAGGTGCAACGGACCCTGGAGTTGTACTGCCAGAGGGTGCAGATCCCGGAAAAGTATGCTGACGCCACTCCTCGTACCAGGTCTGCTGAACTGACCGGATCCCTGAAACATCAGTCTCGATAGAGTGGAGCCGGTGGTCAACCGTCTGAAGCTTTGAACGGACCTCCAGGCACCAAAGCTCGGAGACATGAAACTCATCCAATATGGTCTGCTCCAGCTCCGCAATCTGCTAGCGCAGATCAGGGTCCTGCTCATAAGGTCCCGCAGCATAGATGGGCGGCTCCTGACGGAAAGCTGGGGCCGCCGGTACCTGATGTGGTGCCCCTCCCGGAAGGTCACCAAGACCCGACCATCCTTCCACTGCAGAGTCCGATCATCAGCCCCAATAATGATGCCAAACTTGGTAAACACGCGTCTACCAAGCCGGCAATCCTGACGAACCATGGGCACGGTCCTGCCCTTGGACACATCAATGCCAACTGACTGAAGCCAGTCCGTAATGATGTGTCGAAATGGCATGTAGACCACGCGGCGGCTAGGCTCGCTGTAGGAAATGATGGACTGAAAGATGCTTTCCATGATATCAAAATCCAAACGACGATGCATGCCGTAGAGCATCAGGCAGTGGTACGGTCGAATCTCAGCAAGGGGCTTTGAGGTAATGGGCAGGATGCAGTTGGTGATGATCTTGAAAAGGATATAGTCAATGGGAGAGAGACGTCGGGCTGCAAAGGTCGGAAAGTCAGGCCCTAGCTCATCGAGGCCGGCTGGTCGGGGATGGACAAAGAAGTGCTCATAAATACTGTCGGGGGTATCATCAGCGAACGGAGGCAATAAGGGATCAGGAAGCTCGGGGTAAATCGAATATAGATTAGGTGATCGTCGACCACCCAAATACTCTTCGAGAACTTCATAAGAGAAATCAAGGTTTCTCTTAGTTACGCAAGTAGTATAATCAAAGCCTCCACGACATCCTTGCTGAAGATTGTTATAAAATTCTGAAATAAGGTCATAATTTATAGTCCTTTCAAAAGAAAGGAGAAATTCCAGATTATAGTAAGTGACGATCTCAATGATGGAGGGACATCACTCGGTCAAGAATGAGACGTCTATGGATCGGCAGGCTATGAGCTTGAAGGTTCTAGCCTGAAAGGCTTGCTCACAGACCGCATTGGGGAATCTAGAACTGGATGAAGGCTGAGGCCTTCGTGAGGGTGTGGGAGAGGAAGAGCCTTTGCCCTTCGAGGAACCCGCAGCTGGTTCCTTGCCCTTGGATGATCTTCTAATGATAGAGAAATTGATCAAGGTAGATAGACCCAATCAGGACATCAATATTGAAAGAATCACATGATTCAATTATCAAAATCATTAGTAGAAAAATAAGAATGATCATCATTAGACAAGATCGAATCAAGATAAGATTTTGACAAAATCAAACACGATTTGATCAAATAGACATAATCATAAGGTTAAAATTTTGGTCAATGCCAAGATGAGGTCACGGAGTGGAAGGTCACGGCACAACAAACCAAAAGCATGGTTAGTTTCAAATATTTAACCTATGAACTGATTAGAATGGAAGTTTAACCATCAAAAACTCACTTGGCCGCCATGGAAGGTTGATGATCAAAATGCTTGATGTGTGTGAGAAGAAGCTTGCGAGAGTTGGCTCTCGGCGCAGGATCACACGCAGGCTCACTCGCAAGAGGAAGAAGAAGATGCAGAGGGAGAGGGGGCGCTCGCATGGGATGAAGGGGTGGAAGAATCGGCGCTAGGGCTTGGGAGATGAGGGGTTATCGCGAAGTTATTGGGTTGGTGGATCGGTCCACCAACCGAAATTTAATGTGATCGATCAGATCATCGTCTGATCTGAAAACTCCCTGACAGATCAGGCTTCATCCTGATCGGACAGGATTGTTCTTGATCAGTCGGGTGACCGATCAGTCAAGTTCCTCATCGGTCTGCTGATCGATCAGGGAATGAACAGAGAGTTTTGATAACATTCTGTGATCCCCCTGATCGGTCCGTGGACTGATAACGACAAGGTGCCTGATCGGTCCGGGGACCGATCAGTCACACTCCTGATCGGTCGGTGGATCGATCCAGGTTAGCACAGAATGTTTAGTCGAAATCGTGCAAAGTCTCTGTGACCCCTCTGATCGGTCTGTGGACCGATCACGTGGGGAGGAGCCTGATCGGTCCGGAGACCGATCAGCGTGACTCCTGATCGGTCTGGTGACCGATCAGGGTTCCTGATATTCTCTAATATGATCTGAAATTTTCAGTTTCAGACTTCAAGTGATTTCTAACAGAATCTAATGAAGTATATCGATCATGGATGTGATCTCTTGATTAAAATTGATCTCTGACCTGGAATCAAATGTCCTTATGGGTTTAACAATCACTTTGCCCCCACCCAAGTGGAGGCAAACTCAATCAACAAACATTCACCCAATTCCAAAACAAGTGGTGTGCCAAGTCCAAGTCTCCAATCAAGTTTCCTTGATTGGAATGTCCAAGTATGATCTTGGAGCCAAATACACATATGATATGCATTGGTTTTCCCGATACTTGGTCACCGAAGTGATTTTTATCTCTTCAACTTAATTTCTCAAGGGATGCATTGACATTTTGAGAAATTGAGTTGATCCTAGCATCTCACCCCATTTATAGCAAACAAAAGTGTTTTGGTAAACCTTATAGTTTGTGTGAGATGTTCCCAAAGTTACCCAATTGTTTCCCAACAATTTTGAAATGATCACAAAGGGTTTTGAATGCATTTCGATCCTATGAAGCACGACACATTCCTAATTCCCATCTTAAGAAGCTAAATTCATTTTCGGGAAGTGGTTTAGTGAAAATGTCCGCTAAATTTGATTTGGACTCTACATGTGAGAGTACAATATCTCCTCTGGCAACATGATCTCTAATGAAATGGTGACGCACTTCTATATGTTTAGTTCTAGAATGGTGAACTGGATTCTTTGTTAGGTTGATTGTGCTTATGTTGTCACACAACACTTGCACACCCTTATAGTTCAATCCATAGTCCTCTAAGGTATGGATCATCCACAACAATTGTGATACGCTCTCTCCCATGGCGATATATTCTGCCTCGGTCGTGGAGAGAGCAACACAATGTTGTTTCCGACTCGACTAACTAACTAGAGATGATCCTAGAAATTGACAACCCCCACTCGTGCTTTTCCGATCCAACTTACATCTAGCGTAGTCGGAATCGGTATAACCAATTAGGTCAAATGATTCGGTACGGGGGTACCAAAGACCTACTCCTATTGTGCCTTTAAGATATCTCAAAATTCTCTTAACAGCAACTAAGTGAGATTCCTTGGCACAAACTTGATACCTAGCGCACATACCCACAGCAAAAAGGATATCAGGTCGACTAGCTGTGAGGTATAGCAGACTATCTATCATGCTCCGATATTGAGTTAAATCAACAGGTTTACCACTCTCATCACTGTCCAATCTTGTGTTTGTGGCCATGGGAGTGGTTACCTCCTTTGAATCACTCATATTGAATTTTCGAAGCATCTCGAGTGTACTTTGATTGGTGTACATGAATTCCATCGCGTGTTTGCTTGATTTCAAGTCCAAGGAAGAAGGTCAACTCTCCCACTAGACTCATCTCAAATTCACTCTCCATGTGTCCAATGAACTCATTTAAATATCCCTTGTTGTTAGAGCCACAAATTATGTCATCGACATATACTTGGGCTACAAAGATATTGTCACCATCTCTATGTAGAAATAGTGTAGGGTCTATTTGACTTCTAACAAAACCTTTTTCAACAAGAAAGGTCGACAACCGCTCATACCAAGCTCGGGGTGCTTGTTTAAGGCCATAAAGTGCCTTTTTGAGCTTAAACACGTGGTTTGGAAATTCGGTATTCTCAAGCCCCGGAGGTTGTTCAACATAGACATCTTCTTTGATTAGACCATTTAGAAAGGCTAATTTGATGTCCATTTGATATAGCTTGAAATCACAATGTGCTGCAAATGCAAGCATCAAACGGATGGACTCTAATCGTGCCACGGGAGCATAGATTGTTGATGCAGTCTGGCCCTGATTGTTGTTTTGGTGTTGACACCGATTTTAGTTTAGGTTGATGATTATGATTATGATGATGATGAAGTCCTAATCGAGGATTAGGCATGGGATGTTTGAAATCCTAACCTGGAGGGTTAGGTGTGAGAAATCCTGGTGAGTGAAGCCAGGTGGTGATGGAAATCCTAGCTTGGAGGGCTAGGTATTGAAAAGTCCTAATTCGGTCAAGTTGGGTGAAAAGTCCTAGCTTGGAGGGCTAGGTGAAAAGTCCTAGCTTGGAGGGCTAGGTGAAAAGTCTTGACCTGGGAGGTTAGGTGCAAATTCCCAACTTGGAGGATTAGGTGAAAAAGTCCTGGCTTGGAGGGTCAGGTCCTAGCTTGGAGGGCTAGGTTGGATTTCTAACTCGGTTGAGTTGGGTGAAAAGTCCTAGCTTGGAGGGCTAGGTGAAAAGTCCTAACCTGGGAGGTTAGGTGCAAATTCCCAACTTGGAGGGTTAGATGGAAAAATCCTAGCTAGGAAGCTAGGTGGAGTCTCCAGATCGGTTTGGAGGATGGTTGGCACGCTGCTCGTTAGTGGATCAGTCTGGTGACCGATCCAGCTACTCCTGATCGGTCTGGTGACCGATCAGGGAGTACATAGTGAGGTTGGGAACCTACTGTGTGGCTCCTGATAGGTCCGGTGACCGATCAGGGAGTCTTCTGATCGGTCTGGTGATCGGTCAGGTAGTCTCCTGATCGGTCTGGAGACCGATCAGGGAGGAGAGCGTGGCCTCACTGTTTGGCTCCTGATCGGTCTGGTGATCGATCAGGGAGCGAACAGTGTCCTCACTGCTTAGCTCCTGATCGGTCTGGTGACCGATCAGGGAGCGAACAGTGAGTTGAGTTCTCCTGCTGATCAAGTCCTGATCGGTCTGGTGATCGATCAGTGACTTAGGTTTTGATGTTTGCTCACAGGACTGGATCGGTCAGGCTTGTGCCTGATCGATCAGGATTATACCTGATCGGTCCGGTGACCGATCAGGTTCCATCCTGATCGGTCCGGTGACCAATCAAAGACCTAGGGTCTAATTTTCCTGGTTCAGAGGTGGACCGATCAGGCTTGGGCCTGATCGGTCAGGGAGATAGCAGATCGGTCTGGTGACCGATCAGGATTCTTCTGGATCGGTCTGGTGATCGATCCACATGCCCTGGATCGGTCTGGTGACCGATCACTTTAATTCAAACTGCGTTGTCAGTATCTCTGATCGCGATTCTGTTACTTACGATTTACCTCTGAATTTTGATACACTGCTTGATTCACTGCTCTAATCTTCTGATTAAGACACAGGTGACAGGGGAGGATTCAAAAACTCTGGGAGAGTCAAGGATTGCCTTTCCTTGGAGCAGGTTTGTCTTGTTTTCCATCTCAGGTTGCAACGGATGCTGGCACTGGCTGAAGCTGCTGTCTGGAACTGGTCTGGGGGAAACTCAGGGAGTTCAGAAGGGCTCAGGGGTGGTTAGTGGTTGCAGGAAGGCAGCTGGAGGCTGTAGTGAGATGGCAGGCAGAGACAGTGAGATGAAGACTTAAGGGCTGGTGTGGCTAACGAGTCTTCAACAACTTTCAACAACCTGAACAGCAACAACAACATTGATTCTCTCCATCTTCCTGTGTTCTGTGGTGCTGTGCTTGTGCTGAGATTTCATCCTTGAGCAAGCTACTACAGATCTTGAGGCAACCTTTCCTTGCTTGAGTATTTGGTGGAAAGAACAAGAAGCTTAGAGAGTCCATCAACGAAAAGACACGAAGAAGGGTTCTTGCGTGAGATCGTCGCTGGTTGGAGCTGAGAAGCTTGCTGTGTTCTTGTCCTTGATAAGTACTGAGTAAGGTTTCCTGTGTTTCATTGTGCTTAACTTCATACTTGTGATTGAAATGCTGTGGAGAGGTTTCTCCACCGAGAAGGAGGTTGCATTCTATCCGGTGATCACTGGGGCTTGATCTGCCGACGATCAAGGGATCGCCCACCTTAAGGGCACGCCAAGGAGTAGGGGCAAGTTATCCCCGAACCTTGTAAATCCTCCCTGTTAGCGTTTTTGTTCTTGCATTAGCTTAGAATTTCATTCACTACATTCTCTATTCAAGTTGCTTCCGCTGTGCTACTAACATTTGAGGTGCAGAAATCTGATAAGCCAAAAGCAATTTGTGTGTCTGGCTATATTCACCCCCCCTCTCTAGCCATCCAAGTTCCAACAAGTGGTATCAGAGCTTGGGGCTCTGTTTTTGCGGATTAACAACCGAGAGCTAATAGTCATGGCATTGAGAGAAGGATTCTCCACTACACATCCTCCATTCTTTGATGGTGCAGATTTCCAATATTGGAGATCAAAGATGGAGTATTACTTGAAGATGGACATCAACACTTGGTTTGCAGTGAAGGAAGGATTTACTCCTCTAAAGAATGATGAAGGAAAAGAGCTTGAATCATCAAGGTGGACTGCAGATCAAACTAGGAAGAGTGAAGCTGATGCAAAGGCAGTGGTCACTCTATAATGTGGCATGAACAAAGACCAACTCATCAAGATTGGTCCATTCACAAGTGCGAAGGACTTGTGGAACAAGCTCATAGAACTTCATGAGGGCACCCGAGATTCGAGAATTGCTAAGAGGGATTTGTTCCTCAATCAACTTCAAAATCTCTCCATGAAGGAAAATGAAACGGTGAGTGAACTATACAGCCGATTCAAGGAAGTTCTTAATGGACTTCATTCCATTGATGAAAAGGTCGAGAATTGCGACCTTGTGAGGTATATTATAAAAGCTTTTCCAAGGAATGCTTTGTGGTCATCCATGGTGGATGCCTACAAAGTTTCCAAGGACTTGTCAATTGTTAAATTAGATGACTTATTTTGTGAAATGGAGTTACATGAAATGGCTAACAAAGGCCCCAAGGAGAGGGGGATTGCCTTAGTTGCAGGGGATAGGTCATACAAGAAGAAGAAGGAGAAGAAGAAGGAGAAGGAAGCTTCTTCATCCTCATCCTCTTCCGAATCCGAATCCAATTCCGAGGGAGAAGAGAGTGGATCCTCTTCATCCGAAATGGCCAATTTCGTTAAAAGGATGATAAGAAAGGGTCGACGCTTCAAGAACAAAGGTAACCCTAATGAAGTCAAAGTTGATAAGAATAATGCTTTTTGCTTTGAGTGTGGTAGGAAAGGGCATTTCAAGAATGAGTGCCCCAAACTCAAGAAGAAGGAGGAGAAGTCCAAGAAGAAGGAGGAAAGATTCAAGAAGAAGAAGAAGGCCTTGAAGGCCACTTGGGATGGATCATCATCTAGTTCTTCCGATGAAGAGAAGGAGGAGAAGAGCACAAGGCACATGGCGCTCATGGCATTGAATGATCAAGAGAGCCATGATGATTCCTCAAACTCCTCAAACGCGGCTTCATCATCTTCGGATGATGAAGAGGTAAACTCTTCCGAGCTTGAAATGTGTTATAGAGCTATTGCATATTTAACCAATATGTTGAAAAAGTCCAAACTTAAGGTTAAATCATTGCAATTAGAAATTGATCAATTAAAGTCTTCTAGAGTTGATAACATAGATGATTTGCATGTTGAATTGTTAGAAGATGAGATTAAATCATTGAAACTAGAAGTTGAGAAATTGAAATCCTCTAGGGTTGAGGATATGGATAACTTGAGTAATGCTTGTCTAGTAGAAGAAAACGAATCATTGAAGAGTGAGGTTGAGAAGCTCAAGAATATTCTTGAGAAGTTTTCAACTAGCTCCAAGACCCTAGACATGATCTTGAATGCCCAAAGGGCAGTCTACAATAGGGCCGGCATTGGATATCAACCCAAAGAGCCCTCATTTGTGTCATTGATGTCTAGGACTGATATGAGACAATCCAAGACACCCAAGGTTCAAAAGAAAGTTGTCAAGGCATAGGTGCCTAAGTCTTGTTTAGTTAGTGCTTTAGGTCCCAAGGTGTGGGTACCTAAATCCTCTAGTTTTCGAATTGTGTAGGTTATGATTGAGGGGGAGCATCTATCAACTTGGTTCGTTGATAGTGGATGCTCCAAACACATGACCGGAGATAAGTCTTTATTTACTACTCTTCAAAGGAAAAGGAGAGGTAATGTTTCATTTGGTAACAATGGTAGTCTCAAGGTTATAGGGATAGGAGACATTCAAATATCCGAATGTCTTAGGATCAAGGATGTACTTGTAGTCAAGGGGATGACTTTCAATCTCCTAAGTGTCAGTCAATTGTGTGATACGGGTTACACAGTTGATTTTCAACCAAGTCAATGTCTAGTTAGACAACATGACAACCATGACACGGTACTAGTAGGTACAAGAATAGATAACATTTATCAAGTATCGTTTAAAAGTGCTATTAATGCTTTTGCTAAGTGTCTTATGTCAAAAGAAGAAGAGTTCATTCTTTGGCACCGGAGGCTAGCACATGTGAACATGAAGAACATCCGGAAGTTGGATAGCAAAGGATTAGTACGTGGCTTACCAAACATCAAGTATGAAAAGGAGAAGATTTGTGATGCGTGTCAAATGGGTAAGCAAACAAAATCGGCACATAAAGGTAAAAGCATTGTAACTACCTCTAATGCATTAGATTTGTTTCACATGGATCTATTTGATTGTAGTACTATCATATCTTTGAATAGAAGTAGATATTGTTTTGTGATTATTGATGATTTCACTCGTTTTACTTGGACATATTTTCTAAAACATAAGGATCAAACTCTAGATGTTTTTGTTACCTTTTGTAGAAGAGTAGAGAATGAGAAATCTTCAACCATTAAGTCAATTAGGTGTGATCACGGAGGTGAATTTCAAATCAAAGGTTTTTAGAATTTTGTCAAGATAGAGGGTATAGGCATGAGTTCTCCACTCCTAGGACACCACAACAAAATGGTGTGGTAGAGAGGAAGAACCGTGCATTGCAAGAAGCTGCTGTTGGATCGAGAGATGCGATAGAGGGGGGGTGAATGTCGCAAATCATTTTTCGGATTTAGAAAGAGCAAGTGCGCAGCGGAAATAAAATCAAAACAAAACAACGCAAACACAGTCGGTTTACTTGGTTCGGAGCCTGGGTCGACTCCTACTCCAAGGCCCACGGTCGTTGACCGTTTTCTGCGGGCAATTCTATAAGTTCGTAAAAGTTTACAAAGAGATATTTTAACAGAGACAGTTTAGTAAACTTTAAATACAACTCTTCGTTACTAACGTCCGGTGTAGATTAGATTTTCGGAGCAGTAGGACGTCGTCGGCTCGAGTTGGGAGGTTTCTGGAGCGTGTCGCGGAAGCCGAAGAGCGTAGAAGCGTTGTAGCAGTTGATGTTCTGAGGAAGAGGGTCGAGGGCCCTTTATATAGGGCCTGGGGCGCCCTGGTCGACGGGGGCGCCCCCCCAGGTGTCTTCTGATCCGCCAAAAGCGCAGTCAACGACTTATCCCTTGAACCTCCGGATAAGGCCTTGACGGGGGTGCCCTGGTTGACTCGGCCAGCTCTTATCCGCAGCTCTGAGCTCTCCTCAGTAAGGGCGGTTGGGGGCGCCCTGGGCGCTGGGGGCGCCCTGGCTGTGAGGGCGCCCGGGACAGCAGGGGCGCCCTGGGCGCGCAGTGCAGACGCGGCAGCAGCTTGCTTCTTCTGTTGGTTTGCCATGGGGGCGCCCGGGACAGCGGGGGCGCCCTCAGTATGTACTGTCGAAGCCCACCTCATGTTTGTGTGTTTTGTGTTCACCTTGGGGGCGCCCGGGATACTCCGGGCGCCCTGGTCAGCTGTTGCCTCACTCCTTTGAGGCACTCTGAGCTGCAGACACTCGTTCCTTCGGTCCTGCATCCAAGATTAGTCCAAAACACAATAAAACATTATTTAGGTTAGTTTATACAGCCTTAGCTGTCTTGGTTCTGACTTTGGTCTCCAAAATGGAGCCCTAGGTCGAACCGACACCTAATGTTCCCTCGAAGGGGAACGCATCCTCACCTACTCCTCTCGGGAGAGTTTACCTGGTGCCAACCGGCTCCTCCAGTTGGACTTTTGCCCGACAGCCCTTCGCCAGGTCTTGAGTACCAAGCAGTCCTTCGCTTGGTGCCTAGCAGCCCTTCGCTAGGTCTTTTCTTCTGGCAGCCCTTCGCCAGGGCCTAGCATTCCTTCGCTAGGGCTTGTCCATTCTGGCAGTCCTTCGCCAGAGCCTAGCATTCCTTTGCTAGGGCTTTTCCATTCTGGCAATCCTTCGCCGGTGCCTAGCATTCCTTCGCTAGGGCTTTTCCTATACACTCATGTAACTTGTTAGACAACAATTAACCCTTATCTTTTGAACCCTTTTGCCAATATCAAAACACAGGTATGACTTGGGTGCATTCTGCACCAACAATCTCCCCCTTTTTGATATATGGCAACCTAGTTCAAAAAGTTAAGTAAAATGACATAAATGAAATCCTAAGTTGGATTTCCTCCCCCTGGAAGAAATCTCCCCCTAGGTTTTTCAAAAATAGGTGGTGTGAAATACTTAGAAAATTTCTTGTTTGATACTAAGTTTACGTTTGGGAAACTTTTCAAGTATTGGCTAAGTTTTTCACGAAGTGTTCTAAGTTTGGAAAAGTTTTCAGATTTTAGCAAATTTTGAGCTTAGGAAAACTTCTTAGACTTAGAAACTTTTTCAATTTTGAAAACAAGGTTTTAAGCAAAACAAATTTAGGCTTAAGAAAAATTCAGACTTTAGATAGATTTAGAAAATTTTCAATTTTGAAAGTTCAGGCTTAGAAAAAAAATTTAGTCTTTAAAAGTTTGAGCCTTAAAAACTTTCAGAGTGAGAAAAAATTTAAGTAAGAATCTCAGAGTTAGAAAATTTTCAAAGAAGATTTTAAGCAACAAAATTAAGCTTAAAAATAATTCAGAGATAGAAAGTTTTCAAAGAAAAAATTTTTAAGCAAAAAAAATTAAGCTTAAAAACAATTCAGAGTTAGAAATTTTTATAGAAAATTTTAAGCAAAAAACAATTAAGCTTAAAACAATTCAGAGTTAGAAATAAAATTTCAAAATGAATTAAGTTTTGAATTTCTAACTTTGCATTTCTAACTTTAAATAACCAGATTTAATTTTTCAGTTGAACTTTTTGAAGAAGGAAATAGGAAAAAATTAGAAAATTTTGGGTTCCCTCTTTCCTTTCCATCTCTCTCCCTTTGACATATATCAAAAAATGCAAAAAAAGTATTTGCAATAATTAAATAAAGCATTTGCTGTACTGAATCAAACTAGGACCTAAGTCTGGTTTCATCTTTAGGGACCTGTCTAACCCAATTAGCTACTTACTAACTGTTATAAACAGTAGCTTTTGCTAAGGTTAGTCAAGTTAAGTGGGCTGTTCAAGTTAGATTGTCTTAGCTTGACACTTAATCTGATTGCTGTTCAGTTTGTATTTAGTGCCCCAACTACTGCAGATGCACTGACTTAAAGCATCTTGAGTTAAGGCAAAGACCTAAGCATCTCAACCCTTTCTAGGTTATCACTCAAAGTACCCTAAGGTGCTTGTGAGATGCTGGCTTCTAGATCTATAGGTGCATGCAGTTCTAGGGTTAGGGCCTAGGCTAAGTCCATTTCGAAGAAAGTCCCTAGTTTTGAAGGGGGTAGTTTTTGAAATAAAACTAAGTAAAAAAACTTTAAAACCAAAGTTAAAAAACTTCTTAAAACCACGTTAAAAAACATTTTTAAAATTAAGGCAAAAACAAAAAGATGATTCTATTCTACTAAGCATAATCCTAACTTAATCAAGTAAGTCAAAATAAGCAAGCCAAGCTAAGATAAGCATAAGTCAAACAGAAGTCTAGTACAAGTCAACAGAAATCAACCCTACTCAGTAGGGATAGTCAAATAGATACAAGTCCAAATCATCTAGGATGAGGGACCAGGCTGATCAGGGGAGCCTGGATGCCAGGATCTAAACATGTCCATCATCTCCTGGTACTGGGCGTTTCTTTCCTCCCTCTCTGCTGCAAACGCACTCATATACTCGGTGTGGTAGCCCTGGTACATTTCCAGCTGCTCAAGGTGATTAGCCTCCGATTCCTCCCGGAGGCTCTGAACCTGTGTCTCGAGGAGGGATACTCGCTCGTAGAGTGTCAGAGGATCGGGCTGAGCTAACTCTGCTGCTAAGTCGGCAACGTCGACCTCGACCTCCTCGTCGGCAATGTCCTGTGGGGCTGGTCGGCGTCTCCAAGTCAGAACCCCGTGCCCGAGACGTCTATACTGGCTAAAGTGAAGTTCCTATATCCTATCTCGTCGAAGTCGGTCATCGTGGTAGTCTCGCCGTCAGTGATGTTTCGGCCGTGATGGTGGAGGGTGGAAGTGATGACGTGGCAGAAAGGGGTGCGGACCCGCCCCTGGGTGGACATGCTAGAGGCATGTAAGATGCAGTGAAATAGGTGAAGGCCTATGTCAATGTCCAGATGGTGGATAAGGGCATACAGGAGGAAAGTGTGAAAAGGTCTCATCGTGGCTATGTCCCTAGTGGACAAGGGAAGGATGCAACGGACTACTACTCTATAGAGAGCGTAGTCCTGGACCTGGAGTTGGGTGGAGTGGAACTGTCCTCCTGCAGGGTCCATGGCCTCCCTAAAGAAATAGTAGTATAAGGTGTTCAGGTCAATGTGGGAGTAGGGGGCATCGAAAGGTAGGTTCTTTGGAGGGTAGCAACAGAAGATGGACTGAGAGGGTCGGAGTCCAAGAAATCAGTTCAGAAGGGTAGGAGTGATGTTCAAGGGCATCCCTTGAACAGTAGTGACAAAGCTTAGTTGATCTTGCCTAACTATGTTGTTGTAGAATTCTGCACAGAGGGTGTTATTGATAGGATGTGTGCAGAATACGAGGTTGTCCAGTTGATAGAAGTTAATTGCGGACATCGCAACTGGACAAGATTGGGAAAAAAATTGACGGTTTAGATAACTCGTCTTGATCGGGATGTAGGTGGTTCGGGCGAATTTGTTACAAAGTTCTAGGTTTGGAAACCTAGGGTCGGGACTGGGCTCATTACCGGGGTTCGACTGAATTGCTCGGCGTTTTCTAAGTGTAAAGTAAATAGGCAATTGAAGAGACTTAGAGAATATGCAATTAAGGAAAAAGAAAGTATGCATTTTAAAAAAAAATTAATTGCACAACTAAACTTCATACCTTGGAGGCATGGTTGAGGCAAGGGGAGCTTAGGGTCACTTGATCCACAAGAATGAGGCAAGGGGAAGAAGAAGATGTGAGATTTGGTGTGGGAAGTGAAGGGGTCTCGGGTCCCTTTTATAGGAGTTGGATGGGGGCGCCCGGGAGCTTCCGGGAGCCCTCAACAGGCTGGTCTGCCTAGGGCAGGGTAAAAGGTCGGTCGGGGCGCCTGACAAGTCACGGGCGCCTTGGTCAAGGCTGCTTGGTCGCAGTCTTTTGACTACTTTAATCGGCGTGGGCTACAGATTTGATGATGGGGGCGCCCGACAGGTCACAGGCGCCCTAGTCAAGGAGGGTTGGTCACAGCCTTTTGGCTGCTTTAACCAGCGTGGGGAACAGAAGGGTTTGGGGGCGCCCGACAGGTCACGGGCGCCCTGAGCAGACGGTCAAATGCAACTTTTGCTGCCTTGACCGGAGCTGGGACAGTCCAACATGTTGTGCAGGGCGCCCGACAGGTCACGGGCACCCTCCACACTTGCATTGGCAGAGAAGGCAGTCACAGACACTTTTTGACTGTCTTGGGGGCGCCCGCAATGGTCAGGGCGCCCTCATAGACTGCTTTTGCAGCCTTTGACTTGGAAAAGTGGTTTTTGTGCGGTTGGGGGCGCCCGGGATGGTCAGGGCGCCCTAGGTAGCAGCCTTTTGACTGTTTTGACCAAGTTTGACTGTTTGACTAATGATTGACCAATTTTGACTGTTTGACTGTGTTTGACCAAATTTGACTAATGTTTTACTATGTTAATCATGGTTTGACTAAGTTAACCATAGTTTGACCATGATTACGAGAGCACAAATACCGTGGTTAATTTGAGCCTAATTTTTCTGTCTCACTGAATCTAGGGGTTTCAATCACGTTAACCTTAAGGTTTTTGTGAGACAGGTTTGAGGGTAAAAATTAATTTTGAAAATGAAGTTTAATTTATTTTGAAAAGTTATTTAATTTTGAAAAACAGATTTGTTTTTGGAAAAGATAAGTTTAGAAAATAGAAATTTTGAAAAATAGATTAAGTGATTTTTGAAAAAGAGTAAGTTTGAAAAATAGAAATTTTGAAAACAGATTAAGTATTTTTCGAAAATAGAATAAGTTTAAAAAATAAAATTTTGAAAACAGATTAGAATCTATAATTATTTGAAATTTGAGTTAGATTCGAATTTGACAAAAGATGATTTGAATTTGAATTTCAGAAATTGGCTTCCAGGTCTTGGCGAGGCACTAGGCCTTCTTTGGCCGTAGCCTTATGGGATCATCCACCCTTTCCTTGACAAAGCCTTTTAATGAAATTTCATTTTCAAATTAAATTAGGTCATTTTCTGGTCTAACTAGCTTGGGTCTTGGATCGGTAGCTTCGGCTGGTTTCACCAGTCTAAAGAGACCAAGTAGACTTGATCTTATTAGAGTTGGTTTCCCAACGTACTATCATCTCACCTCCTCCCAATACTATGTTTTCAAATTTCAAGTAATTGAGTCCTTAAGTCTAACCATTCCTAAATCTAAGCATGGCAAATTGCAGAAAATTAAATAAACAAACAATCAAGCAATTGCAAAAGGAATTATTTAATAATAAAAATTATTTTAATTTTGGCTCCCCCTGGACTAAAGCCTCTGTAAGGGTTAGGCAAGATGTGAATCTTGTCCTTGGGGATCCAAAATTGATTTGAACCAGTTTGTTTGGTCAGGCATAGTTTCGGCACCCATGCCTGAACCTTAGGTCTAGACTGGTTCAGTACAGCAAAGTAGGATCTTTGCCGGGATTTGGTTCTATAGCCAAGTCCGGATCGATTTAGAACAGACTTTTGTTTTCCAAGAATTATATCAAGATTTTTGGAACTAGAAGTAAATCGTTCTAAAGTTGTTCTTAAGTCCTTAACTTGAGTTTTCAGGGAGGAATTCTCTGATTCAAGTTTTTCAACTTGATCAGGGGTTCCTTCCTGAATTTTCTCAGTTAAGGATTTAGACTCAGCTCCCTCTTTCAGGAGTTTTACTTCCTGTCGGAGGGACTCGATTCGGAGTTTGGCTTTCGCCAAATCTCGGGACAGATAGGAGATAAGAGAATTTAACTGTAATTTTGAAAATCCCGTTACCCTTATTTCGCCGTCGTCGGAGAAGGTCAGCTTGCCGTCGTCCTGGTCTGAGTCTGAGTCAGTCTCGATTTGATCCGAAGCGGTCAGGGCTAGAAGGTTGGACTGGGGTGCTTCTTCTTCTTCTTCTGAGGAAGACTCATCCCAGGTTGCTTGGAGTGCCTTTTTCTTTCTTGTCTTTTTGGACTCCTTTAGACTTGGACATTCAGTCTTGTAGTGGCCCTTCTTCTTGCATTCGTAGCAGGTTACGTTGGGCTTGTATTTGTCATTTGCTGGTTCAGCTGGTTCGTCCTTTCTTCGGCTTGTTCTCCGTGTGTTGGCTTGGTTCTTCAATTTTTTGTAGTAACTTCGAGCTAGCCGGACCAGTTCAGATTGATCTCCTTCTTGATCTTCTGCTTCTGAATCTGAGGTAGACTTGGGTTCAGGTTGAGTTTTCTTCTTAGTTGTCCTTCTTGTTTTTCCTGCAAAGAAAGCTATACTTTTCTCGGCCAAATTGCAGTTAGTCTGTTCATGAAGTTCAAGCTCAGAAAATAACTCATCTAACTTAATTTTTGAAAGATCCCTAGAGACCTTGTATGCATCTACCATGGATGCCCATAAGGTGGTTCTAGGGAACGCGTTTAGGGCATACCTTATAAGATCACGTTTTGAACCTGGTGACCTATTGCGTGAAGACCGTTCATCAACTCCTGGATTCTGGCGTGGAGCTGGGCTGCTGTTTCGTTGTCCGCCATCTTGATGGTGTAGAGCTTGTTCAGGAGCAGATCCCTCTTGCTGATCCTGGTATCTGAAGTTCCTTGTGGAGCTCGATCAGTTTAGCCCATAGCTCCTTGGCACTGTTGAAAGGGCCTTCGCGGTTCAGCTCCTCTTTTGTCAGTCCGCATTGAAGGGTCTGAGTTGCTTTGGCGTCGGCTTCAATTCTTCATTTGAGAGTGGTGTCCCACTCTGAGTAGCTTTGCGGTAAGCCTTCAGCGTTTGTGGGAATCTCCAGTCCGGACTGGATGATTATCCACATATCCACCTGAGTTTTCAGGTGGACTCCATTCGACTTTTCCAGTAAGGAAAGTCTTCTCCACTGAAAAGTGGAGGTCTGGTGGTGCTAAAGCCTTCTTGCATGGCCATTTGTTCTGTGAAAACAAGCAACAAAGAAAAACAACAAAAAAAATATCCCAAGACTTGGTCTTGGATTAGTAGTGCGGGAATAATAATAATAATAAGAAAAAAATTTCAAGGGGTGTTGCACCAACCTTGAAAAAAAAAACTTCGAACGAAATTTTTAACGAAAAAAATAGAAAAAAAATCCGAAACAAAAATTTTCAAACTGGTGGTTGCACCAAGTTTGAATTTCCCCGCTCTGATTAAAAATGATTTTTTTAATCTCTTGCAATTATATGCGCTTATGCAATTATATCTTATGCTTAGCAGTTAGCAACTAGATGGTCTGCCTTGTTTTTTTGTTGGGGCCTTGATCATGCAATTATATCTTATGCTTAGCAGTTAGCAATTATATCATGCAATCGATCCATGTTTTTTTTAACCTCAATTCTTATTGGTTGATTATTTACGTGTTCATTTAACTAACCTTAATTCTTATATAAAATCATACAGATTTGACTCCAAGGATTAAATTCAACAATAATCCACTTGTTGAAAATGATTTTATGGATGAAGAATTTGATCAAGGTAACCTATCTTCCATAATGTATTAATTCACTTCGTTATATTTATTCAACTATTTATTTCTCTTTTATTTCTAGATGTAGATTGTGAAACTGAATCTCCTACTGCTAAGAAGAAAACTAGAGACCCTACATTTATGAAAGAAATTTGGGATCGACCAAGCACCCAGCCACGTATTAAGATTCAATGTGATGGTACAGGACGTCCTATAGGATCAAAAAGAAATAAATTTACTGATTTTTTAGCTACTTTGGCAAGAAATAGTAAATTTTGTCCAATTGACATCGAAAATTGGCATAAAATGCCCTTGGAAAATAAGAAACAAATGTTAGATATTGTAAAGGTAATTGAAATGTTATTTTATAATTTTTTTATTAAGTAATCTTTTATCATGAGGGTAATTGTCTAAATGCTTTTGTAGGAAAAGTATGACCTTCCTCTTGGAACAGAAAGTTGAACACTACGTTCAATAGCAAAAAAATGGAGAAATTGGAAGTCAGAACTAAAAAAGAAGTATTATGATCCTGAGTTGCCAATGGAAGTTCTTCTGTAAGAAAGAGATAACAGAGCTTTTGTGGAACAATATGTGAAATTAGTTATCCAGTGAAAATCAGAAAAATCAAAGGTTTATAATATTTTATCCCTTTAGAAATATTTTCATGTTGACTTTAGTATTGTGTATTAAGTTGAATTTAATATATTAGGAAAGAAGTGAAAAAAATAAGATTGCTCGGAAGCAAAAGATAATGAATCAGACAACTGGAAGAAGATCTTTCGCTCAAGTGCAACAAAAATTGATAATTTTTCTTATTAATCTTATAATTCTATATGCATTAGAATCTATAAACTTTTAACCAATTCAAATTTTAGAGCAAAGAAAAGGGACGACTCCCATCACGAGTTGAATTATTTCATGCTTGCTTTACTCATGCTAATGAAAGTCCCTCAAGCAACATTGTGACAAAAAAATTAGTATGTTGTATTATAATCTTCTATATTACTTTAAAAGATTTTTGTTTTCATCATTGCTATGTATAAATTTTGGTTTTTTATTTTTTGGTAAAGGCTGTAATGAAAGAACTAGAAAATCAACTTTCTGAAGATGAGGATGATCAAGTTGGTCAAAATGACATATTTGCTCAAATCATTGGACCAGATAAACCAGGCCGAGTACGTATGCTTGGTGATGGTGTTAGCCCATCTGATTTATGGGGAGAAGTTCCAAGCCGTATTACATGCAACCGAATAATGATGGAGCAAAAGGCACAGTTAGAAAAAATGGATGAACAAATTAGAAAGCAAGGCCAACACATTGCAATATTAGAATCAAAGATTTGCAATCAACCAAACCATAACCTTGGTTCAAATTGCAACAATATACAACACACAACATCATCTAGTAGTCCATTATTTTCTGATCCAATGCGTTTATCTATAATGGTAGTCTTTTTTCTATTTTGCTTACTTTATTATTATATTGAGTTAGTGCATTACTGATTTTTAACATCTACATTATTTTTGTATTTTTCATGTAGACTGGACGTTCTGTCTTGATAAAAAGTCTATTTGATTCGACAAAAATTGTGGCAAAAGGAGTTGTTCGTAGCATGGATCCGAATACTGAAGTAGAAAGACAGACGTTGGGATCAAATTAGTGTGAAATACAAGTTCTAGTTGTCCTACAACGGGAAGAGAGTTTGATTAGGCCAGATGATCTTTTACAAAGGTTTGAGGATGCACTTGGAGGAATGATAGCTTGGCCTTGTCATCTGGTATGATATGCAATTTTTTAATTAACTATTATTATTATATATATCATTATGTTAGTGTCTTATAAAATGAATATCAATTATATTTGCAGTTAAGAGTTGATGAAGAAGACTTCTACTAAGTGCATGAGGTTAGATTTTTATTTTTGTTGATGTGTGTTGTCTTCTTTTCTCTAAATTTTTATCAAGATTAAAATGATGTCAATATCTCCATAATGCCCTCGTCTCTTGTTTGCTCAGGTCAACTGTCTGCGTCAAACACATAAAACATCTCTTCTTAAGATGTATCAGAGAATGTAATATAACATGCATCCTGACTGTAAGGTTCAAATAACCTTACAACCCAAAGGACAAAATTCATAATGCACATGACAAGAACACATTTTAGGAAGTATCTGTTAGTGAGTTTTTTGAAATAAAGTAGCATTGCCATTACGATGTACCAACATAAACATAACTTTCAGAAGCTTGGATACTACATTTTTAAGTCACCAAATAAATTACAAAAAAACAACATGAGAGACGCCTATATGATAATCACATGACTGAGTTTCTTTTCGCTATTTATGGTACATAAATGTTAGTCCAGATTAGCTAAAGGGCGTGCTAACTAATATAAGAAGCAGAATATCCCTGTTCTCCATAATCAGTCTAGCAAATAGAGTTCAGAAAATCTTACTCCTGCAACAGATAGACTACCCATCAATTTGCAACAGAATAGTTCTCCCGTACAAAGCATAAAGAATCAAGCAACAGGGACATGGGAAAAAGTTAGCCATACCCAAACTGAAGATAATATAAACTTGCTAAAGGCAATGAGTTTTTTTTTCCTGTTTACAAATGAAGTGGACTCAAGCTAGATAGATGTTGTGCCACGAGCCTTCATTTACAAGCCATAAATCATATATATCAGTTTAATTGCATTCATTCATGCCTAGCTTCTTTTTTCATGGTCATGTGCATCTATCTGGCTTTGTTTGTAATAGTGTATATGAAGAAACTTAAATAACGATATGAATAGATATCTTTCAAATTTGGCAAATCTGAAGGCCATTTTTTACTTATCAAGATCAATGAGTTTTTTTGGAGAGCCAATATCAGTACTGTTGAGATTTGTTTGTTTTAATTTTATTTCATTTACACAAATTAATATATGATTTTTTTGTAGGTGACAAGAATATTGGATTTTGTTCAAGATGTGATGGTTGAAGATTGAACATGCAGCAAAGTTTGGAAGTTTAGTTATATTTTACTTTAGGAGAGACTTAATTTTTTGCTAGTTCTTAAACTAAATACATTGGGTACATTTGTGATTGTGATTAGTGCATATATATTTTTTGAAGTAACCAATTTGACAGTCTTATATAGTAAAAAATTTGGCAATTATTGATTAGCACTTGATTTCAATTTAAAATTTTTAGTTATATGCGTAAATATTTATATCATGAAAATATTAAAAATGGGTGAGATATTTATTAATATATGATATTTTTTATGTCATAATAAACACCAAATCATGTAGATAAAAATATCATTGTAAAACTCATACGAAGACATTTCAAAATGTCATAATAAATAACTATCAATGATAATTTTAAATGTCCTTATAAACTAATATAACAAACATTTATATGTGTCACTATAAATGACATAACGAGACATTTTAAATTAACTTTATAAACTATCATTAGTGACATTTTTTATTATAACTATAAATAAAATTCAAGACACTTATAATTATCTTGATAAATAATTTTAAAGGACATAAATTTGTCATCATTACTATAATAAAATAACATATATAAATGTCATTACAAATCTTATAGTAACACTATTTTTTGTCACTATAACAATTATTCATGCTATTAGTATGTCATTATTTTTATTTTATAGTGACATTAAGAATTATCATAAGTGATAAGACTTTAGACGACATCACTATAAAAGACATTTTAACTTAATATCACTATATCAAAAATGTCAGTATAAGTAATATATGATGATACTTTTCAATATCATTAAAAATATTTTTTCTTATAGTATACTCCTATTCCCTTCCTGGCTAGACCTCTCACCCTGATGGTGTAGTCGATATGACCTCTCTCGGTCATGATTGGCATGGCTGCATCGACATATCCTCAACACTAATATATCCTTATGTTGATGTCGGAGATGAGGAATTTTGAATTAAAATTCTGTGCGAGATGCTCGCCACAGCCTCGCATCTTGCTTGCGACCAACTATTTCTATCTCATTATCAGTGCACACTTTCTAACACTTAAATTTTCAACCTAATCAAATATGTAAATTAATTAATAATTTTATAAATAGTAAAAGTCATTCAATAAAAAATTAAAATGTGATGAAATAAAAGATGAGATGGTAAAACCTCTTCGCTATATTGACTAATTCAATTGACGCAAGATTAGTCTAATCCAATTTTAATTCTTGGATCCGTTTCTAGAGCCACTCCTAAGTTTAAAAAAAAAAATTCTCTCTCACAATAGGAGGGAACCCCTTTTATTTGATATATTTTTCACCTAAGATTAATACTAGACATGCCGTTATATTTGTATTAAAAATATATAAAATAAAATTAAAATATACATCTTTTTAAAGATAATTTTGTAAGGTGTAAAATTAACAAATATTCATATAAAACTTAATAATATTTTAAAACTGATTTGTTTTTATAAATAGGTTAATATGTCAATCCATTTACCACTTCTAAATTGTATTTTTGTTTATTGTATTTTAAGTTGGGAAATTAAATTGTGTTGAATTATGTCTACAGCTTAATTAAGATAAGATGTTTTAAATATTTTTTCTATTTAACATAAAAATGATTTGTTAAATAAAAACGTGCTAAATTGCTAGAAAACTATAAGTGTTTGAATATATTTATTAACAGTAGGATATGCACATGTTAAATTTATTAAAATTATTGTTATTTAAGTTTGTCTGGATAAATATTACCATATCCTTTCAGAATTAGAAGATTGAAAATAATATATAACAAGGGCAAAAGCTAAGCGGAATGCTTCGATACTGATTTACTTTTCATAATTGACTGTAGAGAAAGATTAAGGGGGTGTTTAATTTAGGGTAGTAGGGACTAAGGAATGGGAATGGATGGTAATCATTCCCATTGACACTGTTTGGTAAGTATCAATGGGAATGAAAATAAGAGAATCATTTCTTCATTTTCATTCTCTACTCCCCCTTATCAATCAAATTTCTCAATCATCCTTTCTTTTTCATATATCCAAAACACTCATTTTTTTTATTTTTTATTTCTTTTTATATTCTCTTATTTTACTTCTCTCTCTATATTTTAAAATTTCTCTCTACATATTCATTCTTTTCTCTCTCTATATTTTCTATCACTTTCTCTCTCTATTTTTCTCATCTCATTTTTTCTTTATATATTTTCAATATTACTTTCTCTCTCTACCTCTCTTTTTATAATTTATCTATCTTAATTTTTTACTTTTTTATATTTTCTATATCACACTCTCTCTATATTTTGTACATCACTTTCTCTCTCTACCTTTATCATTTCATTCTTGATAATCACTTTCTTTCTCTACCTCTCTTATCATAATTTATTTTTCATTTTTTTCTATATATTTCATATATCACTTTCTCTCTCTATATTTTCTATATCACTTTCTTTCTCTACCCTCTCATCTCACTTTCATATATTTTCAATATCACTTTTTCTTTCTACCTCTCTTATTATAATTTATCTATCTTTATTTTTTATTTTTTCTCTATATTTTCTATATTACTTTCTCTCTCTACATTTTCTATATCACTCTCTCTACCTCTCTCATCTCATATTTCTCTACATTTTTTATCACTTTTTCTCTCTATATTTTCTATATCATTTTTCTATCTCTCTCATCTCATTTTTTTCTCTCTATATTTTTTTAATAATTTCTCTCTCTATTTTTTATCACATCTATCTTATCTTATTTTTTCTCTCTATTTTTTATTTTTATTTTCTCTATTATTATATTTTCTTTTTTTTCCAATTTCTTTTTTTACCTTACTTCTTATAATTTCTCTCTATATTTTTCTAATTTCTCTCTTAACTCATTTTATTTCACTTTCTCTATTTTATAATAATTTTATTATTTTAAGTAACTTTGAAATTTTTATGAATTACCATTACTAAAGTTGAACTGAACCAAACACTACCGAATCATGATTCCCATTCCATTGCCCCTCAATGAATCTCATTACCATTCCGATTAACAAATTTGAACCAAACGCATTCCCATTCTCATTGACCCCTCAATAAATCTCGTTACTATTCCGATTAACAAATTTGAACCAAACGCATTCTCATTGACCCCTCAATGAATCTCGTTACCATTCCGATTAACAAATTTGAACCGAATGCATTCTCATTGACCCCTCAATGAATTTCATTATCGAAAAGCTTAATATGAAACGAGGATTAAAAATTGCATCTTCATAAATAGGAAAACATGAACCCGACGTGAATCGAACAGGCAACCTTCTCATCTGGAGTCAGACGCGCTAGCATTGCGCCATGGATCCGATGGACAAGTTGCAGAGAATAATTAAAATAACACAAAAAGTTTGAATCAAGAATAATTTTTTTTACGAATTATTATTTTGGAGTCCATCAATATATACGCACTACAATTATTCTCTAACCACCGTTCTTACCAGATGCTCTTATATTTCTTCTCATTTTCATTATATTTCTCCGATACCTTGCTTTGACATCAACTCATTATCCTCAGAGAAGATTAACTTAGGTTACTCAAAGATTAAGCATTCAGTACTTTTAAAATCAAATAAAAAAAAGACAAGAAGTGGACTAGTTTCGGCTCATAGGTTCAGTGGTCAACCGATGACCAATTGGCAAATTTTAAGTCAACCCAGAAAACTCAGGTGAATTAATTATAAACGAGCAAAAGCATAATGAAACTCAGGTGGCAACTTGACTTTGTGCCTTCTTTCATTAACAAACCAGCAAGTGTCAAAACCAGAAACAGAACACTTGAGATGCTTTGCAAGATCAGAGCTAATTCCAAAGTATATCATATCATCAAAGTTTACCTTCTGCAAATCTAGCAACTAGACATAGATTCTATTGGTAATTCAACATCAAAACTAAACAGTTTGCAATATGCTGAGCAATAGACAACATCGTTCATGATTCATGTGGAGGGTCAAAGCTTAAATGCTATTCATAAAGAACACAAGATCACATTAAAATTTTAGCTTCAACACTCTAATTAAACAGTTGAAGGAGGAATTTGATCATTCACAAATGTATCATAGATCGTATATTATACATACTTAACACAATCTGGAGAAGTACCGAAATGCAGACCTGATAATTAGAAGGCAATGGAGGAGAAATCGAGCTGCGTAGCGATCTCATCGATCTGCTTCTTGACGCTCATGTCGATGAACTTGGACCCTGTCGCCCCGTACCTGATCGTGAATCCGGCGATGAGGGAAGGATCGAGCACCGTCTTGATCCTCACGTTCTTGGCCCCGGTGAACTGCTGAACCACCTTCGTGATCTGGGAAAGGTCTTGGGATTCCAAATCCACCACCGAGGAGACGACGGCGACCTCCGTGTTTGTGATTTTGTTGAATTGCAACTCGAACTCCTTGGCGATCTCATTGAAGATGTCGATCCGCCGCATGTCGACGAGGATGTTGAGGAAGTTGGCGGTGTGGGGGAGGAGCTCGAGGGTGGAAGCAATCTCCTTCACCACCTCGGATTTCCGCTCCACTGGGATGGTAGGGTTGGAGAAGAAGGATTCGATGGCTGGGTCGGCGAACGCCTGCTCCAACTTCTCGACGTCGGCTGCTGTTTTCTCGAGGGAGTCGCTCGAATGTGCGACATCGGCGAGTGCTGTCGCGTAGCTCGAGGCGGCAGAGTCCACCATGACGGCGCCGAGGGCGCCGCCTCCTCGGCGGCGCCGGGGGAAAGGGGAGAGGGTCCTTAAGCGGCAGGGGGCGGCGGAGGGGAAGCGGCGTAGTAAGCAGGAAACTCGGGCAGGGGAGGAGGAGGCGGAGGAAGGAGCTGCGGAGATAGCGGGGCGGAGGGCGAGCGGAGACGAGTGGACGGCGGCCATCTCTTCGCTTCTTTCTTCGGCGAAAGCGAGGAGGAAGCGACGAGGAGAGATGGTTATCTGAAGTTGGACGGTAGGGATGCGCGATGGATGGAGATCTAACGGTCAATAACTCGAAATCTATCGAGTGATCGAAGATTGAGCGATGGAAGTTAGTCCCATAGAAGTCTTTTAAGTGAGAGAGAGAAGGACACGTGATAATGTAGGTCTGCCCATATGTAAGCAGCTGGTTTACAATGCACAATAAATCCACAATAAGACATACGAACAATACCAAAAATGAACTAACATAGAATTCCGTCGTAATACTGTATGCTATACAATATCACTAAATTCTTAAAGGGAGGAGTGAGAAAGGGAGCTGCGGGACTTAAGTTTCTTTGTCGATCACTTAGATTTGGTGCTTCTAGGGAAGTTTTTCCTGAAGACCTCAAGATTTCTATGAAGACGTACGGTTTTTGACCCTCAAGATAAATTTATGATCCTAATGAATAGGCTTTTTGTCATATCATGTATTCTTGCAGTAGCAACGGATCCTTTGTTTTATTATCTTCCTATAAAAGATGAAAATGAAAATTCAACTTGCCTAGGAATAGACCGGAAGTTAGCTGTTGCATCTACAACAGAGCGGACAATCATTGATTGTTTCTATCTTATTCGTATGGTTCTTCAATTTCGTACTGGTTATATCGCCCCATTCGGTAGAGGTGAACTTGTAATTGATCAAGTACAGATAGCAAAACATTACCTGAGAAGCAACTTCAATATTGACTTCTTGTCAGTCCTACCACTTCCACAGGTGAGTTGAACCCTTGTCTAGTTATCTGGGTATTCAGATCTGACACAAGTTAAATTCATTGACACTTACTATAAAAAATTATTCCTAAATTGTTTTTTATTAATCTTTGTTAAATTGAGAGGATGTGTTCTATGGTAACTTATATTCAATCATGTCCCTTTGGTATGATGCTGAAGGTTTGTTTGTTTTGGCAATTAATCAAGAGAACATTCCAACTCAAGATTTTTTTTAGACTATTGTTTTCTCTCTGTAGCTTTCTGTTAGTCAAATTTTTAGTGTTCATATTAATTAAATTTTCATTTTCACATTTGCCTCCTACAGGCAGTGAGTTCCAACTATTTGGTGTTCGCAACAATAGTTTGAACACTATGTAAGCCAAATTTGTTCTGATTAGATCAGAAAATCTTAAGTTATAGGCCATGTATGCCTAAGGATCCTTTGACACAATTCAATGCTATCCTTGCTCAAGAGGTTGTTTAATAACTATTACTTGAATGAGAGCATATATATTATTGTTCTGTCGAAAGCCTGTGAGCTAAATACATTTTTCCTTGCGATTGTGTTATATTGGAGTTGGAACTCTAGAAGCATCTATTTACAAGATCTTCAATAGTGCCCAGCGACTTAAGACTGAGAGGGGCATTCATACTGATGATAGTGATCCTATATCTAATAATAAACATATATCTCTAAATAATTTACTTATTGACATAGATTCTGGTGTTGCTAATCTGTAGAGTATGTGCTGTGTGGTAGCTATGTATACATAACATTGCTAATGCCAGTCTCCAACCTTGATAGAAAAGGCGAAGGATGGAATTGCGTTCTAATAGGCAACATAAACCTATTTATTGCAACAACCTAATAATTATGGATCTTACTTGTTCTTGTTGTATGTTGATCCTGTATAACCATATTATATGGATCATAACGGCCATGAACTCACATATTCAAAACTTTGGCACAAGTCTTGTCTTGAATTTCTAGTATTTTAAACTTGACCTAACCTCAGCTCTCAATAAATAAATGCAGATTGTAGTTTGGAGGTTTCTTCATAGAAATGAAGGATCAGATGTACTGGCTACAAAAAAATGGATTGTTTGTTATTATTCTGCTTCAGTATATCGCTAGATTATGCCGCATTATTCCTTTGACATCCGAGTTGAAAAGAACAGCTGGTGTCTTTGCTGAAACTGCTTGTGCTGGTGCTGCATATTATTTATTGTGGTTCATGCTAGCTTGTCATGTAAGTAGTTACTTGCTTGGTTTACGTTTTTTACATTTTTTTCCTGTAGATTAACTAAGACATCGCACCTAAAATGATAGCCAAATAGACTTATATACAATAATGGATCTTCTCATTGCCAACCAATTATTCACACATGGGACAATTAATAAATAAGTTTATGGTATTAGGTTGAGATATCACTAGATGCTTTCAATCTGTTAGTTATCCGTGGCTGATCTTGGGATTTCTATTCGGGTTGGTTTCAGATAGAATCTTCATCTGTTTGTTCCAGCTACGTCCAAACTTTCAAATTGTTTTCTATGAATCCTTCCATTAATTATTAATTTTGCAGCATGGGTGATGACTAAAATACCCACATTGTGTTGTAGCATAATTATCCACCATACATGCAGCATCCATGAAATAGTAATCATCCATGAGGTTGTTCATGCGGCTATTAATAGGATATTATGCTAATTAGGGATGGTGACTAGTAGGTACCTAAAACTGAATGACCGTCTATCAAGCAGTAACATGAAAATTTCCCCAAAATAATGTGAAATACTATATGAAAAAACAATACCATCCTTTTTGCGTTGGCTGATGTTGTCCAGGTTGTTGGTTCTTTCTGGTATTTGTTGTCGGTTGAGCGAGAAGATGATTGTTGGCAGTCAGCTTGTAAGCAACACATCGATGTGTGCGCCACAAATTACTTATACTGTGGCAATGAGCATCTTGATGGTTATGATAGGTGGAAGAATGGCAGTGCTGAGGTTCTTGGTCTATGTACCCCTGATGATAACAACAATTTCTTCCAATTCGGAATCTATGGCCAGTCCTTGACTTCAGGTATTGTGGCATCCAAAAATTTCATTTCCAAGATCGCTTACTGCTTCTGGTGGGGATTGCAGAATGTAAGGTAATGCTCCTGTTACTTGTCACTGTTTGAGTAGATAATATGTATCAATTTTTTTTTTTTTGGCTCGTGATTCTGGTCAAAAGTATTACACCGTTCATTTGGCTACTATATATGATGTAAGTATTTCACTATGTTGATCTTCATATTCAATCCATCTTTATATGAAGTATAAGTTATGTAGCTTATTTGGGAGAAGAAAAAAAAATTATGTAGTTACATTATTCCAGCATTATGATATTTATAAAGATTCGGTATCTGAAACTTATCGGAAGTTGTCGGACTGATTAATAACGTTTCCAAATTATGTGGAACAGCACTCTTGGCCAAGGGCTGCAGACGAGCATTTATGTTGGGGAGGTTATCTTCTCGATCGTAGTCGCTGTTCTCGGACTTGCACTGTTCGCCCTCATCATCAGTAACATGCAAGTAAGCCGGCGGCCTTGATTTTCCCTAAATCTTAGTAACTTGCACTAAAGTATGGTTTTTAGCGATAGAGGGGGGGGGTGAATATTGCAAATCATTTTTCGGATTTAGAAAGAGCAAGTGCGCAGCGGAAATAAAATCAAAACAAAACAACGCAAACACAGTCGGTTTACTTGGTTCGGAGCCTGGGTCGACTCCTACTCCAAGGCCCACGGTCGTTGACCGTTTTCTACGGGCAATTCTATAAGTTCGTAAAAGTTTACAAAGAGATATTTTAACAGAGACAGTTTAGTAAACTTTAAATACAGCTCTTCGTTACCAACGTCCGGTGTAGATTAGATTTTCGGAGCAGCAGGACGTCGTCGGCTCGAGTTGGGAGGTTTCTGGAGCGTGTCGCGGAAGCCGAAGAGCGTAGAAGCGTTGTAGCAGTTGATGTTCTAAGGAAGAGGGTTGAGGGCCCTTTATATAGGGCCTGGGGGCGCCCTGGTCGACGGGGGCGCCCCCCCAGGTGTCTTCTGATCCGCCAAAAGCGCAGTCAACGACTTATCCCTTGAACCTTCGGATAAGGCCTTGACGGGGGCGCCCTGGACGCTGAGAGCGCCCTGGTTGACTCGGCCAGCTCTTATCCGCAGCTCGGTAAGGGCGGTTGGGGGCGCCCTGGGCGCTGGGGGCGCCCTAGCTGTGAGGGCGCCCGGGACAGCGGGGGCGCCCTCAGTATGTACTGTCGAAGCCCACATCATGTTTGTGTGTTTTGTGTTCACCTTGGGGGCGCCCGGGACACTCCGGGCGCCCTGGTCAGCTGTTGCCTCACTCCTTTGAGGCACTCTGAGCTGCAGACACTCGTTCCTTCAGTCCTGCATCCAAGGTTAGTCCAAAACACAATAAAATATTATTTAGGTTAGTTTATACAGCCTTAGCTATCTTGGTTCTGACTTTGGTCTCCAAAATGGAGCCCTAGGTCGAACCGACGCCTAATGTTCCCTCGAAGGGGAACGCGTCCTCACCTACTCCTCTCGGGAGAGTTTACCTGGTGCCAACCGGCTCCTCCAGTTGGACTTTTGCCCGGCATCCCTTTGCCAGGTCTTGAGTACCAAGCAGTCCTTCGCTTGGTGCCTAGCAGCCCTTCGCTAGATCTTTTCTTCTGGCAGCCCTTCGCCAGGGCCTAGCATTCCTTCGCTAGGGCTTGTCCATTCTGGCAGTCCTTCGCCAGAGCCTAGCATTCCTTTGCTAGGGCTTTTCCATTCTGGCAGTCCTTCGCCGGTGCCTAGCATTCCTTCGCTAGGGCTTTTCCTGTACACTCAAGTAACTTGTTAGACAACAATTAACCCTTAATTTTTGAACCCTTTTGCCAATATCAAATCACAGGTTTGACTTGGGTGCATTCTGCACCAACAGCTGCACGTAGCATGCTCAATGAGTACTCTTTACCGAGTTTCTTGTGGGCCGAAGCTGTAAATACAGCTTGCTATGTGCAAAACCGAGTTCTCATACATAGATTTCTGAGTAAGACCCCTCATGAACTTTGGTTTGGGAAACCACCTACGGTTAAACATCTTAGGGTGTTTGGTTGTAAGGTGTATATCCTAAACACCAAGGATCATCTTGGAAAGTTCACAGCGAAAGCTGATGAAGGGATACTAGTCGGGTATTCTCTTGTTAGCAAAGCTTATCGTGTCTACAACAAGAGAACTAGACTAGTTGAAGAGTCTTCTGATGTGGTTTTTGAAGAACTTCCAAAATCAAGTGACCAATCAGAAAGCGTAGAAGGAGCTCAACTCGAACTTAGGAGACTGAGTTTGAGTGAGACTCCTAAGGTGATGGATGGAAATGAATCTGATGACGGTGAGCCTAGACAAATCATAAATCAGCCGGATCCTGAGGCTGAAATTGTGGCTAGTGAAACCGGTCAAGAGGCACCTCCAACACCTAGGCAAACCAGATTAGCTTCTAGCTATCCCCAAGACCAAATTGTTGGAGATATCCATCAAGTGGTTAGGACTAGATCATTCTTCCGGAATGAGACTAATGAAGTTGCCCTAATTTCCGAGATTGAACCTAGAAAAATTGATGAAGCATTGAATGATCCCGATTGGATCATAGCAATGCAAGATAAACTAGGTCAATTTGAGAGGAGTCAAGTTTGGGACTTGGTTCCTAGACCAGACCTCCATTATTGGAACCAAATGGGTCTTCAAGAACAAACTGAACCATAAGGGAGAAATCATTAGAAACAAGACACGATTGATAGCCAAAGGCTATAGTCAAGTTGAAGGCCTTGATTATGATGAGACCTATGCTCCCGTGGCACGATTAGAGTCCATCCGGTTGATGCTTGCATTTACGGCACACCGTGGTTTCAAATTATATCAAATGGACGTCAAATCGGCCTTTCTAAATGGTCTAATCAAAGAAGAGGTCTATGTTGAACAACCACCGGAGTTTGAGAATACCGAATTTCCAAATCACGTGTTTAAACTCAAAAAGGCGCTTTATGGCCTTAAACAAGCGCCTCGGGCTTGGTATGAGCGGTTGTCAACCTTTCTAGTTGAAAAGGGCTTTGTAAGAGGCCAAATAGACCCTACACTATGTTGGATCGAGAGATGCGATAGAGGGGGGGGGTGAATGTCGCAAATCGTTTTTCGGATTAGAGAGAGCAGGTGCGCAGCGGAAATAACAAAATAGAACAATGCAAACACAGTCGGTTTACTTGGTTCGGAGCCTGGGTCGACTCCTACTCCAAGGCCCACGATCGTTGACCGTTTTCTGCGGGTAATTCTATAAGTTCGAGAAAGTTTACAAAAAGGTATTACAGATTCAGTTTAGTAAACTTGAAAATAGCTCTTCGTTACCGACGTCCGTTGTAGATTGAAGTTCTGGAGCAGCAGGACGTCGTCAGCTCAAGTTGGAAGAGTTCTGGAGCGTGTCGCGGAAGCAGAAAAGCGTGGAAGCGTCGAAGCAATTAGTTGTTCTGAAGAAGGAGGTCGAGGGCCTTTTTATAGGCCCTGGGGGCGCCCTGGTCGACGGGGGCGCCCCCCCACGTGGCGCTTGATCCCCAAAAGGCGCGGTCAAGGGTTTATCCCTAAGAACTCGGGATAACCCTTTGACGGGGGCGCCCTGGACGCTGGGGGCGCCCTGGTTGACTCGGCCAACTCTTATCCGCAGCGCTGAGGTCTCCTCGGTAAGTCTGGCTGGGGGCGCCCTGGGCGCTGGGGGCGCCCTGGCTGTGAGGGCGCCCTGGGCGCTGGGGGCGCCCTGGCTGTGAGGGCGCCCGGGACAGCGGGGGCGCCCTGGGCTTGTAGCGCAGACACGACAGAGCTTGCTTCTTCTTTTGGTTTGCCATGGGGGCGCCCGGGATAGCGGGGGCGCCCTGGGTATGTACTGTTGAAGTCCTTCTTGTCTTGTTGTGTTTTGTGTTCACCATGGGGGCGCCCGGGACACTCCGGGCGCCCTGGTCAGCTGTTGCCTCACTCCTTTGAGGCACTCTGAGCTGCAGACACTCGTTCCTTCGGTCCTTCGGTTCTTTGAGCCTCAGCTGTCTTGGTTCTGACTTTGGTCTCCAAAATGGAGCCCTAGGTCAAACCGACGCCTAATGTTCCCTCGGAGGGGAACGCGTCCTCACCTACTCCTCTCGGGAGAGTTTACCTGGTGCCAACCAGCTCTTGAGTACCAAGCAGCCTTCGCTTGGTGCCTAGCAGCCCTTCGCTAGGTCTTTTCTTCTGGCAGCCCTTCGCCAGGGCCTAGCATTCCTTCGCTAGGGTTTTTCCATTCTGGCGTTCCTTCGCCAGAGCCTAGCGGTCCTTCGCTAGGGCTTTTCCTGTCTGGCAGTCCTTCACCAGTGCCTAGCATTCCTTCGCTAGGGCTTTTCCTGTACACTAGAGTAGCTTGTTAGATAACAATTAACCCTTAACTTTTGAACCCTTTTGCCAATATCAAAACCCAGGTTTGACTTGGGTGCATTCTGCACCAACAATCTCCCCCTTTTTGACATATGGCAACCTAGTTTAAAAAGTTAAGTAAAAAGATGCTAAGTTGAGATCCTAAGTTAGATTCCCTCCCCCTGGAAGAAATCTCCCCCTAGGTTTTTCAAAAATAGGTGGTGTGAAATACTTAGAAAATTTCTTGTTTGATACTAAGTTTATGTTTGGGAAGCTTTTCAAGTATTTAGCTAAGTTTTTCAAGAAGTATTCTAAGTTTGGAAAAGTTTTCAGATTTTAGCAAGTTTTGAGCTTTAGGAAAACTTTTTAGACTTAGAAACTTTTCCGTTTTGAAAACAATGTTTTTAGGCTAGAAAGTTTTCAGCTTTAGAATTTAGAAGAGTTTTTCTGGCTTAAAAACAATTTTTGGAAGAGTAAAAAAAACAATTGAGCTTAAAAAAGTTTAAGCCAAAACAAAATTTCAGAGTTAAAGATGATTTTAAGCAAAACATTGAGCTTGGAAATAGTTCAAAGTTTAGAAGTTTTTCAGGAAAAGGATTTTAACTAAAACTTAAAAATCAATTCAGAGTTTGGAAATTTTTCAAAGAAAATTTTACGCAACAGCTTAATAATAATTTGAAATAATTCAGAGTTAGAAATTTTTTCAAAGAAAATTTTGAGCAACAGTTTTAAAGACAATTAAGCTTTGAATTTCTAACTTTGAACTTTTAAATAACCAGATTTGAATTTTCAGTTGAACTTTTTGAAGAAGGAAATAGAAAAAAAATTGAAATTTTTTTTGAGTTCCCTCTTTCCTTTCCACCTCTCCCCCTTTGACATATATCAAAAAATGCAGAAAAATATTTGCAATAATTAAATAAATTATTTGCTGTACTGAATCAAACTAGAACCTAAGTCTGGTTAAGTCTTTAGGGACCTGTCTAACCCAATTAGCTACTTACTAACTGTTATAAACAGTAGCTTTTGCTAGGGTTAGTCAAGTTAAGTGAACTGTTCAAGTTAGATTGTCTAAACTTGACACTTAACCTGATTGCTGTTCAGTTTGTATTTAGTGCCCCAACTACTGCAGATGCACTGACTTAAAGCATCTTGAGTTAAGGCAAAGACCTAAGCATCTCAACCCTTTCTAGGTTATCACTCAAAGTACCCTAAGGTGCTTGTGAGATGCTGGCTTCTAGATCTATAGGTGCATGCAGTTCTAGGGTTAGAGCCTAGGCTAAGTCCATTTCGAGGAAAAACCTTAGTTTTGAAGGGGGTAGTTTTTGAAATAAAACTAAGTGAAAAAATTTGAAAAAAAGGAGAAAAGACCTTTTTAAAATCAAAGTTAAACATTTTTAACGCTTAAAAAAACATTTTAAAATCAATTAAAACATTTTCAATTAAAGCAGAAACAAAAACTGATTCTATTCTACTAAGCATAATCCTAACTTAATCAAGTAAGTCAAAATAAGCAAGCCAAGCTAGGATAAGCATAAGTCAAACAGGAGTCTAGTACAAGTCAACAGAAGTCAACCCTACTCAGTAGGGTTAGTCAAATAGATACAACTCCAAGTCATCTAAGAGGAGGGACCAGGCTGATCAGGGGAGCCCGGATGCCAGGATCTAAACATGACCATCATCTCCTGGTACTGGGCGTGTCTCTCCTCCCTCTCAGCTGTAAATGCACTCATATACTCGGCGTGGTAGCCCTGGTGCATCTCCAGCTGCTCAAGGTGATTGGCCTCCGATTCCTCCCGAAGGCTCTGAACCTGTGTCTCGAGGAGGGATACTCGCTCGTAGAGTGTCGGAGGATCGGGCTGAGCGAACTCTGCTGCTAAGTCGGCAACATTGATCTCGACGTCCTCATCGGTAATGTCCTGTACGGCTGGTCGGCGTCTCCAAGTCAGAACCCCGGTGCCCGAGACATCTATACCGGCTAAAGAGAAGTTCCTAAATCCTATCTCGTCGAAGTCGGACATCGTGGTAGTCTCACCGTCAGCGATATTTCGGCCGTGATGGTGGAGGAGAGAGGTGATGACGTGGCAGAAGGGGGTGCGGACCCGCCCCTGGGTGGACACACTAGAGGCGTGCAAGATGCAGTGAAAGAGATGAAGACCTATATCTATGTCCAGATGATGGATAAGGGCATAGAGGAGAAAAGTGTGAAAGGGTCTCATCGTGGCAATGTCCCTAGTGGACAGAGGAAGGATGCAACGGACTATTACTCTATAGAGAGCGTAGTCCTGGACCGGGAGTTGGGTGGAGTGGAACTGTCCTTCTGCAGGGTCCAAGGCCTCCCTAAAGAAATAGTGGTATAGGGTGTTTAGGTTAATGTGGGAGTAGGGGGCATCGAAAGGCAGGTTCCTAGGAGAGTAGCAGCAGAAGATGGACTGAGATGGTCGGAGTCCAAGAAATCGGTTCAGTAGGGTAGGAGTGATGCTCAAGGGCATCCCTTGAACGGTAGTGACGAAGCTCAATTGGTCTTGCCTAACTATGTTGTTATAGAATTCTGCACAAAGGGTGTTGTTGATCGGGTGTGTGCAGAATACGAGGTTATCCAGTTGATAGAAGTTAATTGCGGACATAATTCGTCTTGATCGGGATGTAGGTGGTTCGAGCGAATTTGTTACATAATTCTAGGTTTGGAAACCTAGGGTCGGGACTGGGCTCGTTACCGGGGTTCGACTGAACTGCTCGGCGTTTTCTAAGTGTAAAGAAAAATAGGTAATTAAGGATAAACCTTAGATTATAAGAAGAGACATAAAAAATATGCAAAAAAGGAAGTATGTAATTTAAGAAAAATTAATTGCACAACTAAATTTCATACCTTGGAGGCATGGTTGAGGCAAGGGGGGGTTTAGGGTCACTTGATCCACAAGAATGAGGCAAGGGGAAGAAGAAGTGTGAGATGTGGTGTGGGAAGAGAAGGAGTCTCGGGTCCCTTTTATAGGGGTTTTATGGGGGGCGCCCGGGAGGTTCCGGGCGCCCTCAATAGGCCGGTTTGCCTAGGGCAGTGAAAAAGGTCTGTGGGGGCGCCCGAGAGGTCATGGGCGCCCTGGTCAAGGCTGGTCAACTGCAGGTTTAATTGAATTAATTAAGATTTAATTAAGGTTTAATTGAATTAATTAAATTTAATTAATGTTTAATTGAATTAATTAGATTTAATTAAGTAACAGTTGTGGCTTTAAGTTCATCATTTTCATTATTTCGAAAATTTCTTCTTCAGTTTTATCTTTCTTTTCATGTTTTTCTATTAATTTTGATTTATTTGAACCTTTGTAATTTTCATTAACTATGAGCCTAATCTTAGAAAATTCCATTTCCTCCTCAAAATTAGATCCTTCAATATCCTCAAAGTAGGTGGAGTAAAATGGGCCACTAGTTAAGGTTTTATAGTAATCTTCAGGATTATTTATAATTAAGTTATCATCTAGAAGAATTTTATCTTTATTATCCTCAAGAATATTTTAATAAAATCATCTTTATCCTCAAGATTTTCAATAATTTCAAGGTTATCTTCAGAATTATCCTTAAGGTTTTCAAATTCGAATTCAGAGTTATCCTGAGGATTTTCGAATTTGAATTCTGAATTATCCTAAGGTTTTATTTCATCTAAATTAATTTTATCAGAATTAATTTTAGCAGAATTAATTTTATCAGAATTAATTTTAGCAATTACTGAATTAATATTTTGAATTAAACAATTAATTTCAGATATTTTAGTCATATCTTTATTTTCCAATTTATCATGCAAGATACTAATTTTACTGTGTAGTAAATCTAATTTATCAGAAAAATTAACTAAGGGAGCGCTTGGTAAGTGGGTTTAGAAGTCGGGAATGGGAATGAAATAGATTTCATTCCCATTGATGATGCTTGGTATACGGGACCGGAATCAAAATATGGGTATGATACCCATGATTTTATAACCTAGCCCCCACTAGGTTATCACCAAACCCATAAACCCCTCAATCAAAATCCATTACCATTCCCATTTCCGAATATATACCAAGCGCCCCCTAAATTATCTAAGGACAGTGCAGGAATTTGGAAATTTCTCGGAACGTAAATTTTCCATACCTTCGCCGGACACTTGTTTTTGTAGTGTCCGTACTTCTCGCACTTAAAGCATCATACGTGTTCCTTGTTCTTCCGAACTCCTGGCGCTGGTACCTCCTTCGCCGCCGGTGGTCTAGACCGAGTCTTACGAGTAGGGCACTGATTTTTATAGTGCCCTCTCTCCCTGCATGTGAAACACATAATATGGAATTTAAACTTAGACATTAAAAGAGAATAACTGATTCACCCCTGGGCTCCCCCTCAACTCCTGGCGTCGTTGCTCCGTAGGCGGTTAGTCCGGTGAAGAGCGGCTCGGCTCTGATACCACTTGTAGGACCGTCAAAAATCTTTCGTAAAACTTCGATCGTAGTTTTGGACTCAGAGCGTTAGTGCAGTGGAAAATAAAAGAATAACAAACCAAGACAGAGACACAGCAGGTTTATTTACTTGGTTCCCAACCCCCCAGTGTCAGTACGTCCAAGGCCTATGTACACGGCGTGAGTCCACTAATGGTCTCCTTTCCGGAATTTCCGGAGGCGGAGAAAACCCGTCTTACAGTGTGGAGATTACAACCAGAAATATAGAAAATGAAGGTACAATTATATAAATGCAAACCAAGCGATAAGGAATTGAAACTCGGCCGATCTGGACCTCCGAAGTGCTGCGCACTTCCTCCTGGAGCCTCCCGGTCGTAGAGCCTCTTCTTTAGTGTGTTGTCGTCAGTCGGAATGATCAGATTCACAGTTGGAAGTTGTGTCTGAAGCAGAGGGGTCGAAGCCCCTTTTATAGCACTCCTGGGGGCGCCCTGAACGCTGGGGGCGCCCCGAAAAACCCGGTCAAACTTTATCCCCGCGTCGACTTCGCCGAAGCTGATAAAACCTTTGACCAGGGCGCCCTGGACCTCCCGAGCGCCCTCATGAGGGCTTTTCTATGTTTCGGACTCGAAACAGCAAAACCAGGTTCGAACCAGGGCGCCCCGGACCTTCCGGGCGCCCCCGTGGACACCCATTCTGCTGGAACACAGGACTGCCACTTTTCGACACTGGCTGGGGGCGCCCCCCTTGTTGGGGGCGCCCTGGATGATGGGGGCGCCCTGGCTGTTGGGGGCGCCCCCAATGGTGGGGGCTCCCTGGCAGCCAGTTTTCAGCCTTCTTCTTCTCTCTTTGCTTTGTCTTCCAATCTTGGTACCTGCAAGATATACATACAAAGCAAGTATATATAGAAAATTAGTTTTACGGACTTAGTTCGGACTTCGGATTTACACGCAATCCTAGGTCGAACCGACGTATATTCTCACCCCCGAGAACGCGCCTTTCACCTACTCCTTTCAGGAGACGGTTGCCACCCAGTCCTTCGGGTGGACTTTTGCCCGGCAGCCCTTCGCCAGGTTTTGGATACCAAGTAGCCCTTCGCTTGGTGCCTAGTAGCCCTTCGCTAGGTCTTGTTTCCCTGACAACCCTTCGTCAGTTGCCTAGCAGCCCTTCGCTAGGACTTGTTTTCCTGACAGCCCTTCGTCAGGTGCCTAGCAGCCCTTCGTCAGGTGCCTAGCAGCCCTTCGCTAGGACTTATTTTCCTGACAGCCCTTCGTCAGGTGCCTAGCAGCCCTTCGCTAGGTCTTAGGGTTTCCATGCCTAGCTTAACTAGGACTTTTCTCCAACTTTGGGTTACTTCTCCTTTGCTCCCCTTTGTCTGTTCAATGTATCACTCACTTGAGTATATTGTCAAACATTAAAACACTTAAAGGAGAACATCATTGATGCAACTTGCACCAACATATTTTTGCTTAATATCATGTGTATGTTTTGCCAATTATAAAGTTCTATCCAATAACCTTGAAATCATTGCTTAACTTATGCCCTTAAATGGAATTCAATGGAGTGATTTCATGTGGTTGTAAGGCATAAAGTCATGAATTTTTATAGATTATCTTGCATGACAAATTTGATTTAGATAAGGGCATAAGAAGGATTAAGAGTGTGTAATATAGGGGGTTAAGAGCTAAAAAGGGGAAGACTTTGTCAAAATAAGGACCCTATAGGAAAAAGGTGGATTGGGAATCATTCTATGTGTCCAATCAAGGTCAATGACATTAGTGAATAAAGGGACACATATATGGATTTGAATGTTGATACAAAAATGACAAGTTTGGTCAAAACTTGATTTTGTACCAAAAGTCAAGCACAGTTGATAATTTTCATGAACCAAATTTTTCTAGGGTAGGGTATACCCTAAAAACTGTGCTTGCAAAGTTTCACATTTTTCCAGATTTTCTGAAATTTGTTATGAGTTTCTGAAGTTCGGTGGAAAATCAGAAACTAGGGTATTAGTCGACTGCCAGGGAGGGCAGTCAACTGCTGGGCTTTATAGTGGCTGTGTTAACGCAGGTATCAGTCGACTGCCCTGGGGGCAGTCGACTGGTGTTCTGAGTAGAATGGTGATTAGTGATTTCTGAGGGGTTTTTCAGAAATCTGGTAAGTTCTATTTGGCACCAGGGGTTAGGGTTGCTTGGGGCAATCTGTTTGATGGTGTCAAAGGGGGAGAACTTGAGTGTTAAGTTAGGTTTGGGTTGGAACTTAACTATGAGTAATTTATGATTTTGGATGTTGAGTTGGGAATAACTCAAAGGGATGTTGATTGTGTGAGAGTCAAGTTCGGTAGGACTTGACTTGGTGGTAGCAATGAGAATTGAAAAATGGGAGAAAGCATAGGTTAAGGGGGAGGTTGCCTCTTGTTTGTTATGCTTTATTTTTCAGTTGCTATTGCTATTTATGTTGTTATTATTGTTGTGTTTACCTAACTTAACATATTGCCACACATCAAAAAGGGGGAGATTGTTGGGGCAATCGGCCCTGATATGATCTGTAGGATCATGAGTTTTGATGTGTGTTGACCAATATGGTTAAGTTAGGATTTGTGTTGTTCTCACATGTGTACATGAGTGTGCAGGTGTACAGGTACACAGGGACTTGGTTGATGTCTTCAGGTGAAGGATGGCATGGAGGTAAGCTGGAGGCTTACGTGCGCATCTGAGGGACCATTGGATAGCAGGGATGATGAGCCGAGGGATGCGGACTTCGAGGCGTACGTGAAGGGTGGCATAGAGGCAAGCTGGAGGCTTGTGTGCGCACCCGAGGGACGAGGGCCAAAGATGAAGAGGGCGTGAAGGCAACAGTCAAGGCTGTTGGTGAAGAGTCAACTGAGTTGTGAGGGTCTGAGTATGTGTGTTTGTACTCAGGGGCTAAGCCGGGAGGGTTTGAGTGCGGAGAGACTTGTACTCGGGAGAAAAACCCTAGGCTTAGGTGGCACCAGTCTGTGAGATCGTGGCGTATGCTAGAGGGGGGTGAATAGCACTTTCTTGGCTTTTCTTCTACAAATGGTTAGCACAATACAAGCAAACAAGAAGAAAAACAAATCACAATGCTAACTCACGAGATTTTACTTGGTATCCACCCCTAAGGGTGACTAATCCAAGGATCCACACACGTTCGCACCTCCACTATGAAAAGCCTCCTTCAAGGTGGAGAAAACCTTCACAAGGTTGCCCTCTTCCTCTTTACAAGATGCAAATAGACGCTAGAGGAAGAGCTGATCACTTTGGGCACTATTAGCACTTTGTTGCTCACAAAGACCATACCAACTCGAGCCTAAACGTGCCCTTTAAATAAGAGTAGAGGATGACTTTTCGAGTCATCCAGCCGCCTACCAGTCGACTGCCCAAAAGGGGCAGTCGACTGGTCAAGCCTGAATCACTAGCCAACGGCTAGTTCAACGGCTCCTTTCGGGTTGGCAGTCGACTGCCCCAACTGGGCAGTCGACTGCTAGTAGCCGAAATGGCTACTGTTCATCGACCAGTCGACTGCCCCAACTGGGCAGTCGACTGCTGTGTTGGATCGAGAAATGCGAGAGGGGGGGGGGTGAATGTCGCAGTTCGTTTATTTTTCGGAATTAGAGAGCAGGTGTGCAGCGGAAATAAAAATAAAATAATAACACAAGGACACAGTCGTTTTTACTTGGTTCGGAGCCTGTGTCGACTCCTACTCCAAGGCCCACGGTTGTTGACCGTTTACTTTGGGCAATTCTATATTTGGCGCAAAACAGTTTACAATTATTGAATACAGAGTTAGTGCAGTAAACTTATACAGTTAAGAAAAAGATGCTCTTCTTTTACCGACGTCCGGAGTAGATCGATGATTTCGAGGCAGCGGGACGTCGTCGGCTCGAGTTGGGCAGTTTCTGGAGCAGAGCACGAGAGCAGAAGAGCGTGGAAGCGTCGAAGCGAGTGATGCTTTGACAAGAGGGTCGAGGGGCCTTTATATAGGCCTCCGGGGCGCCCTGGTCGACGGGGGCGCCCCCCCACGTGGCTTCAGATCCGCTGAAGTCGTGGTCAAACGACTTATCCCTTCAGCCTCGGGATAAGCCTTGACGGGGGCGCCCGGGACGCTGGGGGTGCCCTGGTTGACTTGGCCCGTTCTTATCCGCAACGCTGGTCTTCTCGAAGTCTGGCTGGGGGCGCCCGGGACAGTGGGGGCGCCCTGAGTGCTTGGCGCAGTCGCGCGGGCCAGCTGCTTCTTCTGATAGTTTGCCCTGGGGGCGCCCGGGACAGTGGGGGCGCCCTGAATATGTGCTTCGAAGACCATTTGCTTCGTTTGGGTTTTTGGTTCACCTTGGGGGTGCCCGGGACACTCCGGGCGCCCTGGTCAGCAGTCGCCTCTTTCCTTTGAGGCACTCTGAGTTGCAGACACGCGTTCCTTCGGTCCTGCATCCAGGGTTAGTCCAAAACACACTAAAGCAAATAATATTTTGATTTATACAGCCTCAGCTGTCTTGGTTCTGACTTTGGTCTCCAAAATGGAGCCCTAGGTCGAACCGACGCCTAGTGTTCCCTCGGAGGGGAACGCGTCCTCACCTACTCCTCTAGGGAGAGTTTACCTGGTGCCAACCGGCTCCTCCAGTTGGACTTTTGCCTGACAGTCCTTCGCCAGGTCTTGAGGTACCAAGCTGCCCTTCGCTTGGTGCCTAGCGGCCCTTCGCTAGGTCTTTTTCCTTCTGGCAGCCCTTCGCCAGCCTAGCGGTCCTTTGCTAGGGCTTCAACTTTCTGGCACTCCTTCGCCAGTGCCTAGCATTCCTTCGCTAGGGCTTTTTCTGTACACTCAAGGAACTGGTTAGATCACAACTAATCCTTAGCTTTTGAACCCTTTTGCCAGTATCAAAACACAGGTTTGACTTTGGTGCTTCTGCACCAACAATCTCCCCCTTTTTGATATATGGCAACCTCGTTCAAAAAGCTAAGTGAAATATGCAGAAATTGAAATCCCAAGTTAGATTCCCTCCCCCTGGAAGGAACCTCCCCCTAGATTTTTCAAAAATAGGTGGTGTGACTTTAGACGAATTTTTTGTTTTTAAAACCCATTTTACACTTGGAAAATTTTCAGCTTTGGAAAGACATTTTCAGACTTTGGAAAATTTTCAGTTTTGAAAGTATTTCAGACTTGGAAAATTTCAGTTTTGAAAACATTTCAGACTTGGGAAATTTTCAGTTTTGAAAACACTTTCGGACTTGGAAAATTTTTAGTTTGAAAAACCTTTAGTCTTGGAAAATTTTCAGTTTGAAAAACCTTTAGACTTGGAAAATGAAAATTTTCAGTTTGCAGAAAAGAATTAATAACAATTCAAAAGAACCATTTTAAGATAATTCAGAGTTAGAAATATTCACAGAATAAATTTAAGCTTTAAATTTCTAACTTTGAGTTTAATGCTTTTCAGTTAAACTTTTTGAATAAAGGAAAAATTTGAAAAAACTTTTTGTATTTCCTTTTTCCTTTCCAACTCTCCCCCTTTGACATATATAAAAAAAATGCAGAAAAAATTTACAGTAATAAGGGATTTTGCTGTACTGAATCAGACTGAAGCCTAAGTCTGGTTACATCTTTTAGGGACGTGTCTAACCCAATTAGCTACTTACTGACTGTTATAAACAGCAGCTTTTGCTAGGGTTAGTCAAGTTAAGTGGGCTGTTTTTGAAATAAAACTAAGTATAAAGAAAAAACTTTTTAAATCCATTTTAACATCAATTTTAAAGCAGGTTAAAACAATTTTTAAAATGAGTTAAAACAATTTTAAAGCCAAAAAAACATAATTCTATTCTACTAAACATAATCCTAACTGCCTCCTTAGTGAGCTGAACTCAGACTCAGGTAAGGGTTTAGTGAATATGTCAGCTAGGTTGGACTTGGAGTCTACATGCTTAAGGACTATTTCACCCCTAGCTACGTGGTCTCTTACAAAGTGATGTTTTACTTCTATGTGTTTGGTTCTAGAATGTTGAATTGGGTTTTTGGTTAAGTTAATTGAGCTAATATTGTCAATATTGACTTGGGTCTGATTGTAGTCTAGCTGAAAGTCTTTAAGAGTGTGCATCATCCATAAGAGTTGAGCTACACACTCTCCTAGGGCTACATATTCAGCTTCTGTTGTGGATAAGGCAACACAGTGTTGCTTTCTACTGCACCAACTTACTAAGCTGTTTCCTAAGAGTTGGCAGCTTCCACTTGTACTTTTTCTATCTAATTTACAACCAGCATAGTCAGAATCAGAGTATCCTGATAGCTTAAAGGATGAAGTCCTAGGGTACCAAATCCCTACATTTAGGGTGCCCTTAATGTATCTTAACACTCTTTTTAGGGCTGCTAAGTGAGTTTCCTTAGCACATGTTTGGTACCTAGCACACATTCCTACTGAGAAAAGTATATCAGGTCTGCTGGCTGTATGGTACAGTAGACTTCCTATCATGCTTCTATATAATTTTAAGTCTACTGGTTTACCATCAGGGTCACTATCTATTTTTACATTTGTGGCCATTGGTGTACTTATGCTTTTAGAGTTATCCATTTTAAATTTCTTAATTAATTCTTTAGCATATTTAGATTGATGTACATAATTTCCATCCCTAGTTTGTTTAATTTGTAACCCTAAGAAGAAGTTGAGTTCGCCAACTAAACTCATTTCAAACTCATTTTCCATTATTGTTACAAATTCTTTTAGAAATTTAGAGTTAGTTGATCCAAATATTATATCGTCTACGTAAATTTGGGCAATAAATATATCCTTTTCTAAAATTTTAACAAACAAGGTTGGGTCAATTTGACCTTGTTTGAATTCTTTAGAAATTAAGTAGTTGGATAGTCTGTCATACCAGGCCCTAGGTGCTTGTTTTAATCCATAAAGGGCTTTGCTAAGTTTATAGACATACTCTGGTTTTTCTATGTCCTCAAATCCTGGGGGTTGTCCTACATAGACTTCTTCCTTAATGAGCCCATTCAGGAAGGCTGATTTTACATCCATTTGGTATAATTTGAATCCTTTATGGGATGCAAAGGCTAGTAACATCCTTATAGACTCAAGTCTAGCTACAGGGGCATAGGTTTCATCATAATCCAACCCTTCTACTTGACTGAATCCTTTAGCTACTAAGCGGGCTTTATTTCGGACTATTTCACCTTGATCGTTTAACTTATTCCTAAATACCCACTTAGTGTCAATTACGGATTTGCCCTTAGGTCTGGGTACTAGCTCCCAGACTTGGTTTCTCTCAAATTGGGCTAACTCTTCTTGCATGGCTAAGATCTAGTCAGGGTCAGGTAGGGCTTCCTCAATGGTCTTAGGTTCAATTTTTGAAATCATGGCTACTTGACTAAGATTTCTATAGGAGGCTCTAGTTCTGACTCCTAAGGTTGGATCACCTACAATTTGGTCAGTTGGGTGACTGAGTCTAGGTTTCTTGGTTTTTCTAGTACTTGGCTCAGCTTCAGGTCCAGCTGGTCCAATGGGTTCTATTCTTGATTCATTGGTTGGTTCTACTGATTCAGAAGTTGGTTCAATTGTTAAGTCATTAATGGGTTCAATTAGGGTTTCAGAGTTATCTTCTTGATCAGTATTTGATGAAGCTAAGTCAGGATTATCAGATTTTGGGTTAATTTCTTCATCAAATATTAAGTTAGTTGTTTCTTCAATTTTCTTAGTTATCTTATTGTAGACTCTATAAGCTCTACTTGTTGTAGAGTACCCTAAGAAGATGCCTGGGTTTGACTTGGATTGGAATTTTCCAAGATAGTCCTTGGTATTAAGAATATGGACTTTGCATCCAAAGACTCTAAGATAGTGTAGGTTTGGAAGTCTATGGTAGTAAAGTTCATAAGGTGTTTTATTTAACCTTTTATTAGGTAGAATCCTATTTTGGATATAGCAAGCTGTGCTAATTGCTTCTGCCCAATAATGGTTAGGTAGGTCAAATTCATTGAGCATTGCCCTAGCAGCTTCCTGTAGGGTTCTATTTTTCCTTTCTACTATACCATTTTGTTGGGGGGTTCTAGGACATGAAAATTCGTGTTTATATCCATTTATCTTACAGAATTCTTCGAATCTTTGATTCTCGAATTCTCCCCCGTGGTCAGACCTAAGTCTTTTGATTTTGGTATCATTTTGATTTTCAATTAATTTACAAAAGTTGTTAAACAGGTTCAGGGTTTCATCTTTGGTCTTTAGAAACCTAACCCAGGTGAACCTAGAGTAGTCATCAATTATCACTAAGCAGTATCGGTTTCCACTTAGTGATTTGGCTCCATGTGAATCAAGTAGGTCAAGGTGTAGGAGCTCAAGTGTGGTTTGGGTCTGATCAGATTGGATCAATTTGTGACTAGATTTGGTTTGTTTGCCTTGATTACAGGATTCACATATTAGGTTTTCACTGTTTTTGATTTTAGGGATACCTTTGATTAGGCCAAGTTGGGTGATTTTTGAGATGGTTCTTAGATTGGTATGACCTAATCTCCTATGCCAGAGTTTTGACTGTTCTAACTGTGTTAGCAGGCATTTGGGTACAAGGGGAAGACTTATAGTGTACACATTATTTTTCCTAGTGCCCTTAAGCATGATTTCTGAGTCTTGTGCATTTCTAATTAGGCAGTTAGAGTTGTTGAAGGTAACTAAATAACCGGAGTCACATAACTGACTTATGCTAAGTAAGTTAAAACTAAAATTTTCAACCAATAGAACCTTTTTAATAATGAAATTGGATTTAAGTTCAATGTTACCTGACCCAATTACCTTGAGTGTAGCATTGTTTCCAAATGCCACTGAGCCCAGGTTTTTGAACTTGAGTTTGGTGAACTTCAATTTGTCCCCAGTCATGTGTCAGGAGCACCCACTATCTAACATCCATTGGTCCAAATCTTTATGTTCCTACACATAAAGAATTTTTGGTGATTTGGATCCAATTTAAGTTAGAGATAGCTTAATTGAGTTTCACTTCCTAGTCTGTCTCACCCCAGTCTAGGGTTTTCAGTCACGTTAACCTTAAGGTTTTTGTGAGACAGGTTTGAGGATAAATATTAATTTTGAAAATGAGTGTTAATTTGTTTTGAAACAGTTATTTTAGTTTTGAAAACAGATTTGGAAAAAGATGAAATTTTGAAAAAGAGATTAGGTGATTTTGAAAAAGTTTATGAAATAGAACTTTTGAAATCAGGAAAGAATCTATAATTATTTGAAATTTGAGTTAGATTCGAATTTGACAAAAGATAATTTGAATTTGAATTTCAGAAATTGGCTTCCAGGTTTTGGCGAGGCACTAGGCCTTCTTTGGCCGTAGCCTTATGGGATCATCCACCCTTTCCTTGACAAAGCCTTTTAATGAAATTTCATTTTCAACTTAAATTAGGTCATTTTCTGGTCTAACTAGCTTGGGTCTTGGATCGGTAGCTTCGGCTGGTTTCACCAGTCTAAAGAGACCAAGTAGACTTGATCTTATTAGAGTTGGTTTCCCCAGCGTACTATCATCTCACCTCCTCCCAATACTATGTTTTCAAATTTCAAGTAATTGAGTCCTTAAATCTAACTTAAGTCTAAGCATGGCAATTTGCAGAAATTTAAATAGACAAGCAATCAAGCAAAAAAAATTATCTAATAATGAAAATTGTTTTGATTTTGGCTCCCCCTGGACTAAAGCCTCTGTATGGGTTAGGCAAGATGTGAATCTTGTCCTTGGGGATCCAAAATTGATTTGAACCAATTGGTTTGGTCAGGCACAGTTTTGGCACCCATGCCTGAGTTTTAGGGCTAGACCGGTTCAGTACAGCAAAATAAGATCTTTGCCGGGATTTGGTTCTATAGCCAAGTCCGGATCGATTTAGAACTGATTTCTATTTTCCAAGAATCATATCAAGATTCTTGGAGCCAGATGTAAATCGTTCTAAAGCTGTTCTATAATCCTTAACCTGAGTTTTCAGGGAGGAATTTTCTTTTTCAAGTTTCTCAACTTGAGTAGGAGTTCCTTCCTGAAACTTCTCGGTTAAGGGTTTAGAGTCAGCTCCCTCCTTCAGGAGTTTTACTTCCTGTCGGAGGGATTCGACCCGGAGTTTGGCTTTTGCCAAATCTCGAGAAAGAAAAGCAATTAATTCAGATAACTGTACTCTATTAAAACCAGTTACCTTAATTTCTCCATCTTCTGTGAAGGTTAGCTCGCCGTCCTCCTGTTCTGATTCTGATTCTGTTTCGACTTTATCTGAGGCGGTCAGAGCTAGGAGGTTGGACTGGGGTACCTCTTCTTCTTCTTCTGAGGAGGACTCGTCCCAGGTTGCTTGCAGTGCCTTCTTTCTTCTCGGCTTTCTGGTCTCCTTTAGGTTGGGCATTCTGACTTGTAGTGACCCTTTTTCTTGCACTCGTAGCAGGTCACATTGGGCTTGTTTGCGGGTTCAGTTGGTTCGTCCTTTCTTCGGCCGGTTTTTCGTTTGTTGGTTCGGTTCTTCAGCTCCTTGTAGTAGCTTCGAGCGAGCCGGACCAGCTTGGTTTGATCTCTATCTTCTTCTTCTGAATCTGAGTCTGAGTTGGATTCGGTTTCAGGTTTGGGCTTCTTCTTTGTTGTTCTTCCTGTCTTGCCTGCAAGAAAAGCAATACCTTTCTCAACCATATTGGTGTTAGTTTCTTCGTGCAGTTCTAATTCAGAAAATAATTCGTCTAATTTTATTTTAGAAAGATCCCTAGAGACCTTGTACGCATCTACCATAGATGCCCACAAGGAGTTTCTAGGAAAGGAGTTTAGAGCCAACCTTATTAGGTCACGGTTTTCAACCTTGTGACCTATTGTGTGAAGACCGTTCATTACCTCTTGGATTCTTGCATGGAGCTGGGCTGCTGTTTCGTTGTCGGCCATTTTGATAGTGTAGAGTTTATTTAGTAACAGGTCCCGCTTGCTGATCCGAGTGTCTGAAGTCCCTTCGTGCAGCTCGATCAGTTTTGTCCATAACTCTTTTGCACTATTGAAGGGGCCCACGCGGTTCAGCTCTTCCTTTGTCAGCCCGCATTGTAAGGTTTGTGTTGCTTTTGCGTCGGCTTCTATCTTGCGTTTCAGGGAGTTGTCCCATTCGGAGTAGTTTTGTGGTTGTCGTTCAGAGTTTCGGGGGATCTCCAGACCGGACTGGATGATGATCCACATTTCCACCTGAGTTTTCAGGTGGACCTCCATACGACTTTTCCAGTATGAAAAGTCTTCTCCACTGAAAAGTGGAGGTCTGGCTGTGCTGAATCCCTCTTGCATGGCCATTTGTCCTGAAATAGCAAATAACAACAAAAAAACACGAATATTCCAAGACTTGGTCTTGGATTTAGTAGTGCGGGAGGAAAAGAAATAAGAACAATTTCAAGGGGTGTTGCACTAACCTTGAAAGAAAAATTCGAACGAAAAAATTAAAAAAAATTGTAAAAGTAAAGTGAAAGAAATCCGAAAAAAATTTCAAACTGGTGGTTGCACCAAGTTTGAATTCCCCGCTCTGATACCACTTGTTGGATCGAGAAATGCGAGAGGGGGGGGTGAATGTCGCAGTTCGTTTATTTTTCGGAATTAGAGAGCAGGTGTGCAGCGGAAATAAAAATAAAATAATAACACAAGAACACAGTCGTTTTTACTTGGTTCGGAGCCTGTGTCGACTCCTACTCCAAGGCCCACGGTCGTTGACCGTTTACTTTGGGCAATTCTATATTTGGCGCAAAACAGTTTACAATTATTGAATACAGAGTTAGTGCAGTAAACTTATACAGTTAAGAAAAAGATGCTCTTCTTTTACCGACGTCCGGAGTAGATCGATGATTTCGAGGCAGCGGGACGTCGTCGGCTCGAGTTGGGCAGTTTCTGGAGCAGAGCACGAGAGCAGAAGAGCGTGGAAGCGTCGAAGCGAGTGATGCTTTGACAAGAGGGTCGAGGGGCCTTTATATAGGCCTCCGGGGCGCCCTGGTCGACGGGGGCGCCCCCCCACGTGGCTTCAGATACGCTGAAGTCGCGGTCAAACGACTTATCCCTTCAGCCTCGGGATAAGCCTTGACGGGGGCGCCCGGGACGCTGGGGGCGCCCTGGTTGACTCGGCCCGTTCTTATCCGCAACGCTGGTCTTCTCGAAGTCTGGCTGGGGGCGCCCTGGGCGCTGGGGGCGCCCTGAGTGCTTGGCGCAGTCGCGCGGGCCAGCTGCTTCTTCTGATAGTTTGCCCTGGGGGCGCCCGGGACAGAGGGGGCGCCCTGAATATGTGCTTCGAAGACCATTTGCTTCGTTTGGGTTTTTGGTTCACCTTGGGGGCGCCCGGGACACTCCGGGCGCCCTGGTCAGCAGTCGCCTCTTTCCTTTGAGGCACTCTGAGTTGCAGACACACGTTCCTTCGGTCCTGCATCCAGGGTTAGTCCAAAACACACTAAAGCAAATAATATTTTGATTTATACAGCCTCAGCTGTCTTGGTTCTGACTTTGGTCTCCAAAATGGAGCCCTAGGTCGAACCGACGCCTAATGTTCCCTCGGAGGGGAACGCGTCCTCACCTACTCCTCTAGGGAGAGTTTACCTGGTGCCAACCGGCTCCTCCAGTTGGACTTTTGCCTGGCAGTCCTTCGCCAGGTCTTGAGGTACCAAGCTGCCCTTCGCTTGGTGCCTAGCGGCCCTTCGCTAGGTCTTTTTCCTTCTGGCAACCCTTCGCCAGCCTAGCGGTCCTTTGCTAGGACTTCAACTTTCTGGCACTCCTTCGCCAGTGCCTAGCATTCCTTCGCTAGGGCTTTTTCTGTACACTCAAGGAACTGGTTAGATCACAACTAATCCTTAGCTTTTGAACCCTTTTGCCAGTATCAAAACACAGGTTTGACTTTGGTGCTTCTGCACCAACATGCTGAACCCCCGAAACCCTCTGTGAGCCCTGGCTGTCGATTGCCCTTTGGGCCAGTCGACTCCTGAGTTCATTACATCACTCAAACTCACTCCAAACACTCTCCTTCACGTATGCCTTCAGGTATGCTTCCCTAGCTTGCCCTTTGAAGTCATCTTCCTCTGGCTATCGTCCCTCGGATGCGCACGCAAGCCTCCCTTGGCTTGCCTCCATGCCACCCTTCACGTGTGCCCTTGAAGTCCACTTCCCGGCTTGCTCTTGGAGCTCTCCTCCCTCGGCTCTCGTCCCTCGGATATGTTTCTCCTGTGTGATTCTCCAAGTCCTGCAAACTCAATCACACATATTAACACAACATAACACCCTTAACTCTAAACTTATTGACACACACATCAAAACCATGATCTTCCCGATCATTCTTGGTTCGATTGCCTCAACAATCTCCCCCTTTTTGATGTGTGGCAATACGTTTAAGTTTAGGGATAAAAATACCAGTCAACAGTATAACATAGCAATTGAATAAAGTAAGACATATCAAAACCTAAGAGGTATCCTCCCCCTTAATCCATGTCCTCACCTTTTTCAATTCTACTCATTTTCAACCATTCCAAGTTGAAAATCTAACTTAACCACTCATCCTCCCCCTTTGACACCATCAAAAACTATTGCCTCATGCAAACTTAACCCTTGATATCAAATGGGAGACAAACCAACTTTCTGAACCACACTCAGCCAGCTGAAACTACCCGTGCCAATCGACTGCCCACAGGGGCAGTCGACTGGTGAACCTTACAGAAGGTTCTGTCTGGTGCCAGCAGTCGACTGCCCCAAATGGGCAGTCGACTGATACTCTGCAGTCACCAATTTCAGCTTCTGATCTGAAATTCAGAAACCTCCAAAAAAATCCAGAAAATTTCAAAAATTACAAAACTTTGCAAGCAAGTTTGAAATGATATACATGATCAAGGAAAAATATTAGCCCATATAAAATTTTAAACATGCTTGACTTTTGACTATAATTCAAAATAGATGAAAATCACTAAGGTTTGTACCAAATTCTCATTCTAAGCTTGCAAACCTATTTCCTTCAAATGCATGACATTGTATGTCAAACATAAAATGGTTTTCAAAGGTTTAAAATGTCCAACTATGATCTTTGAGCAAAATGTCCATGAATTAAATATTTGCCTTCCCCATAGTTGGTCTATTTTTATATTTTGATACTTTTATGAACCCAACAATGTGCCACAAGCACAAGTGGACCATATGTATCATCCTAATGGATCAAGCACACTTCTCCCAATCTATTTCCCAAAAATCCACTCTACATTTCTACAAAACACATCCCAAGGCCTCTTCTTAAGGATGTAAACTCCGATTTGGGAAGAGGCTTGGTGAAAATATCGGCTAGGTTTGACTTTGACTCAACATAGTACAAATCTATGTCTCCCCTTGCCACATGATCTCTAATGAAGTGATGCTTCACTTCTATGTGTTTTGTCCTAGAGTGATGAACCGGATTTTTTGTCAAATTGATTGTACTTATATTATCACACAAGACTTTTACCTTGGAATAATGTAAATCATAATCCTCTAAAGTGTGCATGATCCAAAGTAGTTGGAAAACACAACCACCCATTGCCACATATTCGGCCTCCGTTGTTGATAGGGCAACACATGGTTGTTTCCTACTACTCCAACTAACTAAAGAACACCCAAGAAAATGACACCCACCACTAGTACTCTTCCTATCTAGCTTACACCCCGCATAGTCCGAGTCGGTGTATCCAATGAGTTCTACACTAGGTGTTCTAGGATACCAAAGTCCAACATTAAGTGTACCCTTAACATATCTAAGTATCCTTTTTACAACAACCAAATGAGACTCTTTAGGACATGATTAATACCTTGCACACATACCTACCGCAAAAAGTATATCGGGTCTACTAGCGGTTAGGTACAATAAGCTACCAATCATACTCCTATATTGCTTTGATTCCACCATTTTCCCTTCATTGTCACTATCCATATTCACATTGTTTCCTATAGGGGTGGATGCTACCTTAGCATTTTCTAGACCAAATTTCTTTAACATTTCTTTGGTATACTTAGTTTGAAACACATGTGTTCCTTCACTAGTTTGCTTAACTTGTAGACCTAAAAAGAAAGTTAGCTCCCCTACAAGACTCATTTCAAATTCATTTTCCATGCATTGGATGAACTCTTGTAAGAAGTCATTATTTGTTGACCCAAAAATAATGTCATCTACATACACTTGGGCAACAAATATATCCTTATCCTTAGATTTTAGGAACAAAGTAGGGTCAATTGTTCCTCTCCTAAATCCCTTAGACACTAGAAATGAAGAAATCTTTCATACCAAGATCGGGGAGCTTGTTTCAATCCATATAAGGCTTTCCTTAACTTGTACACATGCCTAGGGTGATTTGAATCCTCAAACCCGGGAGGTTGTTCTACATAAACTTCTTCCTTAATGACCCCATTAAGAAATGCCGACTTCACATCCATTTGATGAAGTGTGAATCCCATGTGAGCGGCATAGGCTAGTAGGATTCGAATTGACTCTAGTCTAGCTACCGGGGCATAGGTTTCATCATAATCCAATCCCTCAACTTGGTTAAATCCCCTAGCTACCAACCTAACCTTATTCCTAGTAATCTTTCCTTGATCATCTAGTTTGTTCCTAAAGACCCATCTAGTAGTTACAATAGTGCAATCATTGGGCCTAGGAACCAACTCCCAAACTTCACTTCTCTCAAATTGGTTTAGCTCTTCTTGCATGGCTAACACCCAATCCACATCTTTCAATGCTTCATCAATAGACTTAGGTTCCAATTGAGAGATTAAGGCTATTTGACTTACTCGATTTCTAAAGGAAGACCTAGTTCTTACCCCTTGATTTACATCACCCATTATTTGGTCAATAGGATGATCTTGGTGATGTCTCAATGGTCTAGTGGGTGAGGGTGTATCAACTACTAATTCCTCATCATCTAGGGTATTCCTTACTCCCCCTTGATCAATGCCCTCCAAATGTAGGTCTTGGATTCTTTGGGCAAGGGGTTGGATCTCTTCAATGTCCTTATCAATAGAAGCTTTCCTAGGGTAGGTAGTGGTAGTTTCATCAAAATCAACATTGGAAGACTCCTCAATTACCTTTGTCCTTTTGTTGTAGACCCTATAACCTCTACTAGTGGATGAATAACCAACTAGAATTCCTTCATCGGCTTTTGACTCAAATTTCCTTAGGTCATCTTTGGTATTTAGAATATAAACCTTACACCCAAAGACCCTAAGGTAATGAACTTGTGGAGTTCTCCCATTCCACAATTCAAAAGGGATTTTTCCTAGGAACCTATGTATCAAGACCCGGTTTTGAATGTAACAAGCGGTATTAACCGCTTCGGCCCAAAAATAGCTAGGAAGAGAGTAGGCATTAAGCATAGTCCTAGTGGCTTCTTGTAGGGCTCTATTTCTTCTTCCAACGACCCCATTTTGTTGAGGAGTTCATGGGCATGAAAATTCATGCTTGTATCCATTCTCTAGACAAAATTTGGAGAAATTGGAATTCTCAAACTCCCCACCATGATCACTCCTAATTCGGTTGATTTTGAGATGTTTCTCATTTTCAACCCTTTTACTAAAACCTATGAAAATTTCTAAGGTATCATCCTTATGTTTCATGAAAAACACCCAAGTAAACCTAGAAAAGTCATCTACAATAACTAAGCAATATTTACTACCAACTAATGAAGGAGTGCTATGACAATCAAATAAATCCATGTGTAAAAGCTCTAACGGTAAAGTAGTAGTAACTAGAGTTTTACCTTTGTGTGATGATTTTGATTGCTTACCCTCTTGACATGCATCACACATCTTGGTCTTTTCATAGTTGATCATAGGAAGTCCCTTCACAAGCTCCTTTCTTGCCACTTTAGCAATGTTCTTCATGTTGATGTGTCCAAGCCTTCGGTGCCACAACCATCCTTCCTCTTCTTTAGACATGAGACACTTAGGCATATTGTTAGAAGCATAAGCAAGATCAAGATAGTAAAGGTTAGCCTCTCTATATCTTTCTATCATGATATTTTCGGATCCATTTTGCTTAATTAAGCACTTCTTAGCATGAAATTCAACACAATAACCCGCATCATAAAGTTGACTTACACTAAGCAAGTTAAATTCCATTCCCTTAACTAAAAGAACTTTGTGAATAGAAATTGTAGAAGATACCTCAATAGTGCCCCTACCAATTATTTTGAGTTTACCACTATTTCCAAAGGATACGGTTCCTTCTTTTAGGTAGCTAATTGTGGTGAACTTGCTCACATCTCCGGTCATATGCCTTGAGCACCCACTATCTACAATCCACATTTTTGATGCATTCTTCACTTTTACCTAAACAACATGGAAAACACAAACTTTTGGTATCCAAATCTTTGATCCACAAGCATCATTTAAAAACTTCTTTGGTACCCATGCCTTCTTAACATTTCCCTTAGCCCCTTGTCTTCTATAGGCACCAATCCTACCGGTAAGTGAAACAAAGGCAACTTCCTTGGTTTTTGGTCTATACCCTATCCCGACTTTGTTGTATACGGCTCTTTGGCTATTGATTATCATGTCAAGGTTACTAGAGCCCACTTGGAATTTTCTAAGTGCCTTAGTAAGATCCTCTACCTTTTCCCTTAAGTCCTTGTTTTCACTTTCAAGACATGAATCATGTGATGTAAAAGAAGAAGCATGCAAGTCATTCTTAAGCTTGGAAGACTCTACCTTAAGCATGGCAATTTCATCCTTCAAGTCCCTAATTTTACTTCTAGCTTTAGCTAAATCCATATTTGTGCTAGAAATAATCTTAATTAAAGTGGAGGAGGGTAAGTTGTATACCTCACTTACCGAAGCCTCGGAATCGGATGATGATGATGAGTCTCCACCTTCTTCATCACTACTTGAATCCTTCTCATCATCGGATGCCTCCAAGTTATCCCTTCCCATAAGTGCAAAATGGGACACATGCTCTTCTCTTCCTCCGAAGAGGATGCCTCATCCCAAGTAGCTTTCAAGTTGGTGACATTCTTCCCTTTTTCTTTTGACTTCTTCTTTTCACTCTTCTTGCTTAGATCCTTCTTTTCTTCCCTTTCCTTCAATTGTGGACACTCATTTTTCATATGTCCTTCTTGGTGGCAATTGTAGCAAATGATCTCTCTACCTTTGCTCTTGCTCCTTGATCCTTTCCTACCATAAGATTTGTTAGAGAAACTTTTAAAGGCTCTTCTCATTTTCCTTACCATGTAGGCTTCTTGATCACTATCAATGGAGCCGCTAGACTCCTCCGAGTCGGATGATGAAGAGTAGATGATCTTCTTTTTCTCCTTCTTCTTTTTCTTCTCCTTTTCTACAATAAAAGCTACACCTTTTTCTTTAGTAGTCATGTTAGCTTGCTCATGTAACTCAAATTCACAAAATAAATCATCCAATTTTACCGTGGAGAGATCCCTTGACACTTTGTAGACATCAACCATTGATGCCCACAAGGTAGTCCTAGGAAATGATTGAAGCACATACCTCACGATATCCCGATTTTCAATCTTCTCACCAATTACATGCAATTCGTTGATGATTTCTTTTACTCTTCCATGTAGTTGGCCAACCGTCTCATTGGTCTTCATGACTAGTGATTGTAGTTGAGCCACCAATAAATCTTTCTTTGCTCTTCGTGACTCATTTGACCCTTCGTTGAGTTCAACTAGCTTCTCCCATAGATCTTTCGCACTCTTGAAAGGTCCTACCTTATTGAGTTGTTCTTTCGATAGTCCACATTGAAGCGTTGTGATGGCCTTGGCATTTGCATGTGCCTTTTTCAATACATCCTTAGTCCAAGCGCTCATTGGTAGTAATTCTCCTCTTTCATTCATTGGTGTGTCGAATCCATCTACAATGCTCATCCAATTTTCGATATCATTCATTAAGTAGTACTCCATCCTACCTTTCCAATAGGTGAAGTCATTGCCGTCGAAAAATGGTGGCCTTGCGGTGCTATATCCCTCTTGAAACGCCATTTCTTGATGCTCCGGTCGACGGTGAGTTCTCCCCGAAGCGAACCGGCTCTGATACCACTTGTGAGATCGTGGCGTATGCTAGAGGGGGGTGAATAGCAATTTCTTGGCTTTTTCTTCTACAAATGGTTAGCACAATACAAGAAAACAAGAAGAAAACAAACCACAATGCTAACTCACGAGATTTTACTTGGTATCCACCCCTAAGGGTGACTAATCCAAGGATCCACACCAATTCGCACCTCCACTATGAAAAGCCTCCTTCAAGGTGGAGAAAACCTTCACAAGGTTGCCCTCTTCCTCTTTACAAGATGCAAATAGACGCTAGAGGAAGAGCTGATCACTTTGGGCACTATCAGCACTTTGTTGCTCACAAAGACCATACCAACTCGAGCCAAAACGTGCCCTTTAAATAAGAGTAGAGGATGACTTTTTGAGTCATCCAGCCGCCTACCAGTCGACTGCCCAAAAGGGGCAATCGACTGGTCAAGCCTGAATCACTAGCCAACGGCTAGTTCAACGGCTCCTTTCGGGTTGGCAGTCGACTGCCCCAACTGGGCAGTCGACTGCTAGTAGCCGAAATGGATACTGTTCGTCGACCAGTCGACTGCCCCAACTGGGCAGTCGACTGCTGAACCCTCGAAACCCTCTGTGAGCCCTGGCAGTCGACTCCTGAGTTCATTACATCACTCAAACTCACTCCAAATACTCTCCTTCACGTATGCCTTCAGGTATGCTTCCCTAGCTTGCCCTTTGAAGTCATCTTCCTCTGGCTATCGTCCCTCGGATGTGCACGCAAGCCTCCCTTGGCTTGCCTCCATGCCACCCTTCACGTGTGCCCTTGAAGTCCACTTCCCGGCTTGCTCTTGGAGCTCTCCTCCCTCGGCTCTCGTCCCTCGGATATGTTTCTCCTGTGTGATTCTCCAAGTCCTGCAAACTCAATCACACATATTAACACAACATAACACCCTTAACTCTAAACTTATTGACACACACATCAAAACCATGATCTTCCCGATCATTCTTGGTTCGATTGCCTCAACACAGTCGACTGCTATTATGGGCAGTCGACTGGGAGCAGTCGACTGGCCCTTTGGGCAGTCGACTGCTGTTTGACTGGACAGTTGTGATTTCGAACGTTGTACGGCAACGGTCAGATTCTGAGTGGGACTAGTCGACTGCCCTTTTGGGCAGTCGACTGGTGGCGGCTGTTTCAGCTTCGAGCCCTATTTAAAAGGGCTCGTTTCTTACCTTGTTTCTTGATGAAACTTGTCTTGGTTAAGGGCAAGTTAGTAGTCTTTGTTCACATAGCTTTGCTTGAGTTGTGGTGAGGTTTCTCCACCCACAAGGAGCCACGATTTCTAGCCGGAAGTTGTCCGGGGCTTGATCCGCCGAAGGATTATTGGATTAGTCATCCGATCGGGGTGGATACCAACTAAATCAACATTGTTAGCATTGGTTAGTTGTTTATTATTATTTTTATTTGTATTTCCGCTGTGCTACTAACCATTGTAGGTGAAAGAAGTCGAAGAATCGCTATTCACCCCCCCTCTAGCGTAGGTAAACGATCTCACACCTCCAAGTTGGGAATTTGCACCTAACCCTCCAAGTTAGGACTTTTCACCTAGCCCTCCAAGCTAGGACTTTTCACCTATCCCTCCAAGCTAGGACTTTTCACCTAACTTTTTCGAATTAGGACTTTTTCATACCTAGCCCTCCAAATTAGGATTTCCATCACCTGGCTTCACTCACCAGGATTTCTCACACCTAACCCTCTATGTTAGGATTTCAATCATCCCGTGCCTAATCCTCGATTAGGACTTCATCATAATCATAATCATAATCATAGTCATCAACCCAAACTAAAATCGGTGTCAACATCAAAATAACAATCAGGGTCAGACTGTATCAACATTATGGAGTTTGGTATTTAGGTTATTTTTGATAATTTCAATCTTTTATATTTTTGGATTTTGAGTTCATCTAGAGTATTTTGGATTTTTAGTATATTTAAAATTTTTCCTTTCTGTCAAGATTCTTTTTTATGTTTTAAGATTTGGAGTCTATATAAGTGTCTTGTTTGATTAATGTAAAGGGGGTGGATTGATTAATAAGAATTTATGACTGCACCGTTTCTTCCCAAACGTTGAGTTTAGTTGCCTATCTCTTGGTATTTTACAGAATCAACGGTTGTAGAATATCATTTTTAGTATTCGTACACGAATCAAAGGAATCAAAGATGGCATACAGGTTGGAAAAATCGTTGTATGAGTTGAAGCAATCTTCGAGACAATGGTACAAGCGATTTGATAAGTTTATGATAGGGCAAAAGTACACAAGAAACAAATATGATCATTGTGTGTATTTGTGCAAGCTACAAGATGGATCCTATATATATCTTCTTCTTTACGTTGACGATATGTTGATAACTACCGAGAGTCAGACAGAAATAGAGAAATTAAAGAATCAATTAAACAAGGAGTTTGAGATAAAGGATCTCGGTGAAACAAAGAGGATTCTCGGCATGGAAATATCAAGAGATAAGAAATTGGAAAGGCTTTGTTTATCTCAGAAAGAATATTTGGTAAAGATACTAAAACATTTTAGTATGAATGAGAATCAAAGTCAGTTAGTACCCCACTTGCTTCTCATTTCAAGTTTACTGCATTCATATATATCTCCAAAGAATGATGCAACATGGGAAGAATACACTTTAGAAGTACCATATGCAAATATTGTTGGGATAGTTTGTATGTAATGCAAAAGATGATGGTAGATCGGATCGGTCAGGATCGGATCGTAAAATCGTACGATCCTATCAAAAACCCTTAAAATGAAAAAATATACAATTTTTATTAACACTATAATGAAAATAATCACGTTTAACTTCAAGAATATTCTATTTATTACAAGGTGATCCAATTTAATTGTCAACCTATTAGATAATAGACATCTAAAGACTTATCATTTTAGAAAAAAGATATAACATAATATTATTAATCAAAAACTAACTAAAAAATAATTAAATAGATATTTAAATAATCTTAAAACACTAACACTAACGATGTAAAAGATAAAAAAAATAATAAAAAAGATTAATAATCTTCTGGGCCTCTGAAAAGGCTTTAAACAATATTTTTTGGGATTCAATCTTAAAACTAACTTGTAGATCTTTGAACGAGTTTCAATTTGATATATTATAGGTCACGTGGTTCAATCCGAGTCAAAAGTTATGACCTCTTAAAGTTTTCATCGATCCTGTTCCGATTCTGTTCCGATCCTGTCCGATCCTATACGATTCTGTCCGATTCTGTCCGATTACGATCCTGCCGATCTGATTTCCATTCAGGTTAGGAGGTCTAGTGGATGCGATTCTATTGGTGGTAGGGTATATATGCATGATCCTGGAAAGGAGCATTGGTAAGCTGTGAAATGGGTTCTACGATATATTTTGAACATCGTAGATATTGGTTTGGTATTTCAATAGGGCAAACAAGATGGTCAGTATGTAGTTGAGTATTGTGATTCTGATTATGCAAGTAATTTGGACAAGCATCGATCAACTATTGGTTATGTGTTTTCTTTTGCAAAGGCACTAGCCAGTTGGAAGTCCACCTTACAGTCAACAAAGTCCACCTTACAGTCAACAGTTGCTTTGTCTACAATAAAGGCGGAATATATGACACTTACAGAGGTTGTGAAGGAGACAATTTGGCTTCAAGAGTTGCTTGGTGAACTGGGAATGGAGCAGAAACACATCAAAGTGCATTATAATAGTCAGAGTGTTATTCATTTAGCAAAGAACTAGGTTTATCATGCATGGACGAAGCACATTGATGTTTAATATCATTTTATACATGAGATTCTAGAAGAAGATGGAGTTATAATTTTGAAGATTCGAACCACTGAAAATCTCGCTGACATGATGACAAAAGTGGTAATTGCTGTCAAGTTTAAACATAGTTTAGACTTGATCAATATTATTCAAAATTGATAGCTGAAATTTACAACACTACAGAAGATTGGTTTTGTGAGATAATCATATGGAATTTTACCAAGGTAGAGATTTGTTATTTCTTTAGTGGCCAATATTTATTTGATCTATTATTTTTTTGTTTGGTAAAATTAAATAATCCCACGTTAGGAATTGAGATAAATAAGGAGTCTTAAGGCTATAAAAGACTCCTATCTCTTTTGTTTGGGTACTAGAATAGGGATATGGAATCTGGAAACTATAATTTGGAATTTAGAATTTGGAGTTGCCTCTTCTACTATGTTCAGGCAATTAAATCTTAAATTAGTGAACTATTTTTTTTTTGGTAGTATTTTGAGGATTTAGGCATAATGGCCGAATCTCATTAAATTATGGTGTTCTCTTTCATGTTTAGTTAATAGCTATTATCAAGGATAATTGTTGCAAATTATTGTGCTGTTGGTGGAAATGAACCCCTATTCCACAAAACTAACCTTCAGCGGTTCAATTTCAAGAACAAGATAGGAAATGCCACCAAGAACACTACCAACATGAAGTTTAGGAATCCCAAGCACCTATCTATGCTGAACCATTTAAGGTTTTAGTTGCTTGAGCTGTACCCAAAATTGCTCAGAATTCTGTTCTTGGATGATGATTTTGTGGTGCAGTGGGATTTCATAGCATTGTGGAAAATTGATATGGAAGGGAAGGTAAATGAAGCAGTTGAGACATGCTTTGGGTCTTTTCACCATAATATTGTACTAACATTTACATTAACAGCTAATCATTTGCCTTATATATTTTCTATGAAGTTTAAAAAATTTAACCTATTGTAATCCTTGCCCTATCTTTGCTAATATTCTTATTAAGATAAATAAGAAATATTTTTTAGAAAAAAAGAGAAGGCTTAACCTGGCCATAAGGACCTTTTTTTTTATTTGCACTGTATCATTCAGATATACTAGGAAAGAGATTGTTGCATAACTTTTTTAGATATGATGCCTTATTATCTTTTACTACCGATATTCCTTTATCATTTATTTTTTTTTGATAATGATTATTGAAACAGTTGCTGCAGAATGAAAATTGAACACTATGGATAGGTATACTTCCACCGGGATCTACTCCACAATCACTTGCCCTAGGTTAGAATCCGACGGAAGGATATTTAATTATCATCTCACATATTTATAATTCGATTTCTAATTACGATATATTTTATAAAAAAAATTTCTTCAAATAGGACGTGAACCTTGAGATACTGAATATCTAGACCACCCGTTATGAGCATTTTTTGATTTATTTTGATGGTCGATAAAATTTTTTTATAGGATCAGATCGATAGCTAGGGATTAAAAAAGTCACGTTAATTATTTTTTTTACTCCACAACCCCTTGACTAGAAAGGCAAATATGATAGAAAGGCAAATATGATACCTTTCGCCTTGTTACTTGAAAGATACATTTGGAGTAATAATAACTTGATCTTATATCTGATGTGATTTTAAACTTTGTGGTGAAATATTATTAATTTTTTATATTTATCATGTTATTAAAATTTTAAACAAATATGAAATATATTTATAGTTGATAGTAAACGAAGACTATTATTAATAGATATGAAATAATACTTTTCTCGTTTAGTATGCTATTCAATCTTTTAAATTATTTTCAATATTAATTTTACTTATACAAATAAATGCAATATGTATTTGTAGGTACAAGTACTTAGATTTTGCTTATATATACTATAATGTTCGAAGATACTTCATAGTAAATTAGTTCAGTTTTCATTTTACAATACTTTATTAATTTTAAACTTTAATGTGTATTTCATTAGTATTGGAATCAATACTTTTATATTAGTATTGTATTTGTAAATTTGACACAAATAATATTTATTAGATGATAAAAATTCAATGACTTGTGATGAGTGAATCATGATGATGTGGTGGATGAATTTGATATAAATTTTTTCTGTTTCACGTGAAGAGTGAATTGTCATGATGTTTAAATTTTGAATTAAGATTATATATATTCTGAATAAATATTAAATTTTGAATTAAGATTATATATTCTTTAGTGACAAGTTTTAATGTTTCAATAAATTATTATAATTGATATTTAATAGTGTTAATATATCTTAGTTAAAGTGACATTTTAAAATGACCTTATAAATTATCTTTTATGACATTTTCGATTGTTAGTATATCTCTAGAATTAAGACATTTTTAATGTAAACATAGATATTTTATAATGATATTATACAAATGTCAAGATACCAAAGAGCCTAAGATGATATCACATTTTAATACATTTTTGGTTAATGTCATGGTAATTTTAATGTCACTAAAAATATATATATATATATATATATATATATATATATATATAATATATATATATATATATATATATATATATATATATATATATTGCTACGCTAAGAATTTTACCGTGTAAACTCCGTATAAATCTCAACCAATTTTTCGATTTGAATTTTTTGTATACTTAATACTATAACCTATCCATTGAACCCTAAAGACAAAATCTGATTGGCACAACCGATAGCTTATGATCGAGACAGGTAGCCCAAGGTGAACACATGACGTGAGAGATCTGCGTGGCATGATTGGAATCCCCGAGACCAACTCGGGATAGAGGACCTCAGGACCGACTTGGGTCGGAAAGGAAAATTCCTAAAACCGGCTCGGGAAGGAGTACCCCGGGATCGACTCGGGAAGAAGAGTCCCCAAGACTAGCTCGGGAAGAAGAGTCTCCAAGATTAGCTTGGGAGAAGGTGTTCTGGAAGTGACTTAGGAAGGAGAGCCCTCGAGACCAACTCAGGAGAGTGAAGCTCAACGAGCAGCCCGGGAAGGAGAAGATAGATTTGGAGAAGCCTACCATTGGCCATGATAATGGCCCACTGAATATTTGCGGTGACAGTTTCGAGTGCCTCCTCCCTAGAGTAGGAACACCAATAGGTAGTTATGGCCTGTAACGTATGATGGGGTACGTGGCGTCCGTTACCCACATCCCTTAGCAGACGACAACTGTCAAACAATCATGAACCATTAAGCGCTGAAATAAAGGATGACGGTTATGGGGATGTGAGGGCGCTCGAAGGAGGATCGTCGAGTATATAAGGTGCTTCGGCACCCAGGTAAAAGGGATTTTTTTGGAACTTTGAGATTTCTATTTCTCCTTGCCTCTTCTCCATATTAGGGGATTTTCTGACTTGAGCGTTGGAGAGGGCTTCATCGGAACTCCTTCCGGTGTATCCCTTTAACGCTCGTGTTTATCTCGCAGGCGTCGGTGTCCGCTTGTCAACACCCAAAGCTGTACCACGGCGTAGGCGTCCTCCCGTCATTACCCAAGGTTGTACTACAGTGACCTGTTGTCCACAGCATTCGCTTCCGGAACAAGTTTGGCGCCGTCTGTGCGAACTCTAGATTAATCACCAGAAGGAACACTATGATGGCGAAACTGGAAGGGCAACCAATTATTTTGACATGGGAAGAACTAGACCGCCTGATCGCCAACGCTGTTCGGGGGGCACTGGAGCAACACCAAATCGAGCAAGCTACATCTCAACGAGCAATGCCAATGCAGGCCAATGTCCAAAGAGCATCCGCTTTATACGCTCGGAATAGGAGATCCATCTCACCTCCGGAGGTGCTCGAGAATGTGACCCCACGACATCGACAAGTCTCCATGGGAGAGATGGAGAAAACACATACAGTCGCCTCCAGCATTTTGCGACGAGAAGAGGGACAAGGAAAAAGTGAACCTGCAAAGGTTCTCCCAAAGTAAACCTCTTCGCCCATTGTTCAGGACATTGTGGATGATCCAATGACTAAGCAATTCCGAGGTTCAAGGATTGCTGATTATGATGAGAAAACAGATCTAGAAGATCACTTTGCGAATTTGAGAATGCGACCCTACTGCATTAATATACTGATGGGGTGAAGTGCCGGGTATTCTTGAACACTTTGTCAGGAGCGGTGCAGAGGTGGTTTCAGAGGTTACCTCAAGATTCTATAAACTTCTTCTTGGAGTTTAAGACCGTCTTCTTGCACCACTTCACTAGCAGTCGACGATATCTGAAGATAGCACTGAACCTTTTCGCCCTAAAGTAGAAAAGCAAAAAGTCGTTGAAAGATTACATCCAACGATTCAATCGTGTGGCGCAAGATGTGACAAGTGCTACTTCAGAGATCCTTGTTAGCGCCTTCATGTAAGGACTCATCGAAGGAGATTTCTTCCGGTCTCTCGTGAAAAATCTACCGATAAGTTTCGACGATTTATTAGAGCGATCGGTCAAGCACGTTAATGTAGAAGAAGTGCAGCACACCCACTGATCGTATCAAGAACCCCTATCCAAATCTTGATACGATCAGAGAGGAAGGAGCCATCTGCTCCTGCTTGAGCAAAGGATTCTCACTCAGGCAAAGGTCATTGGGACCATCAGAAGAAGGTGGTGGAAATAGTGGATACTGAAGGATTGACCCCACCGAAGAAGTATTGTGACTTTCATGGCAGTACTACGCATTCCACAGAGGAGTGCTATACTTTGAAGAGGAGGAGATCCAAGGAAACAGATGCCAAGCCACGCAAGAAATAGAGCAACTCGGGGTATCGACGAAGGTCCCCTCGCCGAAGTCGATCTCCTCGGCGACAACAATTGGGAGAGGGAAGATCCAGGAGGCGGTCCCAAGCGCCTTCGAGAGGAAGATCCCAAGACGCTGCACCCCGCCGTTCTGTCTCACCGGAAAGAGATTCTGAGAAGGGCAAAGCTCCGGTCGGTGGACCTCCGTCGGGTCATGTTGGAATGATCTCAGGAGGCCTGGCTGGTGGGGACTCCCATCGGGCAAGGAAGTCTCATATGCGTAGATTGAAAAACTATGCCATTGGGATGAGTAAGGATAAGCACCAAGGGCCTATCATCTCTTTCAGGCCTGACGATCTGGACGTTGTCGAAGATCCCGATGAGGATGCACTGGTAATTCTTCCCCATATAGCTAATTATGAGGTTAAGGACATTTTTATGGATACAGGGAGCTCCATTAATATCCTGTACAAAGTGGCACTGGATCAGATGTAGGTGGATGAAGGCGAACTGTGCCCCATCTCCACACTGCTGTTTGGCTTCATGGGGCATCAGATACAACCGATAGAACATATTTCATTGTCCCTGTCTCTTGGGGATGACATCTTACAAAGGACAAGAAGAACTCCTTTCATGGTGGTGGATGCCCCATCATCGTATAATGCTATTTTGGGGAGACCAGCCCTCAGCTTATTCTAAGCTGTAGTCTCGGTCTATCATCATAAAATTAAATTCCAATAGGAGATTAGGTGGCTGAGGTGAAAGGGGATCAACTAGCTTCCCGGCGATGTTATCGTGGAGAAGTCAGAGTAGAGTCTCGCAAGAGCCTGAAGACTCATGAGACCTGGCATATCGACTTGGTTGAGCCCCAGGCGAAAGAAGGTGCCAAGGAAGAGCGCAGGGCAATTGAGTATAAAGAGGTAGAGATTCATCCTTAGCAATCGAGAGAAATTACAAGAGTTTCTGTGAATCTTAACCCTGAGCTCAGAGACAGGATGATCAAGTGCTTGGTTGATCATCATGATGCGCTTGCATGGATAGCAGATGAGATCAAATGCATTCCCCCCCACCCTGGCCACGTATCGACTGCACATCACTTCAGGAGCTCGACCAATAAAACAAAGGCGGAGACACTTTGCCCCAGAACAAGACCAAATAATTAGAGAGGAAGTAGCAAAGTTATTAAAGGTCAGGAATATTCGAGAAGTCCAATTCCCGACTTGGCTAGCGAATGTTGAATTGGTCCCTAAGCTCGAGGGGAAATGACGGGTTTATATTGACTTTCAAGATTTAAATAAAGCATGCCCTAAAGACTGTCACCCTTCGGCTCACATTGATTAGTTGGTAGATTCAACTTCCGGCTGTAAGTTTATTTCAATGTTGGATGCGTATTAGGGATATCACCAGGTTCCTCTTGCTCAAGAAGATCAGGAGAAAGTAAGTTTCGTAACTGCGGATGACACTTACTGCTACAATGTCATGCTATTCGGATTATGAAATACGGGAGCGTCCTATCAGCTTATGATGGACAAAGTGTTTCGACATCAGATTGGGATCAATATCGAAGTGTACGTTGCCCCTCTAAAGGCTAATAGACTAAAGCTGAACCCAGCTAAGTGTTTGTTCAGTGTAAAAAGTGGACGTTTCCTCGAATACATGGTAATAGAGAGAGGAATTGAAGCGAATGCTGAGATGGTGCAAGCTATTCTTAATATGTCATCTCCGAGCAATTTCAAAGAGGTTCAACGACTTAATGGAAGGATGACAACCCTATCCAGATTAATATCTCAGTCCCCTATCCAGATTCATATCTCAGTCAGTAGACAGAACTCTGTCTTTCTTCAAAATTTTGAGGAAAGCAGTCAGGTTCGAATGAGATGACTAGTGTGAGAAGACCTTCATAGAATTAAAAGCCTACCTATCCGGACTCCCCATACTATACATGCCGCTGGCAGGCGAGACACTTTTTATCTACCTCTCTACCACTGAACAAGCTATAGGTTTTGCGCTTATCTCGAAGAAGGTAATTTTGGGGCAATCTATGATCCGGAGTGACCATGTGTTTTAATGTTTGGGCAAAGAGTTTAAGTTAGGTTCACCCTTGTATTTGATATGTGTATTTGAGTGTGCAGGTCTTGCAAGATACACATGGACTTGGTTGCATGTCTTTAGGTACGGTGAAGGGTGGCATGGAGGCAAGCCGTGAGCTTGTGTGCGCATCCGAGGGACCATGGACAAAGCAGGGATAATGAGCCGAGGGAAGCGGACTTTGAGGCGTACGTGAAGGATGGCATGGAGGCAAACTGAGGGCTTGTGTGCGCATCTGAGGGACGAGGGCCAAAGTTGAAGAAGGCTTGAAGGCGACAAATCGAGGCTACTCGAGCAGGTCATTGAGCTGAGGGGCACAGACTTCGAGGCATGCGTGAAGGATGACATGGAGGTAAGCCGAGGGCTTGCGTGCGCATCTGAGAGACGGGAGTCAAAGATGAAGAGAGCGTGAAGGCAACAGATCGAGGCTGCTGAAGAGTCAGCTGAGTCATGAGGGTTCGAGTGCTGAGGGAATTATACTCGGGAAATCATAGGGTTTGAGTGCTGAGAGGAGTGTACTCGAGAAGAAAAACCTTAGGTGTACAAATGGGGCAGTCGACTAGTGTCTAGGTAGTCGACTGGTATATGCCATAGAAAGATCAGTCGATTGCTAATGGGGTAGTTGACTGGCGGTGGATGGAAATTTGAACGTTGGGCTTGCAACGGTCGAATTTAGGTGGGACCAGTTGACTGGTAATGGACCCATCGACTGGTGGCGGCCTTTCTAGCTTCGAGCTCTATTTAAGGGGGCTCATTTAAGGCTATTTTTTTTGGCAAAACTTACTTGGTTAGAGCTTGTTAGTAGCCTATTGTGCTCAGATAGTGTCTAGAAGTTGTAGTTAGGTTTCTCCATCCACAAAGAGCGACAAAGCTAGCCGGAGGTGCTCCGGGGAATCATCCACCGAAGGATTAGGGATCGTCCACCTTACGGACTGCCGTGGAGTAGGAGCGTCATCTTCGAACTGTTGATGCAATCTGACCCTGATTGTTGTTTTGGTGTTGACACCGATTTTAGTTTAGGTGGATCATTATGATTAAGTCCTGATCGGGGATTAGGCACGGGATGATGAAAATCTTAACCTGGAGGGTTAGGTGTGAGAAATCCCGGTGAGTGAAGCTGGGTCCTGGTGAGTGAAGCTGTAACGCCCGCTTTTTTTTTTCCTTTCCATAAGCGGCGTTATGTTAACATACCTAGGGCATGTAGACATCCTAATGCAGCGGAAACCTTTAACTTACACCTACATGCACTTACTACCATTCCTAACATCATAACATGGGAACTTGGCATATTTTCTTTATACTTAGCATCATATCATGTCATACTTAGCATCATGTCATATTTAGCATCATGTCATACTTAGCATCATGTCATAGAGTCACATTCAAGCACATAATAGTAAAGGTAAGGTTCTATTATAAGACGAGCAACCATATCGTTTCTTGGCCAAGTCACTATCACACACATGCTGTAATGCCCTCCTGCTGCTTCCTTACTGTCCCCTTGCGTGATCTGCGGTATAAGGAAGTAAGACTATAAGCACACAGGCTTAGTAAGACTCTTTCCTACTCACTAAAACCATTCATCATTTAATCATGAGCACGTAAGACATTAACACACTTAGTGCTTTATTTAGAACATAAACCTTTTCATCACTTAGCATACATTCGTCATGGCATGAACATAACTTAATCACATTCGTAGCATGACATAAACATAACCATAAAACATTTATAACATGGCATAATCCTTGGCATAGACATAAACATCGTAAACATTCATAGCATGGCATAGTACTTAGCATAGGCATAACATAATAAACATTCATAGCATGAGCCTAAATAAAATCATGGCGTCCTAATTTAGCACAAACCTAATTAAATCATGGCTTTAAAAATTAGCATAGGCATAAATAAAATCATGACACCCTAACTTAGCATAACATAATTAAATCATGGCATCCTAAACTAGCATGAACATAATTAAAATCATGGCATCCTAAACTAGCATGAACATAATTAAATCATGGCATCCTAACTAGCATGAACATAATTAAACCATGGCATCCTAACTAGCATGAACATAATTAAAATCATGGCATCCTAAACTAGCATGAACATAATTAAAATCATGGCATCCTAACTAAGCATAAACATAAATAAATCATGGCATTCTAACTTAGCATAAACATAAATAAAATCATGACATTCTAACTTAGCATAAACATAATCAAATCATGACATTCTAACTTAACATAAGCATAATTAAATCATGACATCCTAACTTAACATAAGCATAAATAAATCATGACATAAACATACCTTCATAAACTTACTTTGCATGATATTCTTATCATAATTATAATGCATAACATGAATGGATGCATGTGGTGATTGCATATATATATATAAGGATGCTTAATCTTTAAAAACATACTTTTGAATACTTTAACATAATCATAACATTCATTGGGCCCTGGCTTGTACCACATTCATTCATCATATGCGCGCATCCCTAAGTAAATACGAGGTAACAAATCTCGACCTACTAGGGTAAGGACAGCTTCATCGATAGTCCCAGAACCGTTAGGACAGCATCATCGGTAGTCCTAGAACCGTGGACAGCATCATCGGTAGTCCAGAACCGTGGACCTTACTTAGGTCCGGTACAAGCCCCATAAAATAAAATAAAATGCTTTCACATGCTTTCTCATTCATCATCATTCATAGCATATTCATTCATTCATCATACTTAACATCATCGTTATGCCTTAAAGGCATCATCATTCATAGCGTATTCATTCATTCATCATACTTAAACTGCATTCATCATTTTCATTTCTAGACATGGCATATGTACACATCATTCATAAAGCACGGCATACATACAAATTATTCATACAACATGGCATACCTACATATCATTCATACATCATGGCATACATACATGTCATTCATAAATCATGGCACATGTCTAAACATTTTATGACCTAGCATATATTTCATGACATATAACTAATGGTTTGGTTAACATAAAAATTCTTCCATCTTACTTAAACATACCTCTTAGTAACCTATACACAAGCATATTGGTAGGTTTAACCCAACCCTAGCCCTAGGTTATGACCTTGGCCGAAAGTCCCCAAGGAGCCCTAGGTCCATAAACTTTCCCCTAGCTTCCCAAACAACATCTCATACACATATACTCGGCCATAGGAATCCTTTGGGTCCATAATTAAGAGCAACCCTAATCCTTTAACCCTAATCTTGCTCTTGGCCGAAACTCCAAGGCCATGGGGGCATGGAGAAATTTCCATTAAGACCCCAAATAAATTGCTTAAACACCAACCATATCTTACCATAGGGCCATTGAAGCCCTTACTTGAATTAAGTCCTTGCCTTCCACCCTATTAGGGTACTTGGCCGAAACCTATAGGGTTCCTAGGCTATGTGAAACATTCACATAATCACCCTCCACCTCCCTTATATCATGATAAAACATAAAACATATACTCAAGGTTTTAAACCCAACCCTACCCATGGGGTTGTGATGTTGGCCGAAACCCTAGGGTACTCTAGGGTACCCCAAAAATTCCCAAAAATTATTTTTAGTCTCTACACATCATAAGAGAACATTAAACAATATTATAAAGATTTTTGGCATCATCTTTGACCCCAAAAACTTGGTGGCCGAAACCCTATAAGACCAAGGTTCTTGGTTTTCTTTCCTTTCAACTTCAAATCCAAAACCTACCCATTATATCATGCTAAAAATCATGAAAATCATAAGGAACTATTATACCATAGGTGAGGGAGTCTTACATTGGGATTTCTTGATTTAACACCTTAGAAGAGAAGATAACAAGAACCTCCTTGTCACTAAGCCTCCTAACCCTTGTATACTTGTAGAAAAACCTTAGATCCTTCAATATAGAGCCCTGGTGGAATTTTTCCCAAGGGAAACCACCCTTCTTGGTTTCGGCAATGAGGAGGGAGGGGGAGAGGAAAGGTTGGGCTTGGTGGAAGGAAGAAAGAAACTCCCAAACTCCCCTCTTTATAACCCATCAAGGAGGTAAATGAAGAGTTTCTTCATGACCCTTCATCTTCCCCTAAGCCTTAGCCAAACTCTATTTCATTTCCCAATAGAAATCCCTTGCTAGGTGAGTTGGTTAAAGCATGCATTATTGTACTAGAGGTCCAAGGTTCAATCCTTGGCTCATTTTATTTTATTTTTATTTCATTTATTTTATTACTTTTATTTTTCCTAAATTCCGAAAATCCCCCTAAAATCAACCATAATTTTGCCAATATTCCAAAATAAAATTCTTTTATATTTATATTAATTTTTCCTAATTAATATCTATTTTTGGAGCCCATTTAAAGCTCATTAGTACCTAATTTCTCCATTAAAATAGGAAAAATTAGGCTAAGACTTACCCATAATCATGCTAATATGTCTAATTAAATCCTATTTATATTTATATGAATTTTTACCTAAAATCCACCTATAATCATGGTATTAAAAAGTCCACATAAGGCCCATTAGTACTTAGTTTTCTCAATTTAAATGAGAAAACATGGATTTTCTAGGCCAAGGTTCGTATTAATACCTCTAGGTCCTTCGAAAAATTATCTAGACATGCTTAATATTTCAGAAAATATTAAGAGAATTTTCTGGGTCGTTACAATTCCCCATACCTCGTGAAAGTTCGTCCTCGAACTTAGAATATCTCCGGGTACTTGCGTCTCATTTCGTCTTCGTGTTCCCAGGTAGCTTCCTCGAACCGTTGACTTTGCCATAAGACCTTGACTAAGGGTACCTCCTTACTCCTCAGCTTCTTGACTTCCCTATCCAAAATCTGGATGGGTTTGCTCTCATAGCTTAGGTCCTCCTGCACTTGTACTGTCTGTGGATCGATCACTTGGTCCCTATTTGGGATACACTTTTTAAGCAGGGACACATGGAATACGTTATGGATAGCTGACATCTCTGGAGGCAGCTCCAGCTCGTATGCCACCTTACCAACTCTTTTCAGAATCAGGTACGACCCCACATAGCGCGGACTTAGTTTTCCTTTCTTCCCAAATCTTGTCACCCCTTTCATAGGAGCCACTTTCAGGAATACCAAATCTCCAACATTAAACTCCAGGGGTCTACGCCGGACATCGGCATAACTCTTCTGCCGGCTCTGAGCAGTTTCTATCCGTTGTCGAATGTTTTGTATAGCTCGGGTGGTGCTGTTAATGAGATCCGTTGTGAGCCTCATCTCCTTCTTTTCACCACTCTCATACCAACAGATCGGAGACCTACATCTCCTCCCATACAACGCTTCATAAGGTGCCATTCCAATAGTAGCTTGGTAGCTATTGTTGTACACGAATTCTGCTAAACATAGATATCGACACCAGCTACCTTTGAAATCCAAGGCACACGCTCGCAACATGTCCTCTAGTACTTGATTCACCCGTTCAGTTTGCCCATCAGTCTGAGGGTGAAAGGCGGTGCTAAATTGCAATTTAGTGCCGAGAGCCTTCTGAACACACTCCCAAAAGTGCGAAACAAAGCGACCATCCCTATCTGAGATGATGGTCTTGGGAACTCCATGAAGTCTGATTACCTCCTTAACATATAATTGAGCCAGTTGCTCAATCGAATAAGTCACCTTGATTGCTAAGAAGTGAGCAGACTTAGTCAATCTGTCCACAATGACCCATATCGCATCATATCCATTTGTAGTCCGGGGAAGTCCTGAAATGAAATCCATTGAGATATCTTCCCATTTCCATTCCGGAATTGGAAGTGGCTGCAGAACTCCTCCGGGACGCTGGTGTTCTGCTTTCACTTGCTGGCATGTCATGCAAGTACTGACATGCTGGGCCACATCCCTCTTCATACCGGACCACCAAAACTTCTCCTTCAGATCCTGATACATCTTGGTGGATCCTGGATGCATCAAGTAAGGGGTTTCGTGAGCTTCTGCCAGTATCTCCTTTCGAAGCTCCGGATCATTAGGAATACATAGACGATCCCTAAGGTAGAGTACTCCCCCTTCGGCGATATGAAAACCATCACCCTTTCCTTCTAGGATCTCCTGTTTTATTTTCTGAAGACTCAGATCTCCATCTTGTTTTTCCACTATGTCCCCAAATAGCATGGGTGATATTGTCATGGTGGAAAGTCGTCCGGAGATGACCTCGACCCCAAAATTCATAATTTCTTCTTTGAGTGGTCGGGGTAATATGGCTATGGACATCAGGGTGGCACTTGACTTCCGACTGAGTGCATCAGCCACCTTGTTTGCCTTCCCTGGATGGTAGAAGATCTCGCAGTCATAGTCTTTTACCAACTCAAGCCATCGGCGTTGTCTCATATTCAGGTCCTTCTGAGTGAAGAAATATCGCAGACTCTGATGGTCTGTATAAATTCGACACTGCGCTCCGTACAGGTAATGCCTCCATATCTTAAGAGCGAAGACCACCGCAGCCAGTTCCACATCATGAGTGGGGTAATTCTGTTCATATTTCTTGAGATGTCTAGAGGCATAGGCAATAACTTTTCCCTTCTGCATGAGTACAGCTCCAAGTCCTTGTTTGGAGGCATCACTATACATGTCAAAGCTTTGATTACATTCTGGAAGGTCAAGGATTGGTGCACTGGTGAGTCTCCTTTTTAGTTCCAAGAAACTCTTTTCGCAGTCTTCCGTCCATTCGTACTTCTTCTCCTTCCGGGTGAGAGCCGTTAAAGGAGCTGCGATCCTCGAGAAATCCTCCACAAATTTTCTATAATAGCCTGCGAACCCCAGAAAACTTCTGATCTCATTGGCGTTCTTCGGTTGGTTCCAGTTATTCACCGCTTCAACCTTCATTGGATCTACCTTAACTCCGTCTTTAGAAATAATATGGCCCAAAAAGCCCACTTGGTCGAGCCAGAACTCACATTTGGAAAATTTCGCATATAGTTGCTTTTCCCGAAGAACCTCTAATACTATCTTCAGGTGCTCAGTGTGCTCTTCTTGGGTCCTTGAATAAATGAGGATATCGTCGATGAAGACGATCACGAATTTGTCGAGGAACAATGAGAATACCCGGTTCATAAGGTCCATAAACATAGCAGGGGCATTCGTCACGCCGAAAGGCATAACAACAAACTCAAAGTGCCCGTACCTTGTTCGGAAAGCCGTCTTTGGAATATCCTCCTGTTTTACTCTAAGTTGATGATAACCCGACCTCAAATCAATCTTTGAGAAAATAGTGGCTCCCTTTAATTGGTCAAACAGGTCATCTATCCTCGGAAGGGGATACCTGTTCTTGATCGTTACGTTGTTCAGCGCTCAGTAATCTATGCACATTCGCATAGATCCGTCTTTCTTCTTCACAAACAGTACCGGAGCTCCCCACGGGGAATGACTAGGGCGAATAAATCCCTTATCCAGTAACTCCTGTAACTGTTCCTGAAGATCCTTTAATTCAACCGGCGCCATACGGTAAGGTGCCTTGGAGATCGGGTTGGTACCAGGAACCAATTCGATCTCAAATTCCACCTCTCTAACAGGAGCTAGTCCTAGTAATTCATCTGGAAAAACCTCTGGGTAATCGCATACCACCCGGACATCTTCCAGCTTCTGGTCCTTCACCTGACTGGCATCAACCACATATGCTAGAAATCCCGTACATCCTTTGTCTAGCATTTTCTGAGCTTGGAGAGTTGATAAATATTTCCCGGTTCTTTTCCTTGGCTATCCGACGAACTCGAACATAGAACCTGCTTCAGGTCGGAAGACCACCCTTCGCTTACGATACTCAATAGAAGCACCGTACTTGCTTAGGAAATCCATTCCCATTATAACGTCAAAATCTTGCATGTCGAGTACTATCAGATCGCAGGAGAGTTCCCTTCCTGAAATTCTGACCGGCACCGCATGCAGCATATGAGTGGATGTCATTATTTCCCCCGAAGGTAGAGTTGTTAAGAATCTGCAGTTTAACACTTGCGGAAGCCTATCTACCTTCTTGGTATATGCACCGAAATGAACGAGTGTGTTGCCCCAGTATCAAATAATGCAGTAGCACACTGACTGAAAATAAGTATCTGACCTGTGACAACCGTAGAAGCTTCTGCAGCGTCCTCCTTGGTAATCGAGAAAACCCGGGCATTTGTCTCTGTTGGAGGGGCCTCCAACAGTGGGGTACCCTCCAGCTCGGCCGGCATATAGTGTAATTTCGCTGGTGCCCCCTGGTACTGAGCTAGTGGCTGGGGAGAGGCCTGGTTCTTGGTAGGGCAGTAAGCCGCCATATGCCCTTCCACACCACAATTGTAACACCGGTTCGTACCCTTGCGACATTCCCCGGAGTGGTTTTTCCCGCATGTTGCGCATGGGGAAGGCTTGGGCTGCTTATTTGCTGGGCCCCCTTGAGAGTTGTTCCATGGCTTTCGTTTACCACTCTGATCTCCCTTCCAGTTAGCTTGGTTGCTCTGGGGCTTTTAACCTCTTTCATTCGTCGCCTTCCTTTGCTGATTGATACTATTCAGATAGTGCTCAGTGAGTAAAGCACTACTAAACAGTTCCTCGGTGGTCTGGGGCCTGTTAACTCCGCCAGCCACGTTCAGAGCTATTTCAGGCCGTAACATCTTCAGCATAAGTCAAATCCTCTCTTTCTCTGTGCGGACCAGCTCAGGGCACAGACGGGCCAGTCGATTAAATTTCTTCACAGCTTCATTGACCCAGAGGCTGCCCTGCCGAAATTCCGTAAACTCGTCGTAGTGTTTGGTGGTAACCCGTATATTGAAGAATTCTTCAAAGAATTCCGATTCGAAATCGGCCCAAGCCATCTGGTTCACTTGTCTCTTGGTCCTGACCCTCTCCCACCACATCCTGGCATCCCCAGAAAGGCAGAATGATGCGCACTTGACCTTCTCATGATCAGGCCAGTCCAACAGCTCCAGTGTACTTTCCACCGTCTTGAACCATGCCTGGGCGTCCCATGGTTCGCCGGTACCCGAGAAATTCTCCGGTTTCAGTCTTAACCACTGGATCAAATAAGCCTCCTGTCGTGCCACAGTGGTTGAGCTCGGCGGAGGAGTGTGTGTAACTGTAGGCGCCACAGGCGCAACAGTCTGGTTCACTGGTGGAGTGGTAGAATTCTCCTGTTGGTTCATTAAGGTGTTAATGGTTTGCTGCTGCTCTGTAACCTGACGTTGGAGCTGGGTTACTACTTGCATCAAGTCAGGCGTAGGAGCTGTCTCGTTAAGCCAGTTACTCTGTCATCTAGCCATGTTTCTTCACCCAAAGACAAATATGGCCAATATCAGTTTTTTTCCTACCCCTATATTATTCTAAATATTCATTCCTAAAATAAACTAAAGTATCATTCGTCGTTACGTATCGTAACGTACTTTTCATCATAAATACCGTTCATACTTGCATGTCTTAAAATCATAAAACATCTTAATACTACTAGATATGTAAAGAGGTACTTACTTGGAAGCGGCAGGAAGAGGGCTTGATGTGTGTGTAGTGAGATGGTTACTGCTCTGATAGCAACCTGTAACGCCCGCTTTTTTTTTCCTTTCCATAAGCGGCGTTACATTAATATACCTAGGGCATGTAGACATCCTAATGTAGCGGAAACCTTTAGGAACTTGGCATATTTTCTTTATACTTAGCATCATATCATGTCATACTTAGCATCATGTCATATTTAGCATCATGTCATACATAGCATCATGTCGTACTTAGCATCATGTCATAGAGTCACATTCAAGCACATAATAGTAAAGGTAAGGTTCTATTATAAGACGAGCAACCATATCGTTTCTTGGCCAAGTCACTATCACACACATGCTGTAATGCCCTCCTGCTGCTTCCTTACTGTCCCCTTGCGTGATCTGCGGTATAAGGAAGTAAGACTATAAGCACACAGGCTTAGTAAGACTCTTTCCTACTCAATAAAACCATTCATCATTTAATCATGAGCACGTAAGACATTAACACACTTAGTGCTTTACTTAGAACATAAGTCTTTTCATCACTTAGCATACATTCGTCATGGCATGAACATAACTTAATCACATTCGTAGCATGGCATAAACATAACCATAAAACATTTATAGCATGACATAATCCTTGGCATAGACATAAACATCGTAAACATTCATAGCATGGCATAGTACTTAGCATAGGCATAACATAATAAACATTCATAGCATGAGCCTAAATAAAATCATGGCGTCCTAATTTAGCACAAACCTAATTAAATCATGGCTTTAAAAATTAGCATAGGCATAAATAAAATCATGACATCCTAACATAGCATAACATAATTAAATCATGGCATCCTAAACTAGCATGAACATAATTAAAATCATGACATCCTAAACTAGCATGAACATAATTAAATCATGGCATCCTAACTAGCATGAACATAATTAAACCATGCATCCTAACTAGCATGAACATAATTAAAATCATGGCATCCTAAACTAGCATGAACATAATTAAAATCATGGCATCCTAACTAAGCATAAACATAATTAAATCATGACATTCTAACTTAGCATAAACATAAATAAAATCATGACATTCTAACTTAGCATAAACATAATCAAATCATGACATTCTAACTTAACATAAGCATAATTAAATCATGAGATCCTAACTTAACATAAGCATAAATAAATCATGGCATAAACATACCTTCATAAACTTACTTTGCATGATATTCTTATGATAATTATAATGCATAACATGAATGGATGCATGTGGTGATTGCATATATATATATAAGGATGCCTAATCTTTAAAAACATACTTTTGAATACTTTAACATAATCATAACATTCATTGGGCCCTGGCTTGTACCACATTCATTCATCATATGCGCGCATCCCTAAGTAAATACGAGGTAGCAAATCTCGACTACTAGGGTAAGGACAGCTTCATCGTGTTGGGTTTTTCGGGCCGCGAAAACCACCTTTTCGCGTCGCGGAAACCCCGAGAACCCAAAGGCCATGGATCTCGTGCGAAGAAAAATTCCGAAACAAAATTCACGTATTCATTTCATGCTCAAAATCTCGATCTACTCCTAGATCTAAAGAGGGATAAACCTTTTACCTTTGGTGCGTGCCCCGCTTAATCCCGCTCGCTCCTTTTGGGTATCGGATCTCTAGGACGTCAAGTGCCGTCCCTCTAGAAGTATCCACGCGAACAAAGTGGATGGAGGAAACCCTTTAGGTGTGCTAGCACCTTCAAGGGTTCGGCCAAGAAGTGGAGAAGAAGAAGAGCTCCAAGCCTTGGAGAGAGGAAGAAGAGAAGACACACCATGAGAAAAATGGAACCAAAACTTGGTTTTGTTCTCTCATGGTGGCCGGCCACTTAATGGCCATTAATGGCCATTAAGTGGCCGGCCATAATGGCCACTAATGGCCATTAGGTGGCCTTCCATAACCCCCTTTCAATTTGAATTCAAATTCAAATGGGGGGAAACCAAGCCAAGTCATCACTTGGTCAAGTCAAGGTGAGGTGGCCTTTTGGTCAAGTCAAACTTGCCTTTTATGGACTTTCCATAAATAGTCAAGTCAAACTTGACTCCATTTCTTCTCCCATGTCAAGTCTAACTCGAAGTGGAACCAAGTCAAGTCAAACTTGATTTGGATTTGGGTCAAGTCAAACTTGCCTTTTATGGACTTTCCATATTTAGTCAAGTCAAACTTGACTCCATTTCTTCTCCCATGTCAAGTCTAACTTGAAGTGGAACCAAGTCAAGTCAAACTTGATTTGGATTTGGGTCAAGTCAAACTTGCCTTTTATGGACTTTCCATATTTAGCCAAGTCAAACTTGACTTCAATTTTTCTCCATCTATTTGTTCTTTGCGTGTGACCCTATAGGTTCTTGTAACGTTGGCAATGCTTCTAACCTCTTAGAAACATAAGCAATGAGCGGTATCTAGCAACACATCATTGCTACCCAAGTTACAAGAATGTTGAGATCCAACATCACCAATGTGACTACTAATTATGACTTTCATAATATGTGACAATGTCCTTCTATCGTCGATATCTAGATTGATCTTCTATGAAGCATAGACCATGTCATCCTCCAATCAATCTATGTGTCTTGAACTCCAAGTAGACTCACTATAATCAAATAAGCTTAATATCTCATATTGCCTTATTTGGGCATGGCCATGCACTTAGTGATCTCACTCTATCAAGACTATGATATCTCTCCCGTCATATAGGAGGGATAGATCCCATCTACATCACTCACATCCCTCCGCATAATTTGTTATATACCCAGTAATCGCCTTTATAGTCCACCCAGTTACGGGTGACGTTTGACGAAGCCAAAGTACATAACTCCTTATGTAGGGAACTATGGTGACTTCAGGTCTAAGGACTAATAGTCATACTAATAGTCACATGAGAAAGTATATGACACTCATATAACGATCCATGATACTTTCTCATGGTGGGTCATTCAGCATACATTCTCCAATGCATACTCATGTGTCAACTTGATATCTCATATCCATGACTTGTGAGATCAAGTCATCGTGTTGTCCTACATGCTAGTCTCTATGCATTAACATTATCCCTGAATGTTAATACTTGACTAGGAATAATTAAGAGTAGTGTTCTCTATATCATCTCACTATCGATTCAACCAATCGATTGATATAGATATGAACCTACTACCAAGGACGTTATTACACTTAGTTATTTTGGCACCAATACAAGTAAGTATAATAACCATAATCAAATGCCTTTATATATATATATGAAATATGATACAATGAGTCCATACAACAACCATCACATGATTGGCTCTAGGGCTCTCACTAACAATCTCCCACTAGAACTAGTGCCAATCACTGTAGTATCTAATACCCAATGACCTAGTGTGACCATCATGCTTAGTCTGTGCCAAAGCCTTGGTCAAGGGATCTGCAATGTTAGCCTCTGTGGGTACTCTGCATATCTTCACATCTCCTCGATCGATGATCTCTCGAATGAGATGGAAACGCCGTAGTATGTGTTTGGTCCGCTGGTGTGACCGAGGTTCCTTAGCCTGCGCAATAGCTCCATTGTTGTCACAATAGAGCTGTACTGGGTCGGCTATGCTAGGAACCACTCCAAGCTCAGTAATGAACTTGCGGATCCAAACTGCCTCCTTTGCTGCCTCAGATGCAGCAATGTACTCAGCTTCTGTTGTAGAATCAGCAACTGTATCCTGCTTTGAACTCTTCCAGCTGACAGCGCCACCATTTAAGCAAAACACGAACCCTGACTGCGATCTGTAGTCATCCTGGTCAGTTTGGAAGCTTGCATCACTGTAACCTTTTACAGTTAGCTCCTCTTCGCCTCCAAATATCAAGAAATATTCTTTAGTCCTTCTCAAGTACTTAAGAATATTCTTGACTGCAATCCAGTGACGTTCACCTGGATCTGACTGGTATCTGCTCGTTATGCTCAAAGCATACGAGACATCAGGACGAGTACATAACATGGCGTACATGATAGATCCTATGGCTGAGGCATAAGGGATCTTGCTCATGCGGTCTCTCTCCTCTTTAGAAGAGGGACCTTGAGTCTTCGAAAGACTCACGCCATGTGACACTGGCAGATTTCCCTTCTTGGAATTCTGCATGGCAAACCGTTGCAAAACGGTATCAATGTATGTACTCTGACTTAGGCCAAGCAATCTCTTAGATCTATCTCTATAGATCTTTATGCCTAAGTCTTTCATTGAGAAGGAATTCCCCAACCAAGTCTTCACAGACTGTAGTGAAGGAATGTCATTCCCAATGAGTAGTATGTCATCTACATACAAAACAAGGAAGACAACTGTGCTCCCACTAACCCTTTTGTAGACACAAGGTTCATCTTCATTCTTGATAAAACCAAACTGTTTGATTGCATCATCGAATCGAATATTCCAGCTTCGAGAAGCTTGCTTTAGTCCATAAAGGGACTTATGCAGCTTGCATACTCTACCAGTATGCTTTGGATCTACAAAACCCTCAGGTTGTGTCATGTACACTTCCTCGAGGAGGTTTCCATTCAGAAACGCAGTTTTGACGTCCATCTGCCAGATCTCATAATCGTGGTATGCTGCAATAACAAGCAAGATCCTAATGGACTTAAACATCGCTACTGGAGAAAAAGTTTCATCATAGTCAATACCATGAATTTGCTTGAAACCTTTAGCTACCAGTCTACCCTTATAGGTATGAGTAAGTCCATCCATGTTAGGCTTTCTCTTAAAGACCCACTTACACCCAATGGGTTTGACCCCTTCAGGTGGATCAACCAAGGTCCAAACATGGTTAGTGTACATGGATTCCATTTCGGATCTCATGGCTTCCAGCCATGACTCGGAATCTGGGCTCATCACAGCTTCCTGATAGGAGGTAGGCTCGTTCTCAACGAGCATAACGTCATCATGGTCAGACAAGAGAAATGAGTATCTCTCAGGCTGACGACGTACCCTATCAGACCTGCGAAGAGGTAGGTCTACATGAACAGGTTGTTGTTCCACAGCTTCTTGTGTAACAACCACACTTTGTGGTTCCTGTTCAACTTCCATCAAGGCTTCAGTGCTATTGTCCATGTCTTGAACTTCTTCAAGACTGAACGTACTCCCACTAGTCTTTCTAGAAACAAAGTCCCTTTCTAGAAATACTCCAGTCTTAGCAACAAACACTTTGTGCTGACTAGGAATGTAGAAGTAGTATCCCTTCGTTTCCTTGGGATACCCTATGAAATAACACTTATCAGATTTGGGTCCCAGTTTGTCTGAGACTTGACGTCGTACGTAAGCCTCACAACCCCAAACCCTCATGAAAGACATCTTGGGACTCCTCCCTGTCCATATCGTATATGGTGTCTTCATGACAACCTTTGATGGAACACGGTTTAGTGTGAACGCTGCCGTGTCTAGAGCATATCCCCAAAAGGATATAGGAAGATCTGCGTGACTCATCATAGATCGTACCATATCTAATAAGGTACGTTTTCTCCTTTCGGATACACCATTCCACTGTGGTGTTCCAGGGGGAGTGAGTTGGGATAGAATCCCACACTCAGCTAGGTAGTCACGAAACTCATGGCTCAAGTATTCTCCACCTCGATCTGATCGAAGTATCTTTATACTCTTGCCAAGTTGGTTCTGTACTTCATTTTTGAATTCTTTGAACTTTTCAAAGGATTCTGACTTATGTGACATCAAATACACATAGCCATATCTACTGAAGTCATCAGTAAATGTGATGAAGTACCTGTAACCACCTCTGGCAGCGACATTGAAAGGGCCACATACATCACTATGTATGAGTCCTAACAAGTCTGTCGCTTTTTCGCTATCTCCACTAAAGGGAGTCTTAGTCATCTTGCCTAGAAGGCATGACTCGCATGTCTCATATGTCTCAAAATCAAATGAGTCCAGCAAACCATCCTTATGGAGCTGGGACAAGCGACTCTCATTTATGTGGCATAAGCGACAGTGCCAGAGATAGGTTGGGTTCAACTCATTTGATCTCAACCTCTTGGTATTCATGTTATAGATAGGGATCTCTAAGTCTAGAATATAGAGGCCATTCATCAGATGTGCGCTACAATAGAACATATCCTTTAAATAAACAGAACAACATTTGTCCTTTATTATGAATGAAAAACCTTTGTTATCTAAACATGAAACTGAAATGATATTCTTTGTTAGTACAGGTACATAACAACAGTTATTCAATTCCAGTACAAGCCCAGAGGGTAGAGATAGAAAGTAAGTCCCTATAGCAACAGCAGCAACCCTTGCTCCATTGCCTACTCGTAGGTCCACCTCGCCCTTGGCCAATGCCCTGCTATTTCTCAGCGCCTGCACATTAGTACAAATGTGCGAAGCACACCCAGTATCTAATACCCATGATGTAGAAATAGAAAGGTTGACTTCTATAACATTTATACCTGAAGTAGAAGTCTCACTTCTCTTCTTTTTCAGATCTTCCAGGTATACCTTGCAGTTCCGCTTCCAATGCCTTGCCTGCCCTTGATATAATTGCTTGAGGTGGCCAATCATATCAAAAGCATTCATTTTCTCGTGTTGCTTCTGAAGCTCAGGAGACATACAGCATAGCATTAGGCATGACACGTCTAACGCGTCATCTAGATGCTTCTGATGAGCATCTCTAACACTACGAGCGGCAGAGGCTGGTGGTGCATCAGGAACTGCTTGCTCCAGAACGTACAGCTTACGTTCCTGTTTGAGGACTATCCTCAGATTCCTGTACCAGTCCAGGAAATTAGCTCCTAGGAGCTTGTCCTTCTCAAGAACAGATCGCAGAGAGAGAGTGTTCGTGTTTGACATGGTAATCTACAACATAAAATCCAGAAAATAAATATCCACCATTGTATCATATTTTATTTATCATTTAACTAGGCCTTTAATTAAATGATGCTCCCACTGAATTATAGGGCTTTGGTAGAATCGAGTCATAAATGTGGTAAAACCACACTACTAGATCCACACCAATTAACTATAATTCTCGTAGGTCAAGATCCACATCATACTACGCCTTGAGTTAGCTTTGGCTAAATCGCCCAAGACTTAGTATGATCGGTAGGTACTAATTACCAATTACATCTCTATGCAACTCTTGTTTATAGGATCAAGAATTAACATTTATGAATAATCTTGAGTTAGCTTTGTCTAAATCGCCCAAGACTATTGATAAATGCGATCTTGTCCTACCTTTCCAACTATTGGAGTATGCCTATAGTTAGGCTCGATCCAATTGAGCTAACTAGTTACTCTCTAATTGAGCTCAATCTAACCCAAGCGTGATAGGCGGGACCAAAGTTGTCCCTCCGCATCCCACTACGATTAAATGCATTGCTCTGCTTTGGCAGATTCAACAATCGCATATGATCGTGGTAGTGATGGGTATCAAGGCTCGTTAGGCATATACGAGTTGATTTCGATTTAGATCTAATCTAATCGATGATGTGCATCGTATTTAGGCATTTATTAAATCTAATTTAACCTAAATGTGTATTAGGTGCACATCAAGATGTGGTACCCACATTACATGTGCATCACATACACTCATGTATATTCTATTCTATACTAACATGCATCACATACATATAAGCAAAAATAAAATATACAAGAAAATTAAAGTGTGATTAGTCATGGCCCTACTAAGATCTTCTCAAGCCAATAAGAAGATCCTTTGGTCAACCTAGGGTCTAGGCAGCAGCTTCTCCAAGCTCCTCCTTCCAGAACCCCATGTGTTGTCGGCTTGCTTCCCACGAGTCCGTCTTCTCCAGAATTTCCTTCATCTTCAATTTTGTACATTACAAAATTTATACTCGAGTTACATTCGAGTCTTAAACTAATTTTAACAGAAATAATGAATAAAAAGGCCGACACGCAGGTCGCAATCACAATACAACACACACAACACAAATAACGGCACGCAGGCCGTAATATGAATTACACACAATTTTAATCTTATTAAAAATTGGGTTTTGGGCAATGACCATCACACTACTGTACATAATTCAAAATTATGTAATTTTACAGATTTTATATAATTTTTCTACTGATTTTTAGAATTTTTTCGAGTCACAACTCCGCGGCGGTCCCGGTAAGCGGGTTTCGGGCGTAATCGCGAGACAAGGCCCCTTGCGGGGTTAGGGGCGGCGCCCCTACTCACGAAATTAATTTTGTGAGTGTTGTATCGCGATCTAACAGTGCCTAACCCGCTGTCCCAAAATCTATTTGGGCGAAACTTGCCGTTTCGGAGAAGTTTTTCTCGGTGGTCGAAGTGTACAAGTGCTTCGCACTTGTTGCTTCGCCTCTACGAGAAAAATACTCATAAAATCCTAAAAATTAGAAAAATTACAGAATCATAAACTACTCTAAATTTTGTATCCCATACAAAAAAATAAATACGTGCTTCGCACGTGGCTCTGATACCACTGTTGGGTTTTTCGGGCCGCGAAAACCGCCTTTTCGCGTCGCGGAAACCCCGAGAACCAAAAGGCCATGGATCTCGTGCGAAGAAAAATTCTGAAACAAAATTCACGTATTCATTTCATGCTCAAAATCTCGATCTACTCCTAGATCTAAAGAGAGATAAACCTTTTACCTTTAGTGCGTGCCCCGCTTAATCCCGCTCGCTCCTTTTGGATATCAGATCTCTAGGACGTCAAGTGCCGTCCCTCTAGAAGTATCCACGCGAACAAAGTGGATGGAGGAAACCCTTTAGGTGTGCTAGCACCTTCAAGGGTTTGGCCAAGAAGTGGAGAAGAAGAAGAGCTCCAAGCCTTGGAGAGAGGAAGAAGAGAAGACACACCATGAGAAAAATGGAACCAAAACTTGGTTTTGTTCTCTCATGTGGCCGGCCACTTAATGGCCATTAATGGCCATTAAGTGGCCGGCCATAATGGCCACTAATGGCCATTAGGTGGCCTTCCATAACCCCCTTTCAATTTGAATTCAAATTCAAATGGGGGGAAACCAAGCCAAGTCATCACTGTTGGTGCAGTTTGCACTAACGGTCAAACTCGGGTTTTGATGTATGACAAAGTGGTTAAAGTTAGGGTTGTGTGTGTTTAACCTCTTTACCAAGTGTGCAGGGTTGAAAGACTTAGGACCAGACACCAGGCTGAAGTCCAGGATGGTTGAGTCCTGGCGGGAAGTCCAGTTGGGTCCGCGGGACCTGACAACTGGCTGAAGACCAAGTTGGTTGAGACTTGGCAGGAAGACC